>CM067298.1:52839927-53454239 GCA_034231615.1 Meghimatium bilineatum
GGTTTGCTTATAACATTTTTTTGAATTGCTTGGGTGGTATTGAGCAATGAAATGTTTTACAAATCAACTTGTAAATTTTGCAAATCAAACTTTTTTTAGTGTAGACTTAATCAGAGTAATGATCATTCATAATCAGACGAGTCAAATAGGTCGATTACTGTTTTCGGCTGAACAAACAACAAACCTTCCTTTTTCCAATATTCCTCTTCTTGGCGTAACACATGATCCTCACATTTCACCCAGTAGTCTTTATGTATATTTGATAGAGCCTGATTTGTAAGAGTCTCAATATCACATAATTTGAAAGTTGTATTTGTAGATGCTACGTGTCCTTTAACGTTTGCCCAAATTAGCTCTATAGGATTTAAGTGTGCATGATATGGAGGTAGTCTCAAACATCTATGACCATGTTCTTCAATTAACTTGTCTATTTTAAATATCTTTGTTCGTTGTGTCTGTTTTACAAGGTTAAGCAATTCGGGTTTCAAGTACCTGTCGGTAAATGGTATGTGTTCTTTTATGAGCCACGTTTTGATTGCATCTTTTGTACTTGATGATGTTGGGATTCTATCTTCTACGTTCACTACGTTATGGTATGAAGCATTGTCCATTATCAGACAAGAAGGTCTATCTAATATTGGAAGAATACTTTTTTCGATCCAGTCTTCGAATATGTGCCCATTCATTTCGGAGTGGTAGTCTCTATTGTCAATGGATTTTGAAATGAAAATTAGATGAGCATTCTGCAACAACCCATTATGTCTGCTACCTGCATGTGCAACTATCAAACGTTGCCCTTTACTACTTGGTACTGATCTTTTAATACTTCCATCTGCTAACTGCCATTCCTTTTCATTTGTATGATGAGCGTTGATCCAAGTTTCATCTAAATACACAATATCATAACCATTCTCGCGCATTCCCTTCACGTAAATACTTGCTTCTAAGAGCTACCAGATGTGGCTTTTCACAAATAATGTTTTTTCCACCAGCATACTTTCTAAAGGTGAAGCCTGCATTTCTTACAGTTTTCCATAATAAAGTTTTTGATATTTCAATGTCGTTATTAGTTTTCAGCCAAATCTTCAACTTTCTAAGTGTCACTTCTTCGTTTTTATCAAACATTCTACATATTTCTCTTTTTACTAGGTCCTTATCGAAACTGTCTATCTTTTCTTTCCTTCCTTGCTTTCGTGAATTTGTTGGCAATAAATATCCGCTTGCTTCCACTATTCGATCAAATGAACGTTTACACAAACCTAAAATATGCATTGTTCTCTTCTCAGGATTTGATAAAGAACAATAAAGATGTCCCTTTTTACGCTCTCTGCAGAAGTATTGATAAATCTTTATAGCAATGTTATGCTCAGTAAAATATTTCGCTTTCAGATTCATTCTCACATAGACTTGCAGAAGGTAATATGCTTAGTGCCGCCTACATTCTGTAAATATTGAGACGTGCCTCTGACTTGTGACTTGAAATCGAGTCAATATCCGTTTTTGATTTCACATAATTCTAAGTTCAGGAAAAATAATATTTGGTGCTAAACGGGAATTTCCATATGTAACATTGCTTTATACAAATGTACAGTGGAAACAACTACTTTTAGAACGGTGCACATTCTACCGTGAGGGTCATGCCTTTATATTTAATAATCAGATGTGAGATGTAAGCATCTACATAATCCAGCGGTTGTTTATAATTTAGATTAACTTTTTTTTAATATAGGTTAAATAAGGTATCTTTGATACTGGATCACATTTCTTTGATAAAAAAATATTTCTATAGCGACATTATTATTCTAAACCTAACTTCAAATGATCAATCCAAATGAACAATACGTTTTTGATAAAAATAATTTAACATCTCGGCAAACGATTCTGAACGGACTATAGTATTGATGAAACTAATTATTCTCTCTTCTTGAATTTAAAGACAAACAATGTCTCTACTTACCTTTCAATCTTGTCTGGTATATTGATGTTAGCAAGATTGCCTGGTAAATTATACATCCACAAATTATAACAATTATAAATACAGTACCTGAAACATATCTAGATTACATAAATGTTTATATAATTTAGATAGGTTCACAAACTATTGTCAGTGACAATGACATCCTGTTAGTCTTGAGAGACATCTGATGTGAAATGATGCATAAATTTATGCTTACCTGTGGCATAATTTACATCAGTGAGTTGTTTTAGATTTACTTCACCAGTTGTAAAATCGGTTTTCAGAGTCTATTTCCAGTTGGATCAATCCCTAGCAAGCTCCCTCCAATTTGGTTCATCATGTCCAAGTTAGACAATTTATTTGCAGATGTCGCTGTATCAAAGGAGGAGGATCTACCTGACAATTCTCTTGCTAGAAGCTAGCTCAGCACATAACATTCTTAGGATCTGGACATCCTCCATCCATAACAGGTGGGACATAAATCTAATGAGTGTGGAAAATTACAGCACATTCCTTGATTAACTATATACCCAATACAGAACACTATTGCTTGGAACTAATCTATAACTAGCTTCCCTAGTGAAGAGCTTAGAGGGACAGTCTCACAATCTCAATGTGTATGAACTTTGTTGTGGTTTGAGTGTAGAGAGAAGGACATAGTTCTACATACATTGGCAACATTGCTAAAATGTAGAAATGGTGTCTAAAAATCAGGCAATATTTAAAACATACATCCATATGCAGGAACTTTTTCTAATCTTCTTCATATCCTTCCTCTTAGTCTTACAAACCATTGCTGTAGACACAACTCCTCCCCATCCATCTGACCCTGATCTCTATTCTCAATTTCTAATGCCTAGTTCTTGTTGATTTCCTCTATGATGTCAATGTTGTTGTTGTCAATATCCAAATGCTGAGGAATAATTCTATTCTTGTCAGCACAATGTTATTCTTAAAAGACTGCAGGTCTTTTGAAGTTGACTTAATGATCCATACAGTAAGTTAGTGAATGTTAAAGGTGTCTGTAGAAGTTTTTACCTGGCAGTTGAAAGGTAAGGGCAGACAATAAGGAGGTGTTCCACTGTTTCATTGGTATGAGAGCAGTTTCTAAAAGTGAGTAGTTGCTAGGGTTTGATACAGTTTAAATGGCTATTGATCCTTGCATGTCTTGTTTGAAATTGAAAAAGATAGGGATTGGTTTCACCTGCATAGTTTGTTTATGTTGTCATGATCCTTTGGCTATGTCATTTCACTAAATACATTTCAACCAGTCAGCACATTTGCTCATCTGTTCAGTCAAATGTCCCTGGTATTGTTTCTGAGAATCTGTTTGGCTGTTCCCATACTAAGAATGCCATAGTGAATTAGTTGAATGTTCTTAAAAATTATTCTTATACAATGAACTTTCCATTTATAAAGTTGGGAGGAAGATTAAGGATAATGCAGAATAATAATAAATAAATCCCTAAAACTTAAGTAATCATAGAAATGAGTTATTAAACTAATATGAGATTTAGTCACCCAACTTTTGCATATTTTATATGAGCATGTTTCACTTAAAAAATTATTTTTAAGAATTATAATAATTAAACATTATTTATTAGAAGGATTTATGCATGTAATATATTTGGTACAGTAAAGAAAAAAAATAACATTGCAACCTATAAAGGTCATAGAAATTTGATATTTTATAGGAGAATATAGACAATTCCAAAGATTTTTAAATATTTGCTAAGACTAAATTATGTAAATTATGAACTTAAAACCAATTTTGAAACACACATCTATCCTGATGGAAATCAAAAGGCAAATTATGTTCCAATTGTGTTTTGTATGTGGTATCCTGATTAACTGTGCACCTTTTAGCTGGTTGCCTCCGTCTTCAGCACCCTGCTTACTTGGGCTTACCCGCTTACTACAGACTTTGATCCTGCTTGAGTAGGACTGCCCGACCAGTCGTAGTTTCCAGCCCCTGATGGTTGAACTGGGCCCCATCACCACTTCAAGGTGCTGGCCTCGATAGTGAGGCAAATCATAAATTAATTATTCATCACAACACTATGTTTTCAATGTCAGACATGGATACTAACTAAAGAACAAGAGAGAAAGCTTGCTACGGGTGAAATGAAATGTCTAAGAAAAGCAGCAAACAGAACAAGAAGAGATCTTGTGAGAAATGAGGAGAGTACAAGAACTGTTAGAACAACAACAGTGGTCAAATATATTGAAAAACTGAGATTGAAATGGTTCAGCCACCTAATGAGAATGAACCCTTATTGGTCAGCAGCAAGAGCATATAACATGAACATGGAAACAGCAAGATACAGAGGAAGACCAAGAAGAAGGTGGAATTAAGAAGTTACCAACAACATGACACAGCAGAGTATTACTGTATATCAAGCAACCAAACATGCAATAGCCCGAAAACAAATCGTCATTCAATCCTATGATGCCTCAAGCATAAGCAGAGAAAAGACAATAGCTAGATTAAAGTTAATGTAATGAAAGTCAGAAAAAAATGAATACTTGCTATCAACATTTAGATGGAGGAAATAATTATTTCTTGGACATGTCATACGAAAAGGTTTAGACCATACTTGTCTTGATTAGAAAACTAGCCTCCCAGCACGTCGGGCATTTCCGTAAGTGCTCCGCCCTCTGTTCCAGCAGCCATTCGACTCAATGATATTTTGAGTCCAATGCTGTCAAAACAGACGTCGACATCAGGGCACAACTCTGGCCCTTGCGACAGGTTTCTTTGATGTTCCGCCACCCACTTCGTGCCCGTAACTAGTTCAAGCACAACGTCAGCCTGTCGGAACAACATGGTAACTGTTATCGAAGGTTACGACTACGGGACCATACTGCGACAACAGGCTCAATCAGTGGTGTAAGAGACAGATGATAATCAAGAAACATAACTTATTTTCTATATAAGATCATAAAAATATTGCAAATTTTGAACAGTAATTATCATGTGAAGAATTAACTGGTCAGAACTTATGATGCTGTACACAGTAATAACATTGATGGTCACATTGGTATGAGTTAGTCTGGATTAACTGGAAGAGGTCAGTTCTTCAAGCTCTCCAGTCTGGAAAACTAACAGACTTGAAAAAACTACTTAGCGAATTGTTGTACCAGTATAGGGTAACCATGCAGTGGATACCCTCTCACTGTGGAATACCAGGAAATGAAAAAGCAGACCAACTGGCTAAGGAAGGTGCTGCCGAAGACCAACCAGATATACCAATCACCTACCATCAGAAAAAACAGATGATCAAGTCAATAAGAAAGCCACAAACACCAACACAAGATGACTATCACATTATGAACAGATCAGAACAAGTTATAATTCTATGTCTCAGAACATGACACAACCGACTCCTCAGTCACATGTATAAAAAGTTCAAGACTGGCAACACGGCCATGTGTACATGTGGACAGGCAGCACAGAGTGCCAAACATATACTTCAAGAGTGTTCTAGCATGAAACGCGGAGGTAGACATATTGGCCAGAGAAAACAACACTGGAATCAAAGCTCTATGGGACACTGTATGAACTACAAAAGACAGTGAGTTTTATTAAGGAGACAGAATTACAGATATAGACATGTTTCAAGTGAACGAAAGAAGAAGAAGACCGGAAGAGGTGTCATGTTGTTGGTAACTTCTCTGTTTTAAGCAGAGAAGATGAGATGAAGTTGCACCAGGATTTCAAACCCTACATATTTGTGATTTAATACAGGCACTGTCTTAGCGCTATGCTGATTGAAAGTGTTTCTACAAGAGTACATTAAGTTCTCGGGTAGAACCTGTGATATGAACTTTTACCTTTGCCAGCAAATTTGCCATCATCTTTTGGGGCATTGTAGTGCTCCTTTGTACGTGTTTCCTTGTCGAAAACATGCCAAGTATTTCCACAGCAGATCTTACATGTTGAAAAGGCTCTGAAAAAAAGATATTATTGTGAATACTCAAAAAGAACCACAAGAATCACTAATTACATACTTCTTCTAGAAGACAAGTTAATTGCAGAATATTGTCCACACAGCCACCCTGTAAACCACTTTGTTTTCAGTGTCATATTCAAAATGTTCTCAATATCTAAAATCTTGGACAGCCCCTTTTTCTCTTCCTTACAGCTTCCACACAATTTATGTCAAAAATAAGCTCACTTGAATTTTTTGGCGGAGACCCCCCCCCCCAACCCTTTTTTAAACCTTTAAAAAAAAAGGGGGTGAATAATGAAGTAATTGCAAAACAAATAAATCTTGAGTCTGCATCAAGAATTGATCCTGTCAATTGTGCATGTGCAAAAGAAACTGTGAATATTGGAACATACTAGCAGAAAACATGACCAGCTCTGTGAGATGCGATTTTAGTTATTTTATACATTTGTGTACTAGTGGAAATGAATGTGTTCTTGACTGGTGCATGAGCAAAGGATTAATATGTAACTATTACGTGTGTCCGCCTTGTGGTGAATATATTAAATTGATAGAAAATCCTAGTAAAATTGATGGTTATATGTAGCGTTGTAGACATTATAGTAGTCGCTGAATATTTTCATGGATTTCTTATTTGGAATTAAACAAGTTTATCCACCACGATGAATAAGGTAAGTGTTTCATTTAATATAATACTGTTTATGTTTTTAACTAACCGGCTATGGATTTCTGTGTAAAACTAATCAAATTGAAGTATGCAGCAGAGACATTAGAATACACAGAAAGTATACTTCCTTTTTGGCAGGCAGTGATAGCAAAGCACTGAACAAATGTTACTCAGTGCAAAAAAAAGTTATTTTGGAGGGGGGGGGGATGTGACATCATGGCAACCTTCACCTTCAATTTGATTTTGATTGGTGTTACAAGTTACAGGGAAATCCATGACGTTGGCTACTTTAAAATATAAATAGTGAGCAGAGTGCGCTATTTATAGTGCAGTGGTGGATTAAACAGCAAATTTGATGGTATAAATCATGTTTTGTCCACCGTTGTGCCATAAATAACGTACTTTTGACATTAACAATAACCAGTCACCATAATCAAATCATAATTAGAGGATTAATTATTAATTCTAACCCTTCTCCCCCCTCCCAAAAAAGCTATAACTAATACTTTCAACCCCCCTAAAAATCTATAACTATAAGTAAGTACACTATAAGCAACTTATTACAAGTTATTATTCATATTGTCAATATTATTAATTGATCATCATAATCATTATGATGTGTGATATTGGATAATCAAGATAATGAAATGACTTTAACTTTAACTTATCTAACACTGCAAAGTCACAGCAATGGACGAAACGGCTGATGCGCCCAAATGAACTATAGGTAAACATTGTGTACTAGATTAAATCGCGGTTTACAATATATAGGACCTACTTTCGATTGATGTCAAAAGAAAGCAATTGCTTTGTTGTCAATGTCACCCTCGCACTTCTTCCTAAGGAAGCTGCCATTTTCTGTTCTCAGCAATATAAAATGTAGTCTTAAAAATGCTTCCATATTTCGTTTCGTAAAACGTTCTGCATTAAAATGGGAACTCGTTTCCAGTATTGAAACATATCATAAGTTCACATGAGTTCACAAGAAAAACTATGGGAAACATTAACAATTTATGGAGTATGCCAACATTTAATTAACGTTTGTAGAAGTCTCTATAACAACAGCAGTTGCACTATAAGAACAGCTGCAGGCTACACAGAGGACTTTGTGATTAGCACAGGAGTAAAGCAGGGATGTGTATTATCCCCACTACTTTTTATTACATACATGGACCATATAAACAAACCAGCAAATTCTAATGAAGCAAATGAACTGTTTTTTGCAGATGACCAGGTTTTATTCCACAACAGCATTAAAAACCTGCAAGACCACCTAAGCATAATAGACACAGCAGGCAAGCAATTTGGAATGCAATTTGGATCTCAATCCAATATTCTCTCCACTGCCTAAATCCAATATTCTCTACACTGCCTCAATCCACTATTCTCTCCACTGCCTCAATCCACTATTCTCTCCACTGCCTCAATTCACCTTTCTCTCCATTTCCTCAGTCCACTATTCTCTCCACTGCCTCAATCCACTATTCTCTCCACTGCCGCAATCCACTGTTCAGGAGCGCAACCGGTCTATATTTTAATAATCGTGCTCATCGAGTCACTGGGGATACAAAAATGAGTCACTCTATATATACTCGGAGACAGTAATGAATAGCGAAGGTGACTTGTTCATAAGAATCAAATATGACAATATTTTAAGTTTTCCAACCATGAAAACATTCTTCAACTTTATAGCATAGGGTCTTAACAATTGCACTCCATGCACTGAAAATCATCACGGAACCAGAATTGCAAAGAATATAAATATATTCACAGAATGAAAATCCTTACTGGAATCAACCCAGAACACCAGAAATGAAAGCCTTCTGTACAACATCAGACAAGTGTTCAGACACATTAAAAAATGATCAGGGAAATAAGAAAGTGGACCCAAAACCATGCTGACGTCGGATGTGTCAGGTAGAAAGCTGCTGCAATGCTGTAAACAATGACACAGCACTCCGTTCTCCAGATTGCATCCTGTTAATCTGCAGGAGTTTCAGAACAATGAAGAAGATTGTTTGTCACTAACCCCAGAAATTGCGAGCAACTTGCTCTTACTTCCTATGTGCAATATGGTGCTTTCTCTGAGCTTTCTTTCACACACAGCATATTTTAGATTTAGGCGTTGTGCAATGCCTATTAAAGAAGCCTTTTTACTCAGGTATATGTTACGAGACGGGTTGGTATTTTGTCTGTTACCCACTGTGCATCTTTCCTCCAACAAGGCGCTTCGCAGCCAGCGTATTGTTCCTCGTGTAGGAAGAATATTCCATTACCACCCTTCGTGACCCTAGGTCCCAGACCCAATTTCTTCTTCATGAACCTTGCTGCAAATAATATATTTCTTCTGTATGAACCTTGTTGCCAATAATCGATTTCTTCTGTATGAACCTTGTTGCCAATAATCGATTTCTTCTGTATGAACCTTGTTGCCAATAATCGATTTCTTCTGTATGAACCTTGTTGCCAATAGTAGATTTCTTCTGTATGAACCTTGTTGCCAATAGTCGAATTAGACTTAGTGTTGATATCACTTCCTATGCGAGGTGAATCTTCGACATACACGCCAGGGAAGGGGGGGGTGGGTCTGGAATTTTGCTTGTGCATTTGTCACGCACTCGCCTCGTCCGCTTGTTATGGCCTTCCAATTCATCTGCAGGCGCGACCTGTGTTTTTTACTCTGGGCTGTTGCATTTATCACCCAAAGATTGCAGCCTGTCTCGGACAAAGAGCTACTCAGTCAACGTACAAATCTCGTGTAATAAGACATCATTCACCTCTGTGTCCTTTGGTACTGAACCCAATCCTCTCAGTATGAATCGTGTTGGGCAACGTCGATAGTCGAGTTAGACTAGGTTTGCTATGTCCTCAAAGACAAGAACTTGATCCCCGTCTACGTTGCCCACAGCGTTCAGAGTCCGAGCCGCACCACTGCTTCGGTCAGAGATTAGGTTTCCAACATCTGAATCATGACTCCTACTTTAGATGGGGTCAATTGCGGTGAGGTATGTGGGCTTGTGTGTGTTCTCGAGCATGAAGATCATTTCCGCCGTACGGTCTCACATATGACAATTGTGACTTCGATGCCACTATATCGTTTTACAATACACAACACTGTCATCTAGCGTGTACTGCCGTTTCCAGATTAAATGTGTACTCTGAGTATTGCCATATCCTAGCGAAGTCTACCCATATCGAGACATTAACATTGTTATACCCTAGCGAAATCTACCCATATCGTAACATTAACATTGTTATACCCTAGCGAAATCTACCCATATCGTAACATTAACATTGTTATACCCTAGCGAAATCTACCCATATCGTAACATTAACATTGCTATACCCTAGCGAAATCTACCCATATCGTAACATTAACATTGTTATACCCTAGCGAAATCTACCCATATCGTAACATTAACATTGTTATACCCTAGCGAAATCTACCCATATCGTAACATTAACATTGTTATACCCTAGCGAAATCTACCCATATCGGGACATTAACATTGTTATATCCAGCGTTGCTGGATGTGCTGGTGTAGAGGTATCAGAGATATTGCTTCTCTCTTTGCAGGCAGTCTTACTCCACCTACAGCCTCTACGTCAAGTGTTGGCCAGGAACACAGCTGAAGCCGTTGTGTTTCCTTTTCCAAGGTTCACCACGACGAGGTACTTTTATGATATTGGTTATCTGCTAACCCTGGGTCCGCACGAGAGTAATGTTGAAACCTGTGCACTCCATGCATCAAAGATATAAACCAGGAAAAAACAGAGACCATCATATAAACCAGCAGATGATGAATCATACAAGGAATAAAAACAAACTGCTGTAGAGCTTTCAAGCAGTTTCCTCTGTAACATTTTTCATTCTCTTCCAAAACTCGCATAATTTATCTTGGCTGATTTCACTTTCCCATACTTTTGATTGGATGACGACACAAAGTCTACGCAAAATGACAAATTATCAGTTAGATAAGATCCCACTTCCATGAATACAAGATAGTGATCATGACTGATGCCAAATAATCTATGTTTTGCAATCCTTCCAGAACCTAGCCCCACATTCCACCAGCTGGTGATCGCAATGGAGTTCATCGATGAAATCCGTATCAGTATCTGACTACGGTCCGAGAGTGAGTAAGAAGCAAAATCATATCTGAACTAAACAACTAAGCAAAATAAATCGTTATCCAATGGATTTCAGAAAATGAGATTGATAATCTTCTAGCGAAAACAAGCATGAGCAATTGTTATCTCCATAAATGAAGATCCTCATCACAAGTTCATTACCATGGGCAGGAAATGGATGGAACTCAACTAATCTACGCAACTAAAAAATACAATGGTATCAACAAACTTGGAAGCAAGGAGCAACCAATTTTTAAAAAAAGTTGAGTACAACATTCAACGTACTCAAACATTCAACGTACTCAAACATTCAACGTACTCAAACATTCAACGTACTCAAACAGCACATGTAAAGAATATTTGGGATTGACATCTGTATGTGCCCGGGCCCTGTGGAAAATCTTGAGCAAACACAGAACTGTCCGTTGTACCACACCGAAGAAAACTAACCATCTGAATGAGCCCTAGGGGATAAACTATACGGTTCTGCATTGGGGCTAGCGTCTAAAGTACAGTTCGTCGAAGAAATCCATCAATCAATCAATAAACCCATAACCCTTTAGGGTCGTAGGGGTACCACATTGGATGCTTCAGCACACAGAGTCCTCCAGCGAATTCTATCCTCAGCGATGCGGATGAGTGTGGAAATATCTAGCCCTGTCCATTCCTTGATGTTGTCTGTCCATGTCTTTATTTGCCCTCCTCTGCTTCTTCCACCCTCGACAGTTCCCTGCAGTATTGTTTTTGACAAATCCATATCAGGGCTTGACTCCTAGAGAAGAACGAGGGAAAAAGTATCATTGGTCAAGATAAATGCTATTTTGATATTAATGCGCATGACTATATGGAAAAGGGACTGGTTTAATAGAGTGTATTTCTCCTTCCGAGGCTAGATAAATGTACACCTTATATGGAACAAAATTCATTGTGAAATCGGATGTGTCAGACCGAATGCGTAGATATCATAGCAAAAGTTATAAACTATGACACATGCATTCCGTTCTCCGGAATCATCATCATCACGTGACATATTCTTTCGATAAAGTTGTCTTTGTAGTTGGTTTCCAGAGCCCGATTCTATCCTGTGCCAATCTCTCTGCTTCCTCCAACGATATCTTCATACAGTCTGTGATGTCATTTGTCCATCTCCTTCTAGGTCTACTTCTTCTTCTTCTTCCCGGAATTCTGCCCTTTAATATGCGTCTCTCCACGCTATTGTGTCTTTTTATATGTCCGAAATAACTCTCGGGACTACATACTATTATCCAGTATTATGAGAACAAACGCAGAGAAAGTAACAGAATATGGAACACAACAGCTCACAAACACATGCATGTATCACACATAATGGCATTGAGTCATAGGTCATGGACCACTGGATCAGCAATCAACCAAAAACCACCACAGTTTACATAGACCGACGATGCCTACGCTTTTTATATGTGTAACCAAAACTTATTATGAATTCAATCCTAAACCCCTAGTGTTCCTATCTATCTATCTATTGTGCTGTATACCCCCCCCCCCCCCAAAAGCAATCGTGAGGGAGGGGAGGATTCTGAGTTGTTTTTTTATTTGGTCATTTGAGTTCCATTGGCCATGGTCAGCCCGTATCTATTTAATGTTTTTGTGATTGTCTCTGCCCATCTAGTTCTTCGTCTTCCTTGTTCCTTGTAGCCCGGTCTTCTGCTGATGTATGTGCGAAGGGCTGTTTGCGCAGGTTCCATTCTCGTGATTTGGCCAAACCATCTGGTTTGCTGCCTCTCGATGTAGTCTTGACTTGAAATAGTCTTTACTTCTTTCCTGATATCTTCATTACTCCGGCGGTCTCTTCTCGTGATATTTATAGCTTTCCTCAAACATCTCATTTCACAAAATGTGATCTTTTTCACTAGTGTCTTTGTCAATAGTCATGTTTGACATTGGTAACACAAAGTTTGTATAAAAATACTGTTTAACAATTCTCGTTTTGTAGCCGTGCAGATTGATGGGGGTTTAATTAAGTATTGGTGACAGTTTTTAAGTCACAGCATTGGCTTTTTTGACATCTTGTTTCAATCTCTCTTTATTCTTAAGAAAAACCTTATGGGTTAAACGTTCATTTGTCCGTTTTGAACAATGTCCGCTATGAACACTGTCCGTTATGAACACTGTCATCTATAATACTATTGTCGTGCCCGATAGTCTGTGCGTGAACGGTAAACTCACTATCTTGTGTAAATACTTTTGTAAATATGTTTAGGCTCCATTTAATTTTACTGCAGTCTCACTTATTATCGATTATTTAGCAGGATTTAGTCTAGAGAATATTGTCAATCAATAAATTAATCAATAAATCAATCAAGTGCCATGCCGACTGGCGTAGGCGATCATGTTTCTCCACGACTCTCTGTCTCTTGTGTTGTCAATAAGCTCGGTTGGTGAGCTTCTACCGTGTCACGATACAAGCCCATCTAGTAACTTTTCTCTTTGTCGGCCTCTATCTCTTCTCCCTTTGATCTTTCCAGTGGTTATTAAGTGTTCAAGCTGTGTTCTTCTCAGCACATGCCCTAGAAACCGTGACTGTCTGCCTCTAATGTTTGATATGATTGATCTTTTTACGCCAGCATCAATGATAACCTCTGCATTAGTTTTCTTGGCTGTACGTGGTATTTTCATCATACTTCTCAGAAACCACATTTCTGTAGCCTCCAATTCACTTTGAATTTTCTTGTTTATAGTCCATGCCTCACATCCATAAAAAAGAATCGGTTCGAAATAACATCTCAGCACTCGAATTCGGGACTATATTGATATAGTTCCATTACAAAAAATGGTTCTCATTTTTTGGAATGCTGATTTGGCTTGTGCTGTTCGGCTCTTTATCTCACTTGAACATCTACCTTCTGATGTTAACAGGGTGCCAAGATATTTCACTTTTTCAACTTGTGCTAATTTTGTGTTATTAATTATTATGTTGCATCTTGGTGGTGTATGTCTCTTTGATACAGACATTATTTCTGTTTTCTTCTTGTTTAAACTGAGGCCTTTGTTTTCACTTTCCTTCACTACTTTATCTAATAGGGCTTGCAGTTCTTGTTCGCTTCATGCGATCAGTACTGTGTCATCAGCATATCTCAAGTTATTTATATTGTATCCTCCCACTTTTATTCCGGACATATCTTCTATATCTCGCATAATGTATTCTTTATACAGGGAGAAAAGGTCCGGTGACATTACACAACCTTGCCTGACACCCATTTCTATCTTTTGAAATCTACCTATAGTGTTGTTAACTCTCATCGCAGCTGTTTGTTTCCAATACATATCTCTTACTATTCTTAGATCTTTCCCATCAACGTTAAGACTTTTTAGCAATTTTATAATCTCTGAATGCTTCACCTTGTTAAATGCTTTGCTGTAATCTATGAAGCACAGATAAAGGTCTTGCTGTACTTCTATGGCCCTCTCCATTAATGTTCTTACTATATATAGGGCATTTCTTGTGCATTTTCCTTCTACGAATCCGCATTGTTCGTCTGCTATTTCTGGTTTTATTTTTCCTCTTATCATCATCAAGTGACATATTCTTTCCAGAACGTAGTCTTTCCTATGGATCTCTTTAATTCTCCGCGGTCTTGAGCAAGTTGCCCTGCATCTTCCAGTGACATGCGCAGGCATTCTTGAATGTCTTTTGTCCAACGGCGTCATGGTCGGCCTTTGCCAATGTTGCCTTCTATCATCCCCTCCATTAACACTCTCTCCATGCCATCGTGTCTCTTAATATGACCGAAAAAAGCTAGCTTTTTCTTTAATATAGTGTTCAGAAGCCAGCCTTCCTTGACGTTAATTGTTTGTAACACCTCCTGGTTTGTTTTCTTCGCTGTCCATGGTATTCTCAAAACTCTTCTATAACACTTTAATTCAAATTATGTTATTCTCTTGGCCACTGTTTTATTTAGTGTCCATGCTTCGCATCCATATGTCGCCACAGGAAATACACATGTTCTTAGTAAAAACCATTTGTTTCTTATGTTAGTACCGTGCCATAGTTTCTTTATCTGTTTTAATTTTGCCAGCGCCATTGCCGTTCTTCTCTTGATCTCAACTTCTCAGTCCCCCGCATTGTTTATATTAGTTCCTAAATAATCAAAATGTGTCACTTCTTCCAAATTGCAGTTCTCAATATTAATTTTGGGTCTTGATTTAGTTTTGTCAGTTGCCATTATTTTTGTCTTTTTCATATTTAAGAACAAGTTTTGCTGTTCGCTAAACTTTTGGGTTGACTTAATTATGTTCAGTAGGTCGTGTTCGTTTGTTGTTAATAGCACTGTGTCGTCTGCATATCTAATTTCTGGTATCTGCTGCCCTCCTATATTTATGGGTGTGAAATCAGGCTTTATTGATTCTTGTCTCACATTTCTCATTATATTTTCCGCATAGATGTTGAACAAGTATGGAGACAAGGTACAGCCTTGTCTTACTCCTTCTGTACATTGAACCACTCGGATCTTGCACCTTCAACTTTTACCGCTGCTTCTTGATCTTTATACAGCTCTGCTATTAGTCGTGTAATGTGTTTTGGGAAACCCATATCGTTCATTATTTCCCATAATTGATGGTGATTGATACAGTCGAATGCTTTGGTGTAGTCTATGAAGCATGCATGTAATTCTATGTTATACTCTCTACATTTCTCTATGATCATCCTCATGTTAAATATATGATCTCTCGTGCCTCCTGAAACCTCGTGAAACCTGCTTGCGCTTCGTGGATCTCATCCTCCATCTTGTTATGTATTCTTTCCATTATAATGTGCAGAAGTATTTTACTGGCTTGACTGATCAAGGCGATTGTTCTATAATTTGAACATATTTGCATATTTCCTCTTATACGCCTCATTATTATGCGCAGTAGAATCTTGGTCATCTGACTCATAAGACTAATTGTTATGTGATCTTCGCAATCTACTGCACCAGGTTTCTTTGGTAGGGCTATGAAAATTGATTGTAGCAAATCCGATGGAATATAGCCACTGTTGTAGATGTCATTTAACATTGTGCTATCTTCTTGTTCCGCGTTCGCTCTTTGATAACCAGAACGAATGTCCCTGTGATTTCCGCAGGTGAGCGTGAAGTACGTTGCGCTGTCAACTTCACAGCAGAGCTGCGACATTTTGCACCACCCGGTCCAGCACATCCGATTTCGGCATGCCTGTTATTCGGGTGGGCTTCCTTAGACCGTAATAGCCTTCATATTTCTAGCCAGGTGACATATGTGTATTGACTCTACGCTGCGACGATTTATTACCCATTGTGCCTTTGGAATTTAAGGCCAAATCATGTCCCCGGGTGTCAGTCTCCGGGGAGGCGGTAATCAAGTATTTAGGTTTGGGTCGACTACACCTGTCTCGCATGAGGTGTTCCGCTGCTAGTGTACTTGTCTCCTGTAATTAGGTGCATTGCTCATGTACCCATCAGTATTGAAGCATTCCTCATCTGTGAACATCATTCCGCTATCTATCTATAAACCCACAACCCGTCAGTGTCGTAGAGGTACCACATTGTAGGCTTCAGAACATATAGTACTCCACCGATTTTTATCTTCACTGATGCGGGTGAGTGATGAAAAACATTGTCTTGTCCATTCCTTGATGTCTGTCCATGTCTTTATTTCCCCTGCTCTGCTTCTTCCACATTCGACAGTTCCCTCCAGTATTAAAACATAAAATACGTATATTTCCTCTTCTTCGTATTCGGCAGTTGGAGCATGGACTTGAATTATCCTGGGTTTTTTTTGTGTGTGGTCTATAAACGTATTGTTATAAGTTGCTGTTGATAGAGATGCAGCTAATGATAGAGTTAACTTTCTCTTTGTGAGCAATAAACCCCATGAGATTCCGGTTTAGGAAAAACGCGACAGTAGAGTTGGGCCTGAGTTCCTTCGCCATCTTAGCCGAGGTGTCATTCACCAATATTATGAACCCCTCGTCCAAGTCTGTGTCTTTACATATATTTTAAATCACCGTTGACTAGAGGCTTGTCTCGAGTTGAACAGTGCTTTAGTTCCGATTTCCATGTAGCGTTTTCTCTATTCTATCTTCACGTCTGTGTAAGTAAAACAGCGGCAAAGAAGATCAACGCCTTCGAGCTGAAATGCTACAGAAAGATATTTAGAATATCATGGAAGGAAACAATTAGAAACTCAGATATTATAAACACATTGAAGATTCCAGAGTGTTGGTTACTAAACACAATAACAAAAAGAAAACTACGCCTTTTTGGACATATCATCATTATCATTAAGTGCCGTCTCCGCAACGAAGATTGGCTGCAACAGATCTCCAACATCTCCCGTCTCTTGTCTTGGTGGTGCATTCTGCTAGACTGTAACTTGTCCATCGTGTGATGTTACTCTCCCATTTGTATCTCTGCCTACCTCTTGCTCGCCTCCCTTTGACTTTACCCTCAAGTAAGATCTTCAATAAGGTGTTATGTCTTTTAATGTGACCAAAATATTTTATTTACCTGATCTTTATTTCTCTTAGTAGTTCTTTCTTCATATTAAGTGTATTTAGTTCCTCTTTATTTGTTTTCTTCTCTTTCCATGATGTTCTCCCTATTCTTCTATATACCCACATCTCAAAGGCATCAATTCTATCTTCTAATTGTTTATTTAGTTTCCATGTTTCTGAGCCATACATTAATATAGAGTAGATGTAGCATCTTATAATTTTCATGTTTAACTTGTTTGTAATTTGTTTAGATGTTAATATTTTCCTCATGTAATTGAAGATACTTTTAGCCATTCCTATTCTCCATGTAACTTTTGTTTCACATCTGCCATCATTTGTGGCTATGTTTCCAAGATATTGATACTGTTTTACTTGTTGTAGTTTCTCTCCATGTATGTTTATGTTTAGCTCTTGTTCTTCTGTGTCTTTGCTGATTATCATGGTTTTTGTTTTTTGGATATTTATATCCAGCCCATATTCATGACTTGATTTATTGACTAGATCTATTAGTGTTTGGTCATATAAAGAGACACAACTGTTTAGAAAGACAAATAATGGAGGAAAGGGTACCTGGAATGAGGAGAAAGGGCAGACCAAGAAGACGATGGACTGACGACAGTAAAGATAACATGAATACATCGCTAGAAAATGCAAGCCGAACCCAAGACAGAGAGAGGTTCAGAGAGTTCATTGGGAAGACAACGTTCTGGAAGGAATACGTCACATGACACATCTTCACGTGGCGCTGCCCTCTAGCGATGTGCTGCCCTCTCATTATAGTATGCCAGTCTTACTTCCCTTGAGACTTGCGCACAATTTTCGATATTCGTAATGACATCTACCTATCTCGGGACACTGATACTGGCCGTTCCACAATATATCTTCATTTCGGCTGACAGAGCTAGAGTGACTTGCGTCACCATGGGTCGACATTGCCGATGCGTGTGGCGCAGAGTTGTCAGAGATATTGCTTGTCTCCCCCCCCCCACCCCCCATAGTTATTATTTTATCTTCAACCTTCACATTCACGGACATGAAATATAAAAGTGTTGACAAGGAACACAGCATAAGCCGCTGTGCTTCTGTTCCCAGGGTGCACCACGAGAGGGTACTTTTAGAATCTTGGTTTCTGCTCACCCTGGGTCTGCATGATAGCAATGTGGCACTCTTTGCACTATGTATTGTATCATGCTTTACAGCTAGGCTGCAACTTATGCACCATTCGACCTGAAACATCCGACGTCAGAATTTTTTTTGGTTACTTTGACTAATGAATGAGAATGAAACATTACCCGTCCTTCAATAATGCAATTTTATGGAATACTGCTTTTGCTTGTCCTATTCTGCTTATAATTTCGGTCTTGCATTTACCATCTGAAGTTATTGTCATGTGATGTATATTTTCCAGAACGTTGTCTTCCCAATGAACTCTCTGAATTCCTCTCTGTCTTGGGCGATGCGGCTTGCATACACGACCGATGAGAAATTGGGGGGGGGGGGGGGGGGTAATACATAAAAAAGATAATCACTTCGTTTTGTGGAACTTTTGAAGGTTTTTATAAAGAACAACTAGAAAGGATGAGGATCCTATCTTTTTTTCTGTCCATTGTACTAAATATTGAATTTTCTTATGAGGGTGTGGGTTGGAGCACAAGCTCTCTACAGACTTTCTCCAAAACCCTCTTAGTCGCCTCTTACGACATGCATGACATGTTACAGCGACACTTTACTTATTTGAACCTCTTTTCGGTCCACGGCAGCACACAGGAGTTTCACCAACACAACAATAAGCATATTATCTTCTCAATAGCTTTACGCCAATCCTCCGCCCAGAGAGCATGCACGTGCAGACTAAGTTGATATCAAATGTTATGGTTGAGTTTTTAATATAACCAAGATGGCGACGCTCAGTATACAGTGTTGGCCAAACTTGAAATACCTATATTTGTGCTTGTTATTTTTTGTTTGTTGTAGGTAATGTAGAGTTTATTGGTATAGGAAAATCTATATTCGCAAGAGCAGAGTTGAATGATGACGCCCCACAGCTTCTACCTACAGTGGTAATTGCAACTTTAGTTCGAAATAAAGCTCATTCTTTGTCGTGATTCTTCGACATCTTGAAAAGTTGGACTATCCAAAACACCGCATAGGGTTGTGGTAAGATTAATTCATAAATTTTACATGATTGCTTGTTTAAAAAAGGGAGAGGATGACAGGGCTTGAAATGAATGTATTGATATAATGTTATATGAACGAAGCGATATGTCACAATGCCAAAATACTGTTGGCTGTTATGAGTGATCATGTACAATTATACTGATGAGCAGACTTAGCCAAAATGTAGTTATTGAAAGTTAGAGTATGTGAGTGGCATGATCTTTCTCCATAAATCTAGATGCTTTTTAATTATTATATTAGTCATTTACCCATGTACATCTGGGGCATCATTGTTTATGTGTCTATGTGGTATTTATGTTTACAAGTAGGCTTAAATTTGTCTTTTTTTATGTGAAAATTGGACACTCAATGCAGACACTGAAAGAAGGACTCTGGCTTTTGAAAAGAAGTGCTATAGACATCTGTAAGAATTAGCCAGAACATACGACAAATAGGCCTATAGGGACTATTTAACAGGCTGGAAATTTAAAAAACTTGTGGTCATATCAATAACCACTTTTGGCAGTGGTGAAATAACGTAAACTTATTTGGTTTAGACATATAACGAGATATGATTCTCTTTATAAAATTATTGTGCAAGGAGCAGTCGAGGGTGGATGGAGAAGAGGACAGAAAATTCTGTATTGAAACATCAAGGAATGGTCTAGGCGTGATTTTTCTACACTCCTCCAAACGGCTGAGGATAGAGTTGTTTGAGGAGAGCTTTTTTGTGCTGATGTATCCAGTGTGCCACTACTGCAACCCTAATGGGTTATAGGTCTTATTCTTCTTCTTCATCATTCATTCTCAAACTCCTGCTGGAACTCCCTTGTAACAGGACCATGGTCCTACTAGATTTCCAGCAGGATGTAGTCCTGAGAATGGATATTTGCGCCGATGGCCGACACATCCATCTTCGATGGTTATTATTTAATTGGTCTTGGTAGTACCTTTTTTGGCATACAGCTCTTAATGTGCCAAAAGACATATTACTAATGTTTAATGTAGGCCTATGTGGTTCTTGAGGAATTTATATACCTGTACAGTGCGTGTGTTGTTGTTGTCTGTGTGTCAATTGACTGGTCCATATTCGTAGTAGCATGAGAATATACGTTTGAAGCCTTGACTGAAATCGCATCATTTTTAGAGATATGGTGTGGTCGAAAATGAAAAGCGTATTGGCTCAAGTTGTGAAATATGTGGGGGCCATCTGAGTGGATCGGGTTCAAATCCCATTTGTTGAATTAAATGATGGAGACAATCAAAGAAGCCATGAAAAACGGGCTGACGATGGACAATGTGAAGCTAATGGCCAAAGACAGGTAACTTCAACTTCCTCCCATCGACTCTTAACTGCACAAGTGAAAATAACAATAGATAGATATTTGGCACATGCTCATAATAACCACTGAAGCTTATTATACCAAAAAGCCACCAAAGACGGATGTCTCGGGCCATTGGCGCAAATAAAATTGCGACACAACGCATTTCCATTCTCTGGACTACATTCTGCTAGAAATCTAGAAGGCCATGTCCTATTGACAATCAGGAGTTTGAGATGAATTTAATACCAGCTGGTGCATACAATCAATGACTTTCACATTGTCCCATCCCAACTCTTTCAGATTCTTGAACGTTATGACACCACTCAATAGTTACAAAACACATCTCTTGCAGATTCTTGAACTTTATGACACCACTCAATAGTTACAAAACAAAACTCTTGCAGATTCTTGAACTTTATGACACCACTCAATAGTTACAAAACTCTTGCAGATTCTTGTATTTGACGATGGCTGCTAAAAATCAGTAAACTCATCATCATGTTCAAACTCCTGAAACTTAGAACATCCTACTAGCAAGCTGAAATTTGAGAATGAACACAACAACTAATCCACAGCCATTAAACATCACAGTGGAAGAAAGATATGAATATTGATCAGAAACTTCCGCCGAATACATTGGCGCAATAAAACGGCGACACAACGCATTTCCATTCTTTTGACTACATCCTGCTGGAAATCTAGTAGGACCATTGTCCTGTTACAAGAGATATCCAGCGGGAGTTTGAGAATGAACGATGAAGAAGAAGACCCCATTCACCAACTTCATAGGTAACAACAGACCACCATCTTTCGACTTAGGACAAGCTTACAACAGGTGTCTCTGGTCTTAGGAAAAGCTTACAACAGGTGTCTCTGGTCTTAGGACAAGCCTACAACAGGTGTCTCTGGTCTTAGGACAAGCCTACAACAGGTGTCTCTGGTCTTAGGACAAGCTTACAACAGGTGTCTCTGGTCTTAGGACAAGCTTACAACAGGTGTCTCTGGTCTTAGGACAAGCTTACAACAGGTGTCTCTGGTCTTAGGACAAGCTTACAACAGGTGTCTCTGGTCTTAGGAAAAGCTTACAACAGGTGTCTCTGGTCTTAGGACAAGCCTACAACAGGTGTCTCTGGTCTTAGGACAAGCTTACAACAGGTGTCTCTGGTCTTAGGACAAGCTTACAACAGGTGTCTCTGGTCTTAGGACAAGCTTACAACAGGTGTCTCTGGTCTTAGGACAAGCTTACAACAGGTGTCTCTGGTCTTAGGACAAGCTTACAACAGGTGTCTCTGGTCTTAGGACAAGCTTACAACAGGTGTCTCTGGTCTTAGGACAAGCTTACAACAGGTGTCTCTGGTCTTAGGACTAGCTTACAACAGGTGTCTCTGGTCTTAGGACAAGCTTACAACAGGTGTCTCTGGTCTTAGAACAAGCTTACAACAGGTGTCTCTGATTTTAGGACAAGCTTACAACAGGTGTCTCTTATCTTAGGACAAACTTAAAAAACGTGTAAACTGCTCTTAACTCCTATTTTTTGGTCATAAAATAATTGTTTCTTTTCAAATTGAAAATTGAAAAAGCACAACTATAATCAGTTGTTCAATTGTAGTTTATTGGTTCATCTTTAGGATAAGAAGAATCTCTGTGTGATTGGACAGAAAAACGAATTGCAAATGTGATTGGTCTGAGGGAAAAGTCTCTAGAACATGCTCGGAATATTTGGGCTGACTATCTGTTTGTGAGTTAATTTTTACTGTTTAGTATTTAACATTAACTTGTAGTAAGAAACATCACAATGAGGTGAATAGAAAAATAAATTAGTAGTAAAAAAAACATCATAATGAGCTGAAAAGAAATTAGTAGTAAAAAACATCACAATGAGCTGAATAGAAAAATAAATTCTTAATAAATGTAACCGATTTTGAAAGAACATTTTCTAGTATATGTCACATTAATTGTCGGATTGTGTGACTTCATCTTCTGCATGTGTTCTCAAACTCTTGTAGATTAGCAGGATGTAGTCCTGAAAACATAATTCAATGTGTCATGGTTTACAGCTTTGCTGTGATATCTATGCTTTTTGGAAGGACACATCTAATGTCAGCAAGGCTTCTAGGTCACTTTGATCATCCTAGGATGGGACAGCAAACTTCATCCCAAAGCCTCCTTAGTCGCCTCTTACGATATGCTTGGCAGGTGACAATGGCACTGTTTTTTGCACCCTGAACTAGAAGCTCAGGCCATTACTTCTAATACATTACTTCTAGTTACATTACTTCTAGTTACATTACTTCAAATACATTATTTCTAGTTACATTGCTTCTTATACATTACTTCTAGTTACATTACTTTTTATGCATTATTTCTAGTTACATTATTTCTAGTTACATTGCTTCAAATACATTACTTCTAGTTATATTACTTCTTATACATTACTTCTAGTTACATTACTTTTAGTTACATTACTTTTAGTTACATTACTTCTTATACATTACTTCTAGTTACATTACTTCTAGTTACATTACTTCTAGTTACATTACTTCTATTACATTACATCTAGTTACATGTTTTTTAAGCATCCACTTGATGATTATTTAATTTCACACCATGGAAGAATACGGACTGGGCAGTTCTCCAGCAATTGAAAAGACAATTCTAATATCACGCAGGTGTGCTGCAAATAAAACAACAAATTCAGTTTATTGACTGCTGAAAGTCATGCTGAAGTCGGATGTGTTAGGCTGAAAGGTGTAAATACGTAACCCCTTAGTTTTAGTGATAGTCCATCATGTTCAAGTGAAACTTTCAAAAACCTGTGTTCTACATAAGTACTATTGTTGTTCCATTTCACTGCAGTAGTACCTTATATTGACTGTAAAACATGACAAAACACATCCTATTATTTGAACAACATCAAGCTAACTAGCAGAACTGCAGAATTAACGCAGAAGAAGATGAAGCTGCTACTGCTGTAACATGTTTGACAGAAGGGCACAAAGGACTACAATGAACACACCACTCACTATTCAAGTATATATTTCATCTTCTCTGTCGTTCATTCTCAAACTCCCGCAGAATGTCTCTTGTAGCAGGACATTGGTCCTACTAAATTTCCAACAGGATGTAGCCCAGGGAATAACAATGCAGTGTGTTGCTGCTCTATTTGAAGCATTAGCCAGACACAACCGTCTTCTGCTGTTGTTGTTTTCGATATCCAAAAACTACTGAATAGTTGCATTATACAAGACTATTATTATCCCATCACTGTGCTACCAGTGCCAAACCTGGACAATGACAGCACAAGACAAAAGTAAAATAGTGACAGCAGAAATGACACGTCTACGAAGAATACTCGGAGTGTCATTTGTCATCATCATCATCATGTGCCATGCTGACTGGTGTAGGCGATCATGGCTGTCCACAGCTCTCTGTCTATAGTATTATGTATCAAGATCGTTGTTGTTTGCCTGCTGTGCCAGGTTATCAAACTGTCAACTATTTTCTCACTTTGTCACCTTCTGTCTCTGTTGCCTTCAATCTTGCCTGTTGTGACTATGTTCTCCAAACCTCCCTATCTTATGAAGTGGCCAAAAAATGAAGATTGTCTTTTTCTTATATTATTGATTAAGGTCTGTTGCGCATTTGACTCTTTCAACACCTCTACATTAGTTTTTCTGGCAGTCCATGGTATGAATAAAGACATGGACAGACAACATCAAGGAATGGACAGGGCTAGATATTTCCACACTCATCCGCATCGCTGAGGATAGAATTCGCTGGAGGACTCTGTGTGCTGAAGCATCCAATGTGGTACCCCTACGACCCTGAAGGGTTATGGGTTTTTTGATTGATTTGATTGATGGTATTCTCGGCATTCTTCTATAGAACCACATCTCTGTTGCTGGAGTGACATTAAGAGAGAGAATTAGAAACGATAACATCAGACAGATAACCAAAACAATACCAGTATTGGAACACATCAAAAGACAACAAATCAAGTGGTTTTCACACGCTTCCAGACTACCAACAGACAGCATGCCACAGATGGCCATTTCACATAGACAAGCTATAAAGCCAGAGGCTGACCATGTAAAAGATTGATCACAGAAATCAAAGAAGCCACAGGAACAAGCTTACAAACAGCACACAAGAAGGCCATCTCCAGAGAACTCTTCTACCCCTGACACTTCAAGGCAAACAAGGGATACAGCTTATAGATAGATAGATAGACTGAGTAGTTATACTCTTGTCTTGGCAGCGTGAAGCCATTCTTTAAAAAAAAGTGCAGGTCTTCTAAAGTTGACTTAGTGATCCATACAGTGAGTTTCAGACTGTTAACAGTGTCTGTACAAGTTTTTTCCTGTCAGTTGAATTGTAAGGACAGTCATTAAAGAGGTGTTCTACTGTCTTCGGTGGTAGAGTGTATATACTTTGTTGTATTGAATGCAAAATGATTTTTACTGATTAAAAAAAATATTGTCCACATGCAACTAGATAATGCAGGTTTTTATCTTTTTGATAGATGATCGATGCTGATGTGACACTAGAAAATAATAGAACTCTTCAAATTCTTATGGGGCAGAAAAAGTAAGTGTGTTGTATGCTCTTGTACATTTAATGAAACTTTACAGCTGAAATGGCATGTGTTGGGCCATTGATGCAAATAAAACGATGACAAAATGCATTTCTCTTGTCTGAACTACATCCTGCTGGACAGTTTCATGTTAGAACAGGCCGCTGCAGACTATTGGGTCACCACTACTGACTAAGGATCTCGTACACAGATAAATGTCAAGAATCCAAAGCCTCAAATACATACTTCAGTTTGGAGTTTGATAATGAATGACCCAAACAAAATTGATTGAAATATTCTTTGCCTGAGATGTTGATGTGTAATGTATTTGTTATTATTATTATTTGAACAGCTGGTATGATTTTGGATATTAAGAAAGCGTTACGTTTGTTTGAATCACTAGGAATTTTGAGAAATAGAATTCTTCTTTTGTGCAGTTGAGGGGTTTCTCCAGAGCTTTATTTCACACACACTAAGGCTGCAACTCTCTGTGGTTTGCAATGATTTTGAAGAAGCCTTTTACTGAGAGGGAATGAACATATAGCTGCATAGATGAAGTGACGCGAGGCTTCCACGAAAGGAAAGCATCACTATATTTGCACGTCATCTACTAGGTATTTACTGTTGCATTCTGGTTGGTCTGATGGTCCGCTGGTAAGACCTTCAGCATGCCAGATGAAAATGTTATGGGTACACAACTGTTATTATTATTATCCACTTGTGACTTCTTCTTCTTCTTCTTTCGTTCACTTGAAACATGTCTATATCTGTAATTCTGTCTCCTTAATAAAACTCACTGTCTTTTGTAGTTCATACAGTGTCCCATAGAGCTTTGATTCCAGTGTTGTTTCCTCTGGCCAATATGTCTGCCTCAGCGTTTCATGCTCAGAACACTCTTGAAGTATATGTTTGGCACTCTGTGCTGCCTGTCCACATGTACACATGGCCGTGTTGCCAATCTTGAACTTTGTATACATGTGACTGCGGGGTCGGTTGTGTCCTGTTCTGATCCACTTGTGACAATATCTTTTATAAGACAGCGATGACTTATGATGTCAGTCCAGTTTTATATTTGTTAGAGTGTTAACTTCTTGAATACATATGTAGTAGGATCCGAAAGGGTAGCAAAGAATAGCAACACTGTTTACCTTCCATGCATGTCATTGTTGTTGTTATTGTTTGTCCATCACAAGTGATTATGACTATTTGTTTCATCCTCTTTTTGTCTTCTTCTTCTGCATTCATTCTCAAACTCCTGTAGATAAGCAGGATGTAGTCTGGAGAACGCAATGCGTTGTATCATGGTTTACAGCATTGCTGCGATATCTGCGCCTTTCAACCTGAAACAACCGACTTCAGCATGACTTTGGGTGACTGACCCTATATGGGATGGGACAGCCAACTCCATCCCATAACCTCCTTAGTCGCCTTTTACAACATTCGTGGAAGGTAAACAGTGTTGCTATTTGCTCCCCTCTCTGGCCCAGGCAACACATGGACGACATCCACTTTGAAATTCAGTTAGAGTTATGTCCTTAATTAATAGGCCATGCATGTCATAAGAAGCAACTAAGGTATTTTGTGGTGAAATTGGCTGTTCTATCCAATTTAAATCACTCAGAATCCTTGCTGAAGTTCAATGTGTCAGACTGAATGCCGCAGATAATCACAGCTCAGCTGTAAAAAAACAGCCCAGAAACCATGCTAAAGTTGTTGTATCAGGCAGAAAGGCATAGATAATCACAGCTAAGCTGTAAACCCTAGCACAACACATTCCATTCTCCGGACTACATCCTGCTAATCTGCAAGAGTTTAAGAACAAATTTAGAAGAAGAATACATATCTTATTCCTGTTTTATATTTGTTAGTGTGGGTAACATCTTGAATTATTAGAGTGTTAACATCTTGAAAATATATATATTGATGTCCTGTTACAGATGTGTTAAAGTGTTAACATTTTTGATGTATTTTGTTTTATTTAATATTGGTAATTCTCTTTTAATTCTCAATGTTTTTTTTGCTGTTGCAAGATTGGTAATTGGTCCTATGGTAAATGCTTCTGTTGAGGGCTACTATTCCAATTTCTGGGGAGGAATTACTGAAAAGGTAAACCTCAGTGTTTCTCTTAATCATCTTATAGAACCTCTATAAATATATGACCAGCCCAAATGCTAAGGACAACATCAACCTCCTGGGAAGGAAAGACCAGAGTATAATCTTCCGACTGTGCACACATGTACAGCTTAACAATCACCTGAACAGAATACAACCACAACACACTCCAGGGTGCTGGCTGTGCATTCATCCCTATGAAACTGTTGACCACCACCTTTTTGAATGTCCAGCGCTGGATGACATCAGGAAAATGCTTCTCCCTCCAGGATCAGATAAATGGAACACATTATATGGAACAAAAAAATAGCTCACAAACACATGCATATATCACACAATAGCATTGGGTCAAAGGGCATGAGCCCATGGACTGCTGGACCACCAACCAACAATCTTATAGAATCCTGTTAACTAGCACAGTTACGGTAACAGACTCTCAGTCCAAAAATAAGTTGCTTGCAATTCCTGGAGATAGCAAACATACAGTCCATTGTTTAGAGTTCCAAAACAAAGAGGACTATTGTTGGAGTGGATAATGTCAAGTTAGTTATCAAGTATCTACAGCAGTGAACTCCAACAAGTAACAGGCAGATCCAAGCCTAGAAATGAAATGCCTGAGCCTGTACTTATGCTGCAGGACCTAAAAAGGGAGCAAAGAATTGCAAAGCAGTGACCTCTATACGTTACATGTTTGTAGAAGGCGACTGAGAAGGTTGGCTGAAGGCCAAAGTTCCATGCCATGCTGAAGTCGGATATGTCAAGCTGAAAGGCACAGATATTGCACACAAGCTGTAAGCAACATATTCCATTCTCTGGTCTATATCCTGGTAACCAGCAGGAATTTGAGAAAGAATACAGAAGAATCAGAAACTTGAGAAATGTGATTGGAGAAACTAGAAGTGATATGGTTTGCAACCAGAGGATATATCCTCCCTGTATGTTGCCTGCGCTTGTAGGTAGAGCAAAGACTAGCACTACTGTTTACTTTCCATGCAAATTATTAGAGAAGGAGACTAAGGTTTTGGAGGTGGAGTTGTATGTCCCTTCCCAAATAGGGTCAAAGTGACCCAGAAGCCACATGTGTCGGGTCGAAAGGCACATATATCACAGTTAAGCTGTAACCATGTCGACACAATGCATTTTATTCTCCAGAATACATCCTGTTAATCTGCAGAAGTTTGAAAACAAATGCAGCAGAAGAAGAATAATATCCTGTATTAAAAGGTACTTTCAATGCTATATAACCATACAGGTTAAGTTAACGGGATCTGGAAGGATGGATGAAAGTATATTACATTTGTGAGCTACAGAAATTTTACCGTGTATCCTTACACCATCTGCCGGAAGCGATCCTACATTGGTAATAGGCAGCTTTTTCCATGGAGGAGGCAGCTTCATATTTTTTGGTTGTTGTTATTGTTGTCAATAATGCCAGGAATTGTGAGCGATTTGCTCTTAATTCTTGTGTGTAGTGGGAGTGGTTTCTCAGATCTATCTTTCATACCCAAGAGACTTCAGCTTCTGGCTCAATGCAGTGTCTATTGAAAAAGACATCTACTCGGAGGGGGTATGAATACTTTCCGGTAACACGATCTGTAAAGCTTTTCCCCTGTTTGACAGACTAGTTGTATAAAAAGTCAAAGCTTTTGTTGTTTACAATAGACATACATCAAATAGTTGTTTCCTCCTTGGACAATGTCTCCATTCAGAACTTTTTTTTAAATTTGACAATGTCTCCATTCAGAACTTCATTTTATCTGACAATGTTTCCATTCAGAACCTTACTTATCTGACAATATCAAAGTTTAGACATAATGATTGCTTCCTAATTAATATTTAGCATCATAGTTTGCAGATTGGCTAGCTTGTAATTTGATATTTTCTGAATTCAGAGAGTAGTGCAAATAGTAATTCTAAATCAGATATAATTTAGCCATATAAGGAGACATAACAAAATGGAACAATTAATAATGGAAGGTATGGTTCCTGGAAGCAGAGGTAAGGGCCGCCAAAAAGACAAGGATGGATTAGAGACATCTCAGATTATTTAAACTCCGCCGAAGATGGATGTATCGGGTCATTGGTGCAATTAAAACAGCAACACAACACATTTCCATTCTCTGGACTACATTCTGCTGGAAATCTAGTAGGACCATTGTCCTGCTACAACAGAAATCCAGTGGGAGTTTGAGAATGAACGCTGAAGATGAAGAATGTTTAAACACGCCCCTTCCTGCGTCAGGTCTACTCTAAAGACAACTACAATCTGGAAAGAATATGTCATGTGGAATATATATAAATCAGCCTGGCAGACCAGTAATAATTACTTGGTGGGTTACCTGCCTTACACGAACCTGTGTGTCAGCCTAGTCTGCAGTTAAGTATGATTAGATTCTGATACCTCTGAAGATGGATGTGTTGGGTCATTGGCTCAAATAAAACGGTGACACAACGCATTTCCATTCTCTGGTCTATATTCTGCTGGAAATCTAGTAGTGCGATTTTCCTGCTACAAGAGAGATCCAGCGGGAGTTTGAGAATGAACGCTGAAGAAGAAGATTATGATAAACAATCCAACATTTCTTTTATTGAGAAGTGAGTCACAAATGTTTCTTGTATTCCTCCTCAGGGCTACTACATTCGTAGTAGTAACTATCTATCCATTGTAGACCGGGAGATTTTTGGAGGTGTTTCCTGTTCCTATGGTGCACTCTGCTATTCTTATCAACCTGCATCACTACCTTTCACCGAATCTTTCCTACAATAGACCTCCAGTGGGATATAGTGGTCCAAGAGATGACATCATTTTATTTGCTCATTCTGTGAAAGCTTTAGGTAAGTGGGTGTTGGTTCATCATCATCATTAAGTGTCGTTATTAAAACGTGATGCTACATGGCAGTCCAAGGTAGAATGCAAAAGAAGAAGATGAGGAGAAGGATGGTGATAAAAAACAGTGACTTTAACCTTCACACTGCTTATGTAAACACTTGTCGATAAACAAAAAAATGGCGGCTCTTGCTGTTGTCAATAGAAGTCATCCAATGAGATATTGTGTTAAATATACATACCAGAGCCTGATTGGTCAATGCACATACTCGGGAAACATATGCAATTGAAGCCGATACATTTCTACGTCCATCATGATCGTAGTGAAAATTTCTACGTAGAAGTAACACGTTTTATATCAATTAATCTGACTACATCTGCACACCGGTACGATGACATGATGGTGAATCGGGTTTATAGGCCGTTGTATCATTGTATTTTGAATAAAATAACATTGAATCGTGGCTTGAATCATGAATTATTGGGTTATTTAGTTTCACAGAAGTAAATATACAGAATGGCGTGTTGGTGTGGGGACTTCCAGATGTTTGATATCGAATATGTTGAAGTGGCACCAAAAATGACTCTAGGCCTAAGCTCAAAGAACGATTTTACTGCAAATCTACATGTTTTATACAGTTCCCAAGGCAATATTTTGATAATGAAAGACTATAAATACAACAGATTTGTGTGTGATTTAGTGTACAGTGTTGCCAAACAATTCAATAAGTAAAGTAAGTTATTTTTTTACTAAGTTTTCTGCTTTATTTGTTATAAAATATACGTTTTTTTGTGAAAAACGTCTTTACCACTTTCTCATACGTCTGGTATCAAACACACATGTACAGAAATTACACCAATATATGCAGAATTCAATTCTTTATTTATATGTGCAAATATTTAAATATCTCTAACAACCAAAAAATTATCACATTTTCAAAACAGTCACCATCAATAACGCAAATTGTCAAAAAAGAATCCGGTGGCAGGAAGACGTTTTGTATTTTTTAATCCGTCTTGCTAATGGTTAAACTGTAGTTACCATCGAAGATGGATGTGCTGGGCCATTGGCGCAAATAAAACGGCAACACAACGCATTTCCATTCTCTGGACTAAATTCAACTGGAAATTTTGTAGGACCATTGTCCTGTTGCAAGAGAAATCCAGCGGGAGTTTGAGAATGAACGCTGAAGAAGAAGAAACTGTAGTTCAAACTTTTTTTTGCGTAGAACCAAAGTTTGAAAGTAAAGTTAACCCATAGCATTTAACTGCCGTATGTGTGTGAGATGTTTAGTGATCTCACATTTCAGTGACTGTGCTATATGAGAGCTGTAGCCATCTCCTCTCCCTCACAGTCGTTACTCCCTTGACTGATCCGGTACCTAATTAAGGCTTGATTTGCTGTCTGAAACACTTTTCCACCTCAACTGGGGAATTAACACAGGAGGAAAGTTTGAATCATAGTTCTGATTCATGTGCGATACTTCCTAACGACTGTGCAACTGTGTACTTTAGAAAGAAGACAGAGTTGGCTGACCCATCCCATAAAGGATGAAGTAACCCAAAACGCTTGTTGAAATTGAATATTTCAGGCCGAAATGCACAGATTTCACAGCCAAGATGTAAACCATGACGCATCGCATTCTGTTTTCTGGACTACATCCTGCTAATCTGCAAGAGTTTGTGAAAGAATAACATAAAACGAGTAAAACCGCTATTTAGGGGCAGCAGTAGTTAATTGGTTAATACACTTGCTTCCCAGTCTAGTGATTGAAGGTTCAACTCCCAGTTCAATCGGAAATACTGAATTTTAAATGACTAATGTCTCCAGGTTTATACAGTCTTAGAAAATGGGCACCAGATCTGGAAAGTAAAGGCGGCAAGAGAGATGCTAAGTATTACTAGTTATGCTGTTCGTCAATGAAAAATACAGGTCTAACACCAAATTTCAATCTGCCTCAATAAGAAACAAGCAAAGCAGTACAGACACCAGAACAAATACTACAGTAATGTCCCTTTTCTGCTGTTCACTGAATGAGAATCTGGCCCACAAGACCAGCTCTGCAAAACAAGTTGTGAGGAATTCAAGATGACCTAAAGCAAACCGCTCTATATATTAGACTAAATGTTTAACTACTGATTGCCAAAGTTGTATTGTAGCATAGACACATCATCGGTTGTTGTGTAGCAGCATAGATGCATCATCAGTTGTTGTGTAGTACCAGGAACTTAAGATGATATAAAACAAACCGCTCTATACATGAACAACATTTGACTGAATGTGAAATGAGCCATGGGATTAAGTGTGAGTTGGAGATAAATCATGGGATTAATAGTAAATTGGGGATGGACCATGGATGTAAGCAAGAATTGAGGATGAACTATGGGATTAATAGTAAATTGGGGATGGACCATGGGATTAAGAGTGATTTGAAAAGGAACACTGAGATTAAGAATCAGAATGAGTTGGGGATGAACCATGGGATTAAGAGTGAGTTGAGGATGAACCATGGGATTAAGAGTGAGTTGGGGATACAGTAATCATTATGATGTTGATATTAAAATAAATAAATTCTTGTGAACAGGAGAGTCCATGTACGTGATAAACACAGAATATTTTGGAAAAGTAATGATTCCTCTTGACAAGAGACACACTCTTACAGAAGAAAGAGACCAATTTGATCATGTTAAATTGGAAGCTATGGGTGAGTTGAATTTATAAGATATGGTTGAGTTTAATTTTAGAAGATATAGAGTTGAATTTAAAGATATAGATAAGTTTATTTTAAAGCTATGGACAAGCTTATTTTAAAGATAAGGATCATCATCAGGTGCCATGCCGGCTGGCGTAGGAGGTTTAGGCTCTCCACAGCTCTCTGTCCACAGTATTATGTATCAAAGTCGTTGTTTCCTTGCCGTGCCAGGATGTCAAACTGTCTAATATTTTTTCATGTTGTCGCCCTCTGTCTCTGTTGCCTTCAATCTTGCCTGTTGTGACTATGTTCTCTAAAACTGCCTTTCTCATGAAGTGGCCAAAAAAAGAAGATTGCCTTTTTCTTATATTGTTGATTAAGGTCAGTTTCGCATTTGACTCTTTCAACACCTCTACATTAGTTTTTCTGGCAGTCCATGGTATTCTCAGAATTCTTCTGTAGAACCACATCTCTGTTGCCTCCAATCTCCCACTTTCCAGTTTGTTTATTGTCTAAGACTCGCACCCATATGCTAGTATAAGGGTTATATAGCACTGCAAAACTCTCTTTCTCACCTCTAATGACAAGGTCATATTACACAGTATATTTTTCATTTTTCTGAATGTTGTTTTTGTCTGTCCTATTCTGCATCTTATTTCTGTTGAACTTCTTCCATTTGCTGTAATCATTGTACCTAGATATTTGAATTGGGGGACCTATTTTAATACTATATCATTCACTTTGATCTTGCAAGGTGTGTTATTTTGTTTCTTTGAAATAACCATTACTTCTGTTTTCTTTATATTTAGGAAGAGGCCTTTCTCTTTGCTTTCTGTGACTACTACATTAATTAAGTTTTGAAGGTCTTCCTCACTTTTTGCAATCACAACAGTGTCATCCGCATATCTCAAATTATTTATGTTATGTCCTCCCACTGATATTCCTGGTATATCTAAAAGATAAAGATAATTTTATTTTAAAAATAAGGATATGTTTATTTTAAAGATAAGGATAAGTTTATTTTAAAAATAAGGATAAGTTTATTTTAAAGATAAGGATAAGTTTATTTTAAAGATAAGGATAAGTTCATTTTAAAGATAAGGATAAGTTCATTTTAAAGATAAGGATAAGTTCATTTTAAAGATAAGGATAAGTTTATTTTAAAGATAGGATAAGTTTATTTTAAAGATAAGGATAAGTTTATTTTAAAGATAATGATAAGTTTATTTTAAAGACAAGGATAAGTTTATTTTAAAGATAAGGATAAGTTTATTTTAAAGATAAGGATAAGTTTATTTTAAAGATAAGGATAAGTTTATTTTAAAGATATAGACACTGATAAGTAGAATTTTTGAATTGTGGATGAGTTGAATTTAGAACAAGCACTGCAAGGACAAATTATTCAATTTTAATTTGAATGTAACTAAAACTGGAACATTATTTTTGCTATTGATGAAGAGGAAAGTTGCTATACGTAATCACAACTGAACAAATATGTTTATAGTATATGTTTGACTCACGGGTTCCCATGTTATGAGTTGTGACCCAAATTGGGGTGGCCAAGGGTTTTCTGTGGGTTTCGGCTGAAACAGTTAAGTAAAGAAAAATAGTGATTTCTTCTGTGTGCGTCCCTTCACTCCTGCAGATTCACAGGATGCAGTCCGGAGAATGAAATGTATTGTATCATGGTTTATAGCTTTGCTGAGGTATCTGCACCTATCGATCTGACTTCATCATGGCTTCTGGGTCACTTTAACCTGTATGGGATGGGACAGCCAACTCCAACCTATAACATCCCTAGTTGCCTCTTGTGACATGCATGGAAGGTAAACGGTGTTGTTATTGTTGGCTCTCTTTAGAGGCCCAGGCAACACACGGGCGAAATGATTGTAAAACAATTGTAATTTTAATCAGTGTCTCAAAGTTGGAATAATATCAAAGTTGGAATAATTCTCAAACTCCTGCAGATTAGCAGGATGTAGTCCGGAGAACAGAATGCGTTGTGTCATGGTTTACAGCATTGCTGCGATATCTGCGCCTTTCGGCCTGACACATCCGACTTCAGCATGGCTTTGGGTCACTGACCCTATATGGGATGGGACAGCCAACTCCATCCCATAACCTCCTTAGTCGCCTTTTACGACATGCGTCGAAGGTAAACAGTGTTGCTATTCTTTGCTCCCCTTTCGGGCTCCTGCAGCACACTGGCGATTATGTAATATTAAATATAACTTATGGTAGGTTAGTGGTTCATGAGTTCATGCCCTTTGACCCAAATATAACTCATCAAAATGTGAGCAGTTTCTGTGTTCTCGGTTAATAGACTGATGCGACTAACACACATGGTTAACATACGTTGGCAAAAACTCAAATGTAAATTATGAAGACATAATTGTTAACGAGTTACAATATCAAGCGAAACATTAAATATGTCATGTTAACGAGTTACAATATCAAGCTAAACATTAAATATGTCATGTTAATGAGTTACAATATCAAGCTAAACATTAAATATGTCATGTTAACGAGTTACAATATCAAGCTAAACATTAAATATGTCATGTTAACGAGTTACAATATCAAGCTAAACATTAAATATGTCATGTTAACGAGTTACAATATCAAGCTAAACATTAAATATGTCATGTGTTTAAATTGTATTGAATTATATATGCCTCAAATTAAATAGTGGCACATCATACTTCATGCTCCATGGTGGAAATCAAAAAAATAAATTTGTGTTGGTTACTTGAGAGCCAACGCAGAAGTAGAAGATATTCTGAACAATCTTCGAACAATATAGAATATTTTTTCCATATTGAAAGCCTTATATAAAATATTTTTGACCATGGGACACTTTACTTCTAAATAAAATGGGGTTGTGACTCGAGAAAAGTTGAGAACTTATGGTTTAGATGATCTGAAATGTGTTTGTGAAGTATTTATTGAATCAGAGTTGAATTAGTGCGGACAGTAAATATTTAACTTATCTGAGACCTGACATACCAAACGCTTACAGATTCGCCTACAGTGCAGAGAAGCTGATCCTGGAGGTAAGCAATACTTGATGATTTCCTTGATGATTTCCTTGATGATGTTCTTGAACAAAGTGTATAATATTTTCAGTACAAGAAGTTCCTCCTCTGTACAGTTCACCTCATGTGTATATACCAGAGAAGCCTAAAGACAAACTAGGATTTGATCAGGCACGTTATGTGTCATTTTGTTGTAGTTTGTATACATAGGATTTGATCAGGCAAGTTATGTGTCATTTTGTTGTAGTTTGTATACATTTTCTGTTAGATAACATGGTTGGTAAACAATATCATTTTGTTGTAGTTTGTATACATTTTTGTTAAATAACTGAAGGTAAACTTTTAGTTTTAAAAGTTATAAAGGTATTTTATAATATTTATTAAGTTTTTTTTTTGGCTGCATAAAATGTTCATCTTATGGTAAAATTATGCTCCTTTCAGTCGCAAAGTTAATCCAATTCGGTTATATCAGAGCTTTTAACCATAAAAGCGAAAGTGTGTTTCCAGGGCCCGAAAGGGGAGCTTTTTGTTCTTCAGTCAGATATCAGGTTACAGCGCCAATAGCTTCAATGAACTGTGTAATTCGCTTCAGGTCATCCATGGAACCACTCAAGTCTGGAAGTTCTGCCGTCTCAGTAGGAAAATAAACATATTTTCTCACTCTCTTCTTGGTAGATTTGATAGGCATGAAGGATGTGTTATGCAGTCTCTGGGCTCAGTCCACAGTTGCACAGGTCTGTCTACAAATTTTCAACTTTCTGAACATATGACTTCTCAGTCTGTTATGGCCAATTCGTAGTCAAAAGGGGAGCAAAGAATAGCAACACTATTTATCTTCCATATATCTTGTAAGAGATGACTAATAAGGTTTTAGGATGGTGTTGGTTGTCACATTCCATATATGGTCAAAGTGACCTAGAAGTCATGCTGAAATCAGATGTGTCAGACCGAAACGTGCATATAACACAGTCACGCTGTAAACCATGACGCAACACATTCCGTTTTTCCAGACTGCATCTTGATAATCTCTAAGAAGTTTGAGAATGAAAGAAGAAGAATGTGGAGGTTGCTGTTCTGATAATCCAGCCACCACGAACTTCGTTAATTAAAAACATTCATACTCATCAGGTAGCATATCCTGTAGCAGTCATCACAGCCTTTCCAAGCTTCTGTCAATCTTGAGCTAGTCTTCCTGCTTCTGTTACTGTCATGTTCAGGTGGTCTTTGATGTCTTGCATCCATCTTCTGGGTCTGTCTCTTGTACGTCTCCCTGGCATCATCCCCTCCATTATGGTCTTCTCTAGGCTGTCATGGTGTTAAAAACTTTATTTATTCATATTTGCAGATATACATGATCAACTTGAAACGACGGCCGGCTAGAAGACTTCGGATGCTGACAACCTTTGACTACTTGGGGATAGATGCCTAAATTGTGGATGCTGTAGATGGAAAGTTAGTATAAATACCAACTTCTCTCCTGTTATTTGTAATTTTGTTGTAAACTCGCAGTATGACATTCATTAAAAAAGGAGTTTTCATGTTTTCACTTTTTCCATTGAGGCGTAGTGGGGAGTATGGGGTTAAGTCTGTATTTTTCATTGATCAACATCATACCTGCGGCTACTTTCCCAGAAGATCTGGTGCCCATTTCTTAGGCTGGGTCAACCTAGAAGCCATTAGTCTTCTTCTTCATTGTACATTCTCAAACTCCTGTTGAATTTCTCTTTTAGCAGGATCATTGTCCTGCTGGATTTCTAGCAGGATGTAATCCAGAGAATGGAAATGCGCTGTGTCTCCGTTTTATTTGTGCCAATGGCCTGATACATTCGTCTTCGACGGGAAAATTGGTATAAGTTCATAAGTTACATAGTTGACTTTTTAATTCTTGTCTCAACACTCTGTCCATTCTTCAGTCAGCTGTACAAATGCTCCCAAAATATTTAAATTTCTGCACTTGCTTTACTTCAGTAGTTGATCATTTATTTTGATTGTATTGGGTTTTCTGCCTATAAACATTACTTCTTTATTTTCTTTATTGATCTTCATGTTGTGATTGACGCAGCTTTCATTGAGTAGGTTTATGTGATCTTTCAGCACTTCACTTGAACTGTGGAAAAGGCACTGATGGTCAGCAAAGAGTGGTTCAATTAAGTCATTTGAGTAATGGTAAACGTCTGGTGGTGTTTTACTGTTTTGATAATGTTATCCATATAAATAATAAACAATAATGGTTTGTCAGTCCTGCATTTTTTCTAACTGCAGATGTTACTGGTTTGTCAGTCCTGCATTTGTTCTAACTGAAGATGTTACTGGTTTGTCAGCCCTGCATTTGTTCTAACTGCAGATGTTACTCGTTTGTTAGTCCTGCATTTGTTCTAACTGAAGTTGTTACTGGTTTGTCAGTCATGCATTTGTTCTAACTGCAGATGTTACTGGTTTGTTAGTCCTGCATTTGTTCTAACTGCAGATGTTACTGGTTTGTCAGTCCTGCATTTGTTCTAACTGCAGATGTTACTGGTTTGTTAGTCCTGCATTTGTTCTAACTGCAGATGTTACTGGTTTGTTAGTCCTGCATTTGTTCTAACCTTCACAGTCGTTTTTAAGCCCTTGTGCTTAAAAAAAAAAATCATTGACTTTCCTTACAAGTCACCAAGACTTTTTCAGATTTGTCGCTATGTTTCAAGATGTAATAAGGCCTGTCAGATCATTGGTCAATTAACACCTTTACTAAGAAACAAAGATATTACACTAGAAACAAAGAAAGCGCTTTTCAACACCATTTTCTTACCAACATTGTGTTATCAGTGTCAAACTTGGTCATTAGATTCTAGAACAATATATAAGATTAACACCACTGAAATGAAATGTGTGAGACGTATGATTGGAGTTAGCTTGAGAGACAAAATCAGGAATGAAGCACTAAGGAAACAATTAGGGATCAAACCAACAATAGAATACATACAGAAACAACAAGTTAAATGGTACGGCCACATAACCAGACAGAAAGAGCAAAGTATTATCCAAAAAACACTTAACAAATGATACGAAAACAGGAGACCTAGTGGACGTCCTCGTAAAAGGTGGATAGATAGTGTATTAGAGACACTCGGAAATATAACAGCAGAGGAGGCAAATAGAAGGGCAAAAGACTGTACACTCACTCTCCCCTCAACACCGAAAGGTACATGAGGACATAAAGAAGAAGAAGAAGAAGTCGCTATATTTCTTATTGGTTACTGTTCAAGTCTTTATCTTCATATGCCCCCCTCCCCATGACAAGTTTTCCCTTACCTCTATTTCAGAAATTTCTTCGGTGCCCCCCCCCCCCTTCAAGTCTCTGCTGTCTTGCTGAGAACCACCGTTTTAGATACAGAAACATGACACAGAAACCATGCTGAAGTCTAATGTCTCAGGCCGAAAGGCACATATGTTGCAAACCATGATGCAATGCATTCCATTCTCTGGACTACATCCTGCTAATCAGCAGGAGCTTGAGAACGAACACACCAGAAGACGACAACCACGGCCACAAGAACATATTTTCGAAGCACATAATTCTTGCCTACATTTAATGTTCATTCTATATGTTATCTATTCCAAACAGAGAACTTAATAGTTCCTACCTGGAGAAGCAAGGGGTCAAGATGTTGCCAGGCTTTGCCGATCCATATCATGGAAGGTAAGAGGGATCTCATTTTGTTTCCCTCTTTATTTCCACCTGTGAATTGTGGGGCCTTCTTCTTCAGCGTTCATTCTCAAACTCCCACTGGTTCTCTCTTGTAACAGGACAATAATCCTACTAGATTTCCAGCAGGATATAGTCCAGAGAATGGAAATGTATTGTGTCGTCTCTTTATTTGCGACAATGGCCAGACACATCCGCCTTTGATGGTATTCTGGGCTTAAGAGCAGAAAAAATTATTATTATAATAACAAATCTGTTATGTGCCAAGCATATCGTAAGAGGTGACAAATGAGATTTGAGGGGAGGAATTAGCTGTTTCACCTCATAGGTTAGGGTTAAAATTCCAAAATTACACCACAAACAGGGATGTTAGATGAACATTGACAAACATTGTGTTCTACTCACCCTCAATTTTACTTGTCTTGAAATGTTACTATCCAATCTTACTAAAGTAGATGTCTTGACTGTCCACTTCCTGATCATAATTAGTTTATTTGAAGTAAATCTATCTGCCTGGTGTTTTATGCCATTTTTGTGTGTTTTATGTCAAATTTCAGAACTGAACAAAATATTCTGAAACTTAATGAATATTCCCAAGTATTGAATTTCCAAAGTTGAACTTTATTCCACTCAATATTATCAATTAGGTCTAACTATTTTCTGTATAACATAGCGCAAGATTATCATTGCTGTCTCTATGCCTATCTGATTCTTCGGAAACAATAGCAGTGTGAGTAGTTTTATAATTTTTTATAAAGTTATTCTTCCCTTACAAATAATATTAGGTCTATTTATTTTACAATTTTCAACAAGTCGGTAATCTTCACTGTCAAAATCGAAAACGTTGTTTTCCAACTCATCACTTGAAATAATGTCTCCAATTATAAAACTCTCAAAGAATAATAAAACCAGATGTTTGCTAAATCTTTGAGCTCTCTTACTAGTGGAAGATGAAGCCATTTTGCTAATTTATGAAAAGCTGAACCTACCTTGTTCAAATTTTAATTTAAAATAAATATGTCACACATGTCTAATCACACAGGGGTTTCGTTCCGTTAGCCAGATTTCTAAGGTTTAAATACCTAGATAACTTAATGCTAATTATTTTATGATCCAAACGAAGCAATTTTAGATGGAATATCTGCAAGAATGAATAATTGTGGATATGTCCGCAATGGATGTCTATCTGCAACGATATATGGTTTTTACGGACGGAAATAGTTACAGTATTTTTTCAAGAAATACAAAACAAACAGTGAACAAACAATAAAACAGTGAACAAACAATAAAACAGTGAACAAATGGTGGTACTATCACAGAAGTACTAGCTATACTAGTTGTTGTTCTACTGTTCTATTATCCATAGGCAACTACGGAGGATTTGTGGTGGAGTTAACTGCCCCATCCCATATAGAGTCAAAGTGAAGAAGCCATGCTGAAGTCAGATGTGTTGGGCTGAAATGTGCAGAACTAAGCTGTTAACCATGACAACACATTCTGTTCTGCGGACCACATACTACTGGTCTGTTGGAGTTTGAGAACGAACGCAGAAATAGAATAAAAAAATTGTTTCTGTAAACAGATAGAATCATAATTTCTTTGTACATTTTATTTTCAGATCACTGACAATGGGTGAAATCGGCTGCTTTCTGAGCCATTATCAAATCTGGGAAGAGGTCAGTAGGTCATAGTTTTGTGATTTCTCTTTTGATTCTGCAGTCTTCACTACAGACATGAGCCATCTTCATTTCTCCACGTCCTGAATACGGACTCCTCACTTTGCAGTCATTCCCTCTTCATATCAGTAACGCTTGTGTCCATGTGTTACAGTGTTACGAAAGGAGAAAAAAAATATATCTGCACTGTACTGCTATATATATCATAAGATGCAACTAAGAAAGTTTTGGGGTAGAGATGGCTGTGTCATTTATAGGTCAAAGTGACCAAAAAATACCATGTTGAATTCGAACATGTCAGGTTCAAAGACGCAGCCAAGCTGTAACCAACCATGACACAAAGCAATCCATTCTCCAGACTTCATATGGAATCTTCTCCGCCGAAGACGGATGTATCGGGCCATTGGCGCAAATAAAATGGTGACATAGCGCATTTCCATTCTCTGGACTACGTCCTTCTGGAAATCTAATAGAACCATGGTCCTGCTACAAGAAATATCCAGTGGGGGTTTGAGAATGTACGCTGAAGAAGAAGAAGAAGAATATGGAATCTTCATTCTGGCATTTGACAGAAAACGGAAGACAAGATGGTATTTGGCAATAAAAAGAGGACAAGATGGCATTTGACAGAAAAAAAAGAGGAGACATTTTTATATGTAAATTATAACATTTATATTAAGCATAATTTAACTGGAAGCAACATAAATCTGATTATTTTCATATCTAGTGATAGTGAGGCTACAGTAACACTATGCACCATTCGGTAAATAAATATTGAAATAGAATACATCAGTTTTACAATGAATAGTACACAGGTTGATACTTCGACCAAAGACCTTTTATTAAAAACATTGACTCTGTTCTTTGTTAAACATATAACTACATTAAACATTTTATATATTTTTTAAAATCAATATTTGCATACTATGTTCATAAGAGAAAACATTTCTAATTACATTTTTCATGTAAAAAAATATGTACCGAAAGAAAGTTGGAATATTCTTACTTTCAACAAATTTCAACACACATCCACTACTGCTGTACATCTGCAGACAAATTTTGTGGTCCAACCAGACATGGGGGCGGTATGTCATAATTTAGGCTTACACTACTGGATTGTCGTTACTTTCAACTCCTAAGTCCTGAACTAATTCCCTATCAATGTCTGATTCATTCACGTTCTGTTTCATTCCCTGATAAAATTGCCTGTCAACATCATCTAAATCATATGTTGGTCCATTCTTACCGAGTTTTGAAGAAAATTAAAGGACATAATACCCTTTCATAGCTCGGCAGCCACAACTGTTAGAAACGGTCGGTAAATTGCTATTTAAGCCACAATTACTGCTAATCACATGAGGGCTAAATTTAGCGTGACTAGACTAGTCACATAGAAACTGAAGAAAAACAATTGAAATCACCATGTAGAAAACGGGCATTCTGGAAATGATTCTGGATAGCGTGCGGTTTTGGCCGCTCTGAGATTGAGTGTGTTAAAGAGTTATCTGTAATGTATTGATGTTTTTAAAGTGTTATCTGTAATGTATTGATGTTTTTAAAATGTTATCTGTAATGTATTGATGTTTTTAAAGTGTTATCTGTAATGTATTGATGTTTTAAAAGTGTTATCTGTAATGTATTGATGTTTTAAAAGTGTTATCTGTAACGTATTGATGTTTTAAAAGAGTTTTCAGTAACGTATTGATGTTTTTTAAAGTGTTATCTGTAATGTATTGATGTTTTTAAAGTGTTATCTGTAACGTATTGATGTTTTTAAAGTGTTATCTGTAACGTATTGATGTTTTTCTTGAAGATGATTGCCAGAAACTACCAAAAGATACTGATCTTTGAAGATGATGTTAGGTTTGAGCCCTACTTCCGTAAAAAATTGTTGGATCTCATGCAGGAATTGGAACAAACTTTCAAAGATTGGGATCTCGTGTAAGTAAATCTTTTTTTTCTGTGTTCATTTTCAGCTACTGCAGATTAGCAGGATGTAGTCCGAAGATGGAATACGTTGTGTCAGGCTTACAGCTGTGATGAGATATCTGCATTTTTCAATTTGGCACATCCGACTTCAGCATGACTTTTGGGTCACTGATTCTACATGATAACGCCAACTCTACCACATAACCTTCTTAAATGCTTCCTATGACACGTATGGAAAGTGTAAACAGTGTTGCTATTCTTTGCTCCTTTTTCGATCTTCAATAACACATGAATGATGTAGGTAAATGATATTGCGCAAACAATGAACGTCTTGACAGCTGATACCGTTTGAATGTCTTGTCGGCAGATACCATTGATGCCGTTTCATAGTCACATGGAGACACAAAAAATAAGAAGAGCTCTTACACATTTTTGTGCAATTTGTGGGGAGAGGGGGTTTCACTTTCCTAATCTTTATTTCATATCCACAAGACTCCATATCTCCACTGTATGCAACTCCATATCTCCACTGTATGCAACTCCATATCTCCACTGTATACAATACTTTAGAACTCCATATCTCCACTGTAACTACTGTATATATATATATCTTTGTATATATATATATATCTTTGTATATATATATATATATATATAGGGGATGAAAACACTCATTTAAAAAAAAATAAAAAATAATTTGTAAAACATATTTTCACCCTTAAAAATATTTTTACTCCAAAAAGTTTATATACAAGTATAAAAATATACTTTAAAAAATAAAAAAGAGAAAATCATCTTATAAAAACACCCTTCACTTAAAAAAAATTATTTTTCATAATTTGCGAAAGGATGTCCGCTCGAAGCAAAAAATATAAATAATTATTATTAAATAATAAAATAAATAAGCATGCACCAATTTTATAAAAATATAAACAAAAAATGTATCTTCTTCTTTTAAAAATCATTCAGAAATTCCCTGAAATGATTTTAGTTTTCTTTAGTTTTCAGTGGCTCCTTCATAAAAACTATCCCATTCCTAATGCAATTTTTCCTTGAATAATATTACTAACAATTCCTATATCAAGTCTTTCTCTTATAGTAGTATTAAATATATTTAAATCTTGTAACATTTTCTTATCACAAACTTCATTTCTAGTTTTCCTATCTTCATTTTGTAAATAACAGATGCCATGATTCATAGCAGCTTCATCAACTCTATTAATTGGTTTACTCCAAGGTTGTGTTGTAAAATCTGGTGGATTACCATATGGATCTTTTAATCTTTTCTTTAAATTAGTTCCAGGATCTGTAAAATTATGACCGGGTAAATGTAATTCAAATGGTAGTTTATTATATTATTTAAATTCCGCCGAAGATGGATGTGTCGGGCCATTGACGCAAATAAAACGGCGACACAACGCCTTTCCATTCTCTGGACTACATCCTGCTGGAAATCTAGTAGGACAATGGTCCTGCTACAAGAGAATTCAGCAGGAGTTTGAGAATGAAAGCTGAAGAAGAAGAAGATATTATTTAAATTACCGCCATCATAAACTACTTCTGAAGCTTTAATGAATTTAATTTTTATAGTTCCACAGATTAACACACACATACCCTGTAACATATTTCTATTATTTTTGCTTTTTGAATATTCTAAATCTGAAGTATCTGTTTTCTTTCTACATTTTACACAGTATAACATTTCAGCCATTGCTGTCATTTTATAATAATAAAAATGATAGAACAAAGTTCTGATAATGTAGTCAGCATAAATCATCAGGTGCCATGCCGGCTGGCGTAGGCGGTCATGGCTCTCCACAGCTCTCTGTCCACAGTATTATGTATCAAAGTCGTTGTTGTTTCCTTGCCGTGCCAGGCTGTCAAACTGTCTAATATTTTCTCACCTTGTCTGTCAATTATGCCTGTTGTGACTATGTTCTCTAAACCTGCCTGTCTCATGAAGTGGCCAAAAAAAGAAGATTGCCTTTTTCTTATATTGTTGATTAAGGTCTGTTTCGCATTTGACTCTTGCAACACCTCTACATGAGTTTTTCTGTCAGTCCATGGTATGTATTCTCAGCATTCGTCTGTAGAACCACATCTCTGTTGCCTCTAATTTCCCAATTTCCAGTTTGTTTATTGTCCAAGACTCGCACCCATATGTTAGTATAGGAGTTATATAGCACTGCAGAACTCTCTTTCTCACCTCTAATGACAAGGTCATATTACACAGTATATTTTTCATTTTTCTGAATTTTGTTTTTGCCTGTCCTATTCTACTTCTTATTTCTGTTGAACTTCTTTCACCTGCCATAATCCTTGTACCTAAATATTTGAATTGGGCGACCTGTTTTAATACTATATCATTCACTTTGATCTTGCAAGGTGCGTTATTTTGTTTCTTTGAAATAACCATTACTTCTGTTTTCTTGATATTTAAGAAGAGAGGCCTTTCTCTTTAATTTCTGTGACTACTAGATAACCTAGTAGAAATAGATGATATAAAATTACCAAATAAACCTCTTACAAACTTTCAACTATTAGATGCTGTTAAAAAATTAAAAATACCAAATTTTAGAGGTGTATTTATAAGAACAGAACTTCAAGAACAAAAAATCAAATAAAAAAAGAATGTGGAATAATGAATTTAGATGGCGATTTAACTGATAAAACAAAAGGTACTCATTGGGTTGCATGGTATAAAATACAACTAAAAATAATAATGATAAAATATATTTGGATAGTTTTGGAATTCAACCGCCATTAGAATTAATAGATTATCTTTGTGAAATACTAGGAGATATACAATATTTTACTGATCAAATACTTACTTTTAATACAGTAATTTGTGGACATTTATGTTTACAGTTTTTAAAAGAAATAAAGAATTAATTAAAACCAAATGGATAAGTTGTTATTCCATTTTTATATTTATTATCTTTTATCATCAAAAGGTGATGATTTTTTATTTATTTCATTTATAAACATTTCATGTTTTTCAGAATTCATAGTATACATTTTGTTATATTGTACTGTGGAATTTAATAAACAGCTTTTATAATCTTCAAATTTTATTTCTTTTTAATTGTTGATTTTGACTTCACCTTTTATTTCTTTCTTTTCTTCTTCAACACCTAATGTTTTAAATGAATATGCTTTACTTCCTAATGTTATAAATTCTGTCATTGTTTTTCCGTTTAATTCATCTTTAAATTTTCCTACAAATTTTTTGTTTCAGAATATAATGGATGATATTTTGGATAATCATTTTATCTAATTCATCTTTCATATTTTCTAATTCGTTATATAAATTATTAGAATATATGTTTAAAACTAAACTGTCCGTATCTCCATATAAAATTTCATTATCTGGAAATTGTTTAGTAAATTTATTATAACAAAACTCATACATCAATAATTTGCTAAGATCAAGAATACACATCCCCAAATAGATTGGTTTGTTAAATTTAATTGATGGTTTAATATTTTGTATTCCAATAAAATTGTTATTAAAAAATATCACGTCTATAAAAGATGGTTTAGAATATAATTTAATTTCCTCCTTTTTATTAGTAACTAGTTTTAAATTAATTCGTTCTCTAATATTTTCCATTGTCTTTCCAAAGAATGAACAATTCATATTTTTTGGTAGATCTTTCTCAGATTCAGATTTTGCTTTCTTTCATTGTTCTGTGTTAAAAATCAATTTATGGTTTCAACCAAGCTTCTTCTTTAAAATAAATAATTCTATGAATTTTGCTTACTTCCATTCCAAGAGATAAATAGAACCTTCGATACTTTATAATGAAGAACATATCTTTCTTAATTTTTAAAATCGAATTGCAATTTGGGAACCTTTCCTAATTTCTCTTCACCCGATAAATTCAATTGATATTGATATAATTCTTTTCTTTTAGTTATTATTCCTTCAGGTGCTAAAGGATATTTAAATATTTTTCTTTTACATTCATTTGTGTATTCTAAATCAACTTCAATTATATATCTTCCTGTGTGTCTTATAAACTTTTCAGGGTTTTCCCATCTATAATCTATTGGTAATAGTTGTGACACTGACCATCCATATAAATTATTTGCATCCAAATATTGTAAATAACAATATTTAAGAAATTTTCTAATATCTAATTTTTCTCCTTTTCTTTTTTTTCTTTAAAAGATCTAAAATGTCTTTGCATTCAAAATCTTCAATAATTTTATTTCCATCATCATAATTTGGTGTTTGTTTATAAAATGCTTTTGGCAAAGTTTTTCCTAATACTTCTGAAAATCCACCTCTTATTGATTTTTCATACATCAAAATCATATGAGTATCAGATAATAATTATAATTCAACTCCTGTATATTTTAATCCACATTGCCATGTTAATCCAGGTAGAGAGAAACAATAACATGGATCAATTTCATGATATTTTTAATTGGATTCTCTAAATTTCTCACAAGCATCTGCTAGAATTAATACATCTGTTTGTAAATAAATATCATGATAATCTTGAAAAGTTTTACAATTGAATGTTTTCCAAATTTTTTGTGCATGTTCATATTTTCCTTTGTAATTCCTTCTTGTCTAAATGTTGTATAAAATGTATCAATTAGAGGCAATTGTTTCTTTAAATCTTTCTATAGAACCAATATATTCATATGGATAAATTCCTTTGAATGTTCTTTATTTTTTATCATTTAAATATTTTAATGCATTATATTCTTTTTCATTAAAATTCTTATTCAAAAATGTAAAATCTTCATCTAACATTCCTTTAGAAATATTATCAACTGAAGTTGTCAAGAATCTATAACTATCAAGAAATCTTAATTTTCTCTAAATCATCATCAAGTGTCGTCTCCGCAACGAAGGTTGGCTGCAACGGATCTCCAACATCCCATGTCTGTTGTCTTGGTGGTGCATTCTGCTAGACTGTAACCTGTCCATCTTGTGATGTTACTCTCCCACTTGGATCTCTGCCTACCTCTTGCTCGCCTCCCTTTGACTTTGCCCTCAAGTAAGATCTTCAACAAGGTGTCATGTCTTTTAATGTGATCAAAATATTTTATTTTCCTGATCTTTATTTCTCTTAGTAGTTCTTTCTTCATATTAAGTGTCTATAGCACCTCTTTATTTGTTTTCTTATCTTTCCATGATGTTCTCCTTATTCTTCTATATACCTACATCTCAAATGCATCAATTCTATCTTCTAATTGTTTATTTAGTGTCCATGTTTCTGAGCCATACATTAATATAGAGTAGATGTAGCATTTTATAATTCTCATTTTTAACTTGTTTGTAATTTGTTTAGATGTTAATATTTTCCTCATGTCATTGAAGCTACTTTTCTATAAGAACTTCCATATTCAATAGAAATATATTCTTGTAACCTTCTGATCATCGTTTTCATATTTCTTTAATTCTTCTATAATAAATTGAAAATCATATCTACTTCCATTGTGAAAAAATACTGGAATAATTTTAGAATGTTTACCTTCTTTTGTATTACATGATTGGCATGCAGCGCCTCTATATTTTCCATTAAAATGATTATGTTCTCTTATTTTTGTATCAAGTATAATTATTCTTCTTCTTCTTTCGTTCACTTGAAACATGTCTATATCTGTAATTCTGTCTCCTTAATAAAACTCACTGTCTTTTGTAGTTCAGACAGTGTCCCATAGAGCTTTGATTCCAGTGTTGTTTCCTCTGGCCAATATGTCTGCCTCAGCATTTCATGCTCAGAACACTCTTGAAGTATATGTTTGGCACTCTGTGCTGCCTGTCCACATGTACACATGGCTGTGTTGCCAATCTTGAACTTTGTATACATGTGACTGCGGAGTCTGTTGTGTCCTGTTCTGAGACGTAGAATTATAATTTGTTCTGATCTTTTAGGACTTCCAGTAACTGAGGTTGGGCGCTTTCGAGGTATAGGGCCCAGCACCGTCCCTGCCTGAACGTCTGCCACAAGGCAGGCACCATAACTATTTATAAATACAGACATGTTTCCATTGTGTTTTGTGCGCGGCATCCTGATTATCTGTACGCCTTTTGGCTGGATGCCTCCGTCTTTAGCACTCTGCTTACTTGGACCGGACTATCGTCCTGCTCGTGTGGGACTGCCCGACCAGTCTTAGTTTCCAGCCTCTGATGGCTGAACTAAGCCCCATCACCACTGCACGGTGCTGGCCTCGATGGGGTCAAGTATAATAAATTCTTTAGTGCAGATTTCATTACAATTATGATATTTATGTCCTTTTACTATTATTTTGTTTTATGGAAATTTTTCTTTACATATCTAACATTCAGCTGTGTAAGTTTGCATTTATTGGTTTTTCTATTAAAGTAATTTAATTTCCCATCTATATGTTCGTAATTTAAACAAATTTTTCTTTTGCATCTACACCAGAGTAAAATATATAAACAAATGAAATTATATGAAAATCATCATCATCAGGTGCAAGCCAGCTGGCGTAGGCAGTCATGGCTCTCCACAACTCTCTGTCCACAGTATTATGTATCACGGTCGTTGTTGTTTCCTTGCCGTGCCAGGCTGTCAAACTGTCTAATATTTTCTCACGTATATATGAGGATACTTGAATTCCATGTGAATATACTTCGTGCTTAAATAAATTTTCTGTATATGAATTAGTAGGATTTGGTTGAAGAGAAGAAATAAGAATATTTACAGATTCAAAATCACAATAAAAAACAAATGGTAACTTTAATTTAAAATGGTGATTTTCAAATTTCAATATTGTTCCCTTATCAGGTACTATAAGTTTAGATAAAGGATCTATCAGATGATTTAATACAGATTTCTTAGAGAAATATGGTTGTAAACATCTTCTACAAGGAAAAACTTTATTATGATCATAATTGAACCTAAAGAAGTAATTAAACAATAAATGAGTATTAAACAATAATGAGTATTAAACAATAATGAGTATTAAACAATAATGAGTATTAAACAATAATGAGTATTAAACAATAATGAGTATTAAACAATAAATGAGTATTTCTATCTTGCTCAACATATAATAAATCTATTAAAGAAGTAATTAAACAATAAATGAGTATTTCTATCTTGCTCAACATATAATAAATCTATTATGTGTTCTCTTTCTTCAGTAAAACATGATAAATGAAAGGATAAATTGATTTCAAATCTTCTTCCTTTTTTAATGCAAATATATTAAACACGATTTCAGGATTATTATTTTCAAATCTATCAAACACTGAATTATTTACTCTAACATAGTTATTATCTTTAAATTGATCAAACACAGAATCATTTAATCTAATTGGATATTCTATTTCTTCCATATTCTTCTTTCTTCTTCAGCGTTCATTCTCAAACTCCCGCTGGATTTCTCTTGTAACAAGACAATGGTCCTACAAGATTTCCAGTTGAATATAGTCCAGAGAATGGAAATGCATTGTGTTGCCGTTTTATTTGCGCCAGTGGCTCAACACATCTGTCTTCGGCGGATTCCTTCCATATTTATACAATCTTCCTAATCGTTATAATTAGATACTCTATGAGGATTTCTTATGTTATGTTCAATTCTCAACATATAACAAATTATACACCACAAAAAATATTTGTCATCTGTATTTTGTATATTTATTATATAAGTACTTTTACAAGGCATGGCACCTGATGATGATGATTATATAACTACTTTTAAAAGGAAGTTCGAAATATGAAGATCCTCTCATTGTTCTTACTTTTACTAATACTACTGTTGTTTTAAACATTTCATTAAATACATTACCACTTCCTTTTTGATTAAAGTTATCAATCCAATCTATAAAATGATCTCTGATTTTATCATATTTAAAATATCAAAATGATTCATGGAATTTAAAAGTCGAAAACCAGCATTATAATAAACTACAATATATGTTTTATCAAAAACACAATGAATTATAATATTTAGCTTTTTACTTCCATTATTAAAATTATCAGCATAATCTCTCACTCTATTTTTTATACGATTAAAATATATATTATATATATTTATCTATATATACTATATACTATAAAAATACTATAAATGAATCAATACTATATATATATATATATATATATATATATATATATATATATATATATATATATATAAATTATAAATACTCTATTCTATATAAATACTATATTTATCAACATTTTTTCTTTCTTTATTTATAACATATTTTATTTGTGGATTTTCTTCAGCCATTTTTAGGGTAACTTTTTTAATAAATAATATTTAATCTGAATGTCTTTCAATAAACTTATTATAAACTTCTTTATATTTTTCTTTATTGTTTTTATAATATTCTTGTTTTATTGGTTTACAACACTCATTACTAGATGCTCGATAAACATTTTTAACTTTACTTTCTTTTGAATATTCGGAATATGGTTTTAAAATATGACATTTTCTACATACTTTTTCCGTGTTTATTTTTAGTATATATTTTAAATGAGTAAAATTAATCTAGACTTATTAAAAGCATTAGGTATTTATATAATCCAATTTTAGGATCAGGAATTAATTAGTCAAGTGATTTAGCAAATGAATTACATAAACCTATTATTAAAAAGTTTCCTAAAAGAAAAGCAATTGTAAATGGTATTGATGAAATATGGGGCAGCTGATTTAGTTGGTGTGTCAATGTATTCAAAAGATAATAAACATTATCAATTTCTATTAACTGTTATAGATGTATTTAGTAAATATGCATGCGCAATACCTATTAAAAAATAAAAGTGGAATTGGTGTTTCTGAAGCATTTAAAAAGGTATTTAATGATAGTAATCATCATCATCATGTGCCGTCTCCGCAACGAATGTTGGCTGCAACATATCTCCAACATCTCCTGTCTCTTGTCTTGGTGGTGCACTCTGCTAGACTGTAACATCGTGTGATCTTACTCTCCCACTTGTATCTCTGTCTATCTCTTGCTCGCTTCCCTTTGACTTTACCCTCAAGTAAGGTCTTCAATAAGTGGCATGTCTTTTAATGTGATAGTAAAAGAAAACCTTTATATCTTTGGGTTGATAAAGGCAAGGAATTCTATAACAATAATATGAAAACTTTATTAGAAGAAAATAATATAAATATTTATTCTACAGAAAATGAAGGAAAAAGTTGTATTGTTGAAAGAGGGAATGGAACTATGACACAAAAGATGTTTAAATATTTTACTGCTAATAACAGAAATAAATACTATAATGTTTTAGATGAATTAGTAGATACTTATAATAATACTAAACATTCTTCAATAAAAATGTTGAAGGTAGTAAAAAAGAAAATGAAAAAAAATGTTTATGAACATTTATTTGGTGTAAGTGATTCTATTGAAAACATGTCTTGCTCAAAATTAATAAAGTTAAAATTTAAAGATGGAGATTTGAGTAAGAATAATAAAGAAAACAGGAATATTTGAAAAAGGTTATACAAATAGATGGACAACAGAAATATTTGTTATTAGTGAAATTAAATGTACAAACCCTATAACATATAAAAAAGGGATTTAAATGGTGAAGAAATTATAGGTTCTTTTTATGAACAAGAATTACAGAAAAGGGCCCAAAATTTTAATATTTTTACAAAGTTTTAATATATTAATAATTGAACTGTTTAATAAATTAAAATACAAAGATTTATATTTCTAATAAATAATTAATTAACATATTAGGAATAATAACTTTTAATTGATTAATATCTGAACGGTTATTTTTTATACGTAATCTAGATTTATTTAATAATGAATTATAATTTAATATAATAGATCCATTATTTCATATCTACAGTCATTAAAGTTTTTTTCTAAACTTTTTTTTTGAGGTTCATATTCTTCTAGATCAAAAAGTACACCATAAATCAGAAATGGTATATTCTTCTTCTTCTTCAGCATTCATTCTCAAACTCCTTCTCAATTTCCCTTGTAGCAGGATCATGGTCCTACTAGATTTCCAGCAGGATGTAGTCCAGAGAATGGAAATGCGTTGTGTCACCGTTTTATTTGCGCCAAATGGCCCGACACATCCGTGTTCGGCGGGGAATTTATATATAATAACAACTATTGCGAAATACATAACTATAATATTCTTCAATGTTTTCATTAATAAATTACATAATTCTGTAAGTATTAAAGTTTGACAAAACCTGATAAGGAGTTTGTTTATTATTATTTTGAAAATGAATATTAATATTGGAGAGAAGAGTACCAGGAAAGAGGAGAAAGGGCAGACCAAGAAGACGATGGACTGACAACATTAAAGATTACATGAATACATCGCTGAAAAATGCAAGCCACATCGCCCAAGACAGAGAGGGGTTCAGGAGTTTATTGGGAAGACAGTATTCTGGAACGAATACGTCACATGACAACAAAATGAATATTAATATTTTTATTAAATAATAATTTAATTATATCAAAACTACATAATTCACATACAATATGTAACGGAATTTCTTTGTTAATATTTTGTAAATTAACATTAATATTTTTACAATTTAATAAAAATGCAACTAATTCTATTTTGTTAAACAGACAACTAATGTGCAATAGAGTATTTCCATTTTCATCTTCAAAATGAGCATAAATTTAATTATCAGTATTTAATGATAATTTAAATGCTTCATTAATTTTTCTATCACGATCAGTGATGAGATTTTCTTCTGCCTTTTTTTTTTAAAGAAACATTTTAAATACATTTTTTAATTTTATATTTTTTAAGAAAATTTTTTTGAGTTGTAAGAAAAATTCAGAAAATATATTTCTAATGCTAAACTTGATACATTTATGAAATGTGTTCAAAAGTTTGAAAATGAAAAAAAATATATTTATATTGATAAACTACCGGTAGATACATTTATGAGATGTGTTGAAAAGTTTGAAAAAGAAAATAAAAAAATATATTTCTAGTGATAAACTACCGGTAGATACAATTATGAGAAGTGTTGACAAGTTTCAAAATCAAAAAATACATTTCTAATGATAAACTACCGGTAGATACATTTATGAGAAGTGTTGAAAAGTTTGAAAAAGAAAATCAAAAAATATATTTCTAGTGATAAACTATATACATTTATGAGATATGTTGAAAAGTTTGAACAAGAAAATAAAAACAATATATTTCTAATGATAAACTATATTCATTTATGAAATGTGTTGAAAAGTTTGAACAAGAAAATTAAAAAAAAATGTTTCTAATGATAAACTATATACATTAAAGAAATGTGTTGAAAAGTTTGAAAAAGAAAACGAAAAGATATATTTCTAGTGATAATCTACCGGTAGATACATTTATGAGATGTGTTGAAAAGTTTGAAAAAGAAAATAAAAAAATATATTTCTAATGATAAACTACCGGTAGATACATTTATGAGATGTGTTGAAAAGTTTGAAAAAGAAAATAAAAAAATATATTTCTAATGATAAACTACCGGTAGATACATTTATGAGATGTGTTGAAAAGTTTGAAAAAGAAAATGAAAAAATATATTTCTAGTGATAAACTAGATACATTTATGAGAAGTGTTGAAAAGTTTGAAAAAGAAAATTAAAAAATATATTTCTAATGATAAACTACCGGTAGATACATTTATGAGAAGTGTTGAAAAAGAAAATAAAAAAAAATATTTCTAATGATAAACTATATTCATTTATGAAATGTGTTGAAAAGTTTGAACAAGAAAATAAAAAAAAAAGTTTCTAATGATAAACTATATACATTTAAGAAATGTGTTGAAAAGTTTGAAAAAGTAAGTGAAAAAATATATTTCTAATGATAAACTACCGGTAGATACATTTATGAGATGTGTTGAAAAGTTTGAAAAAGAAAATGAAAAAATATATTTCTAGTGATAAACTAGATACATTTATGAGAAGTGTTGAAAAGTTTGAAAAAGAAAATTAAAAAATATATTTCTATTGATAAACTACCGGTAGATACAATTATGAGAAGTGTTGACAAGTTTCAAAATCAAAAAATACATTTCTAATGATAAACTACCGGTAGATACATTTATGAGATGTGTTGAAAAGTTTGAAAAAGTAAGTGAAAAGATATATTTCTAGTGATAATCTACCGGTAGATACATTTATGAGATGTGTTGAAAAGTTTGAAAAAGAAAATAAAAAAATATATTTCTTATGATAAACTACCGATACATACATTTATGAGAAGTGTTGAAAAGTTTGAAAAAGAAAATTAAATAATATATTTCTAATGATAAACTACCGGTAGATACATTTATAAGATGTGTTGAAAAGTTTGAAAAAGAAAATCAAAAAATATATTTCTAGTGATAAACTACCGGTAGATACAATTATGAGAAGTGTTGACAAGTTTGAAAAAGAAAATCAAAAAATATATTTCTAGTGATAAACTATATACATTTATGAGATATGTTGAAAAGTTTGAACAAGAAAATAAAAAAAAAATATTTCTAATGATAAACTATATTCATTTATGAAATGTGTTGAAAAGTTTGAACAAGAAAATAAAAAAAAAAGTTTCTAATGATAAACTATATACATTTAAGAAATGTGTTGAAAAGTTTGAAAAAGTAAGTGAAAAGATATATTTCTAGTGATAATCTACCGGTAGATACATTTATGAGATGTGTTGAAAAGTTTGAAAAAGAAAATAAAAAAATATATTTCGTATGATAAACTATATACATTTATGAAATGTGTTGAAAAGTTTGAGAAAGAAAATGAAAAGATATATTTCTAGTGATAATCTACCGGTAGATACATTTATGAGATGTGTTGAAAAGTTTGAAAAAGAAAATAAAAAAATATATTTCTAATGATAAACTACCGGTAGATACATTTATGAGATGTGTTGAAAAGTTTGAAAAAGAAAATAAAAAAATATATTTCTAATGATAAACTACCGGTAGATACATTTATGAGATGTGTTGAAAAGTTTGAAAAAGAAAATGAAAAAATATATTTCTAGTGATAAACTAGATACATTTATGAGAAGTGTTGAAAAGTTTGAAAAAGAAAATTAAAAAATATATTTCTAATGATAAACTACCGGTAGATACATTTATGAGAAGTGTTGAAAAAGAAAATAAAAAAAAAATATTTCTAATGATAAACTATATTCATTTATGAAATGTGTTGAAAAGTTTGAACAAGAAAATAAAAAAAAAAGTTTCTAATGATAAACTATATACATTTAAGAAATGTGTTGAAAAGTTTGAAAAAGTAAGTGAAAAAATATATTTCTAATGATAAACTACCGGTAGATACATTTATGAGATGTGTTGAAAAGTTTGAAAAAGAAAATGAAAAAATATATTTCTAGTGATAAACTAGATACATTTATGAGAAGTGTTGAAAAGTTTGAAAAAGAAAATTAAAAAATATATTTCTATTGATAAACTACCGGTAGATACAATTATGAGAAGTGTTGACAAGTTTCAAAATCAAAAAATACATTTCTAATGATAAACTACCGGTAGATACATTTATGAGATGTGTTGAAAAGTTTGAAAAAGTAAGTGAAAAGATATATTTCTAGTGATAATCTACCGGTAGATACATTTATGAGATGTGTTGAAAAGTTTGAAAAAGAAAATAAAAAAATATATTTCTTATGATAAACTACCGATACATACATTTATGAGAAGTGTTGAAAAGTTTGAAAAAGAAAATTAAATAATATATTTCTAATGATAAACTACCGGTAGATACATTTATAAGATGTGTTGAAAAGTTTGAAAAAGAAAATCAAAAAATATATTTCTAGTGATAAACTACCGGTAGATACAATTATGAGAAGTGTTGACAAGTTTGAAAAAGAAAATCAAAAAATATATTTCTAGTGATAAACTATATACATTTATGAGATATGTTGAAAAGTTTGAACAAGAAAATAAAAAAAAAATATTTCTAATGATAAACTATATTCATTTATGAAATGTGTTGAAAAGTTTGAACAAGAAAATAAAAAAAAAAGTTTCTAATGATAAACTATATACATTTAAGAAATGTGTTGAAAAGTTTGAAAAAGTAAGTGAAAAGATATATTTCTAGTGATAATCTACCGGTAGATACATTTATGAGATGTGTTGAAAAGTTTGAAAAAGAAAATAAAAAAATATATTTCGTATGATAAACTATATACATTTATGAAATGTGTTGAAAAGTTTGAGAAAGAAAATGAAAAGATATATTTCTAGTGATAATCTACCGGTAGATACATTTATGAGATGTGTTGAAAAGTTTGAAAAAGAAAATAAAAAAATATATTTCTAATGATAAACTACCGGTAGATACATTTATGAGATGTGTTGAAAAGTTTGAAAAAGAAAATAAAAAAATATATTTCTAATGATAAACTACCGGTAGATACATTTATGAGATGTGTTGAAAAGTTTGAAAAAGAAAATGAAAAAATATATTTCTAGTGATAAACTAGATACATTTATGAGAAGTGTTGAAAAGTTTGAAAAAGAAAATTAAAAAATATATTTCTAATGATAAACTACCGGTAGATACATTTATGAGAAGTGTTGAAAAAGAAAATAAAAAAAAAATATTTCTAATGATAAACTATATTCATTTATGAAATGTGTTGAAAAGTTTGAACAAGAAAATAAAAAAAAAAGTTTCTAATGATAAACTATATACATTTAAGAAATGTGTTGAAAAGTTTGAAAAAGTAAGTGAAAAAATATATTTCTAATGATAAACTACCGGTAGATACATTTATGAGATGTGTTGAAAAGTTTGAAAAAGAAAATGAAAAAATATATTTCTAGTGATAAACTAGATACATTTATGAGAAGTGTTGAAAAGTTTGAAAAAGAAAATTAAAAAATATATTTCTATTGATAAACTACCGGTAGATACAATTATGAGAAGTGTTGACAAGTTTCAAAATCAAAAAATACATTTCTAATGATAAACTACCGGTAGATACATTTATGAGATGTGTTGAAAAGTTTGAAAAAGTAAGTGAAAAGATATATTTCTAGTGATAATCTACCGGTAGATACATTTATGAGATGTGTTGAAAAGTTTGAAAAAGAAAATAAAAAAATATATTTCTTATGATAAACTACCGATACATACATTTATGAGAAGTGTTGAAAAGTTTGAAAAAGAAAATTAAATAATATATTTCTAATGATAAACTACCGGTAGATACATTTATAAGATGTGTTGAAAAGTTTGAAAAAGAAAATCAAAAAATATATTTCTAGTGATAAACTACCGGTAGATACAATTATGAGAAGTGTTGACAAGTTTGAAAAAGAAAATCAAAAAATATATTTCTAGTGATAAACTATATACATTTATGAGATATGTTGAAAAGTTTGAACAAGAAAATAAAAAAAAAATATTTCTAATGATAAACTATATTCATTTATGAAATGTGTTGAAAAGTTTGAACAAGAAAATAAAAAAAAAAGTTTCTAATGATAAACTATATACATTTAAGAAATGTGTTGAAAAGTTTGAAAAAGTAAGTGAAAAGATATATTTCTAGTGATAATCTACCGGTAGATACATTTATGAGATGTGTTGAAAAGTTTGAAAAAGAAAATAAAAAAATATCTTTCGTATGATAAACTATATACATTTATGAAATGTGTTGAAAAGTTTGAGAAAGAAAATGAAAAGATATATTTCTAGTGATAATCTACCGGTAGATACATTTATGAGATGTGTTGAAAAGTTTGAATAAGAAAATAAAAAAATATATTTCTAATGATAAACTACCGGTAGATACATTTATGAGATGTGTTGAAAAGTTTGAAAAAGAAAATAAAAAAATATATTTCTAATGATAAACTACCGGTAGATACATTTATGAGATGTGTTGAAAAGTTTGAAAAAGTAAGTGAAAAGATATATTTCTAGTGATAATCTACCGGTAGATACATTTATGAGATGTGTTGAAAAGTTTGAAAAAGAAAATAAAAAAATATATTTCTTATGATAAACTACCGATACATACATTTATGAGAAGTGTTGAAAAGTTTGAAAAAGAAAATTAAATAATATATTTCTAATGATAAACTACCGGTAGATACATTTATAAGATGTGTTGAAAAGTTTGAAAAAGAAAATCAAAAAATATATTTCTAGTGATAAACTACCGGTAGATACAATTATGAGAAGTGTTGACAAGTTTGAAAAAGAAGATCAAAAAATATATTTCTAGTGATAAACTATATACATTTATGAGATATGTTGAAAAGTTTGAACAAGAAAATAAAAAAAAAATATTTCTAATGATAAACTATATTCATTTATGAAATGTGTTGAAAAGTTTGAACAAGAAAATAAAAAAAAAAGTTTCTAATGATAAACTATATACATTTAAGAAATGTGTTGAAAAGTTTGAAAAAGTAAGTGAAAAGATATATTTCTAGTGATAATCTACCGGTAGATACATTTATGAGATGTGTTGAAAAGTTTGAAAAAGAAAATAAAAAAATATATTTCGTATGATAAACTATATACATTTATGAAATGTGTTGAAAAGTTTGAGAAAGAAAATGAAAAGATATATTTCTAGTGATAATCTACCGGTAGATACATTTATGAGATGTGTTGAAAAGTTTGAAAAAGAAAATAAAAAAATATATTTCTAATGATAAACTACCGGTAGATACATTTATGAGATGTGTTGAAAAGTTTGAAAAAGAAAATAAAAAAATATATTTCTAATGATAAACTACCGGTAGATACATTTATGAGAAGCGTTGAAAAGTTTGAAAAAGAAAATAAAAAAATATATTTCTAATGATAAACTACCGGTAGATACATTTATGAGATGTGTTGAAAAGTTTGAAAAAGAAAATGAAAAAATATATTTCTAGTGATAAACTAGATACATTTATGAGAAGTGTTGAAAAGTTTGAAAAAGAAAATTAAAAAATATATTTCTAATGATAAACTACCGGTAGATACATTTATGAGAAGTGTTGAAAAAGAAAATCAAAAAAAAATATTTCTAATGATAAACTATATTCATTTATGAAATGTGTTGAAAAGTTTGAACAAGAAAATAAAAAAAAAAGTTTCTAATGATAAACTATATACATTTAAGAAATGTGTTGAAAAGTTTGAAAAAGTAAGTGAAAAGATATATTTCTAGTGATAATCTACCGGTAGATACATTTATGAGATGTGTTGAAAAGTTTGAAAAAGAAAATAAAAAAATATATTTCGTATGATAAACTATATACATTTATGAAATGTGTTGAAAAGTTTGAGAAAGAAAATGAAAAGATATATTTCTAGTGATAATCTACCAGTAGATACATTTATGAGATGTGTTGAAAAGTTTGAAAAAGAAAATAAAAAAATATATTTCTAGTGATAAACTACCGGTAGATACATTTATGAGAAGTGTTGAAAAGTTTGAAAAAGAAAATTAAAAAATATATTTCTAATGATAAACTACCGGTAGATACATTTATGAGAAGTGTTGAAAAAGAAAATCAAAAAATATATTTCTAGTGATAAATTATATACATTTATGAGATATGTTGAAAAGTTTGAAAAAGAAAATAAAATAAAAATATTTCCAGTGATAAACTAGATACATTTATGAAATATGTTGAAAAGTATGAAAAAGAAAATTAAAAAAAATATTTCTTATGATAAACTATATACATTTATGAAATGTGTTGAAAAGTTTGAAAAAGAAAATGAAAAGATATAATTCTAGTGATAATCTATCGGTAGATACATTTATGAGATGTGTTGAAAAGAATGAAAAAGAAAATAAAAAAATATATTTCTAATGATAAACTACCGATACATACATTTATGAGAAGTGTTGAAAAGTTTGAAAAAGAAAATTAAATAATATATTTCTAATCATAAACTACCGGTAGATACATTTATGAGATGTGTTGAAAAGTTTGAAAAAAACAAAATCAAAAAATATATTTCTAGTGATAAACTACCGGTAGATACAATTATGAGAAGTGTTGACAAGTTTCAAAATCAAAAAATACATTTCTAATGATAAACTACCGGTAGATACATTTATGAGAAGTGTTGAAAAGTTTGGAAAAGAAAATCAAAAAATATATTTCTAGTGATAAACTAGATACATTTATGAGAAGTGTTGAAAAGTTTGAAAAAGAAAATAAAAAAATATATTTCTAGTGATAAACTATATACATTTATGAGATATGTTGAAAAGTTTGAACAAGAAAATAAAAAAAAAATATTTCTAATGATAAACTATATTCATTTATGAAATGTGTTGAAAAGTTTGAACAAGAAAATAAAAAAAAAAGTTTCTAATGATAAACTATATACATTTAAGAAATGTGTTGAAAAGTTTGAAAAAGTAAGTGAAAAGATATATTTCTAGTGATAATCTACCGGTAGATACATTTATGAGATGTGTTGAAAAGTTTGAAAAAGAAAATAAAAAAATATATTTCGTATGATAAACTATATACATTTATGAAATGTGTTGAAAAGTTTGAGAAAGAAAATGAAAAGATATATTTCTAGTGATAAACTACCGGTAGATACATTTATGAGATGTGTTGAAAAGTTTGAAAAAAAAATAAAAAAATATATTTCTAATGATAAACTACCGGTAGATACATTTATGAGATGTGTTGAAAAGTTTGAAAAAGAAAATAAAAAAATATATTTCTAATGATAAACTACCGGTAGATACATTTATGAGAAGCGTTGAAAAGTTTGAAAAAGAAAATAAAAAAAAATATTTCTAATGATAAACTACCGGTAGATACATTTATGAGAGTTGTTGAAAAGTTTGAAAAAGAAAATCAAAAAATATATTTCTAGTGATAAACTAGATACATTTATGAGAAGTGTTGAAAAGTTTGAAAAAGAAAATTAAAAAATATATTTCTAATGATAAACTACCGGTAGATACATTTATGAGAAGTGTTGAAAAAGAAAATCAAAAAATATATTTCTAGTGATAAATTATATACATTTATGAGATATGTTGAAAAGTTTGAAAAAGAAAATAAAAAAAAAATATTTCTAGTGATAAACTAGATACATTTATGAAATATGTTGAAAAGTATGAAAAAGAAAATTAAAAAAAATATTTCTTATGATAAACTATATACATTTATTAAATGTGTTGAAAAGTTTGAAAAAGAAAATGAAAAGATATAATTCTAGTGATAATCTATCGGTAGATACATTTATGAGATGTGTTGAAAAGAATGAAAAAGAAAATTAAAAAATATATTTCTAATGATAAACTACCGATACATACATTTATGAGAAGTGTTGAAAAGTTTGAAAAAGAAAATTAAATAATATATTTCTAATGATAAACTACCGGTAGATACATTTATGAGATGTGTTGAAAAGTTTGAAAAAAACAAAATCAAAAAATATATTTCTAGTGATAAACTACCGGTAGATACAATTATGAGAAGTGTTGACAAGTTTCAAAATCAAAAAATACATTTCTAATGATAAACTACCGGTAGATACATTTATGAGAAGTGTTGAAAAGTTTGAAAAAGAAAATCAAAAAATATATTTCTAGTGATAAACTATATACATTTATGAGATGTGTTGAAAAGTTTGAAAAAGAAAATAAAAAAATATATTTCGTATGATAAACTACCGATACATACATTTATGAGAAGTGTTGAAAAGTTTGAAAAAGAAAATCAAAAAATATATTTCTAGTGATAAACTATATACATTTATGAGATGTGTTGAAAAGTTTGAAAAAGAAAATAAAAAAATATATTTCGTATGATAAACTACCGATACATACATTTATGAGAAGTGTTGAAAAGTTTGAAAAAGAAAATTAAATAATATATTTCTAATGATAAACTACCGGTAGATACATTTATAAGATGTGTTGAAAAGTTTGAAAAAGAAAATCAAAAAATATATTTCTAGTGATAAACTACCGGTAGATACAATTATGAGAAGTGTTGACAAGTTTGAAAAAGAAAATCAAAAAATATATTTCTAGTGATAAACTATATACATTTATGAGATATGTTGAAAAGTTTGAACAAGAAAATAAATAAAAAATATTTCTAATGATAAACTATATTCATTTATGAAATGTGTTGAAAAGTTTGAACAAGAAAATAAAAAAAAAAGTTTCTAATGATAAACTATATACATTTAAGAAATGTGTTGAAAAGTTTGAAAAAGTAAGTGAAAAGATATATTTCTAGTGATAATCTACCGGTAGATACATTTATGAGATGTGTTGAAAAGTTTGAAAAAGAAAATAAAAAAATATATTTCGTATGATAAACTATATACATTTATGAAATGTGTTGAAAAGTTTGAGAAAGAAAATGAAAAGATATATTTCTAATGATAAACTACCGGTAGATACATTTATGAGAAGCGTTGAAAAGTTTGAAAAAGAAAATAAAAAAATATATTTCTAATGATAAACTACCGGTAGATACATTTATGAGATGTGTTGAAAAGTTTGAAAAAGAAAATTAAAAAATATATTTCTAGTGATAAACTAGATACATTTATGAGAAGTGTTGAAAAGTTTGAAAAAGAAAATAAAAAAATATATTTCTAATGATAAACTACCGGTAGATACATTTATGAGAAGTGTTGAAAAAGAAAATCAAAAAATATATTTCTAGTGATAAATTATATACATTTATGAGATATGTTGAAAAGTTTGAAAAAGAAAATAAAATAAAAATATTTCTAGTGATAAACTATATACATTTATGAAATATGTTGAAAAGTATGAAAAAGAAAATTAAAAAAAATATTTCTTATGATAAACTATATACATTTATGAAATGTGTTGAAAAGTTTGAAAAAGAAAATGAAAAGATATAATTCTAGTGATAATCTATCGGTAGATACATTTATGAGATGTGTTGAAAAGAATGAAAAAGAAAATAAAAAAATATATTTCTAATGATAAACTACCGATACATACATTTATGAGAAGTGTTGAAAAGTTTGAAAAAGAAAATTAAATAATATATTTCTAATCATAAACTACCGGTAGATACATTTATGAGATGTGTTGAAAAGTTTGAAAAAAACAAAATCAAAAAATATATTTCTAGTGATAAACTACCGGTAGATACAATTATGAGAAGTGTTGACAAGTTTCAAAATCAAAAAATACATTTCTAATGATAAACTACCAGTAGATACATTTATGAGAAGTGTTGAAAAGTTTGAAAAAGAAAATCAAAAAATATATTTCTAGTGATAAACTAGATACATTTATGAGAAGTGTTGAAAAGTTTGAAAAAGAAAATAAAAAAATATATTTCTAGTGATAAACTATATACATTTATGAGATATGTTGAAAAGTTTGAACAAGAAAATAAAAAAAAAATATTTCTAATGATAAACTATATTCATTTATGAAATGTGTTGAAAAGTTTGAACAAGAAAATAAAAAAAAAAGTTTCTAATGATAAACTATATACATTTAAGAAATGTGTTGAAAAGTTTGAAAAAGTAAGTGAAAAGATATATTTCTAGTGATAATCTACAGGTAGATACATTTATGAGATGTGTTGAAAAGTTTGAAAAAGAAAATAAAAAAATATATTTCGTATGATAAACTATATACATTTATGAAATGTGTTGAAAAGTTTGAGAAAGAAAATGAAAAGATATATTTCTAGTGATAAACTACCGGTAGATACATTTATGAGATGTGTTGAAAAGTTTGAAAAAGAAAATAAAAAAATATATTTCTAATGATAAACTACCGGTAGATACATTTATGAGATGTGTTGAAAAGTTTGAAAAAGAAAATAAAAAAATATATTTCTAATGATAAACTACCGGTAGATACATTTATGAGAAGCGTTGAAAAGTTTGAAAAAGAAAATAAAAAAAAATATTTCTAATGATAAACTACCGGTAGATACATTTATGAGAGTTGTTGAAAAGTTTGAAAAAGAAAATCAAAAAATATATTTCTAGTGATAAACTAGATACATTTATGAGAAGTGTTGAAAAGTTTGAAAAAGAAAATTAAAAAATATATTTCTAATGATAAACTACCGGTAGATACATTTATGAGAAGTGTTGAAAAAGAAAATCAAAAAATATATTTCTAGTGATAAATTATATACATTTATGAGATATGTTGAAAAGTTTGAAAAAGAAAATAAAAAAAAAATATTTCTAGTGATAAACTAGATACATTTATGAAATATGTTGAAAAGTATGAAAAAGAAAATTAAAAAAAATATTTCTTATGATAAACAATATACATTTATTAAATGTGTTGAAAAGTTTGAAAAAGAAAATGAAAAGATATAATTCTAGTGATAATCTATCGGTAGATACATTTATGAGATGTGTTGAAAAGAATGAAAAAGAAAATAAAAAAATATATTTCTAATGATAAACTACCGATACATACATTTATGAGAAGTGTTGAAAAGTTTGAAAAAGAAAATTAAATAATATATTTCTAATGATAAACTACCGGTAGATACATTTATGAGATGTGTTGAAAAGTTTGAAAAAAACAAAATCAAAAAATATATTTCTAGTGATAAACTACCGGTAGATACAATTATGAGAAGTGTTGACAAGTTTCAAAATAAAAAAATACATTTCTAATGATAAACTACCGGTAGATACATTTATGAGAAGTGTTGAAAAGTTTGAAAAAGAAAATCAAAAAATATATTTCTAGTGATAAACTATATACATTTATGAGATGTGTTGAAAAGTTTGAAAAAGAAAATAAAAAAATATATTTCGTATGATAAACTACCGATACATACATTTATGAGAAGTGTTGAAAAGTTTGAAAAAGAAAATTAAATAATATATTTCTAATGATAAACTACCGGTAGATACATTTATAAGATGTGTTGAAAAGTTTGAAAAAGAAAATCAAAAAATATATTTCTAGTGATAAACTACCGGTAGATACAATTATGAGAAGTGTTGACAAGTTTGAAAAAGAAAATCAAAAAATATATTTCTAGTGATAAACTATATACATTTATGAGATATGTTGAAAAGTTTGAACAAGAAAATAAAAAAAAAATATTTCTAATGATAAACTATATTCATTTATGAAATGTGTTGAAAAGTTTGAACAAGAAAATAAAAAAAAAAGTTTCTAATGATAAACTATATACATTTAAGAAATGTGTTGAAAAGTTTGAAAAAGTAAGTGAAAAGATATATTTCTAGTGATAATCTTCCGGTAGATACATTTATGAGATGTGTTGAAAAGTTTGAAAAAGAAAATAAAAAAATATATTTCGTATGATAAACTATATACATTTATGAAATGTGTTGAAAAGTTTGAGAAAGAAAATGAAAAGATATATTTCTAATGATAAACTACCGGTAGATACATTTATGAGAAGCGTTGAAAAGTTTGAAAAAGAAAATAAAAAAATATATTTCTAATGATAAACTACCGGTAGATACATTTATGAGATGTGTTGAAAAGTTTGAAAAAGAAAATTAAAAAATATATTTCTAGTGATAAACTAGATACATTTATGAGAAGTGTTGAAAAGTTTGAAAAAGAAAATAAAAAAATATATTTCTAATGATAAACTACCGGTAGATACATTTATGAGAAGTGTTGAAAAAGAAAATCAAAAAATATATTTCTAGTGATAAATTATATACATTTATGAGATATGTTGAAAAGTTTGAAAAAGAAAATAAAATAAAAATATTTCTAGTGATAAACTAGATACATTTATGAAATATGTTGAAAAGTATGAAAAAGAAAATTAAAAAAAATATTTCTTATGATAAACTATATACATTTATGAAATGTGTTGAAAAGTTTGAAAAAGAAAATGAAAAGATATAATTCTAGTGATAATCTATCGGTAGATACATTTATGAGATGTGTTGAAAAGAATGAAAAAGAAAATAAAAAAATATATTTCTAATGATAAACTACCGATACATACATTTATGAGAAGTGTTGAAAAGTTTGAAAAAGAAAATTAAATAATATATTTCTAATGATAAACTACCGGTAGATACATTTATGAGATGTGTTGAAAAGTTTGAAAAAAACAAAATCAAAAAATATATTTCTAGTGATAAACTACCGGTAGATACAATTATGAGAAGTGTTGACAAGTTTCAAAATCAAAAAATACATTTCTAATGATAAACTACCGGTAGATACATTTATGAGAAGTGTTGAAAAGTTTGAAAAAGAAAATCAAAAAATATATTTCTAGTGATAAACTACGAGGCGTGTTCAAATGAAAACGGGACTTGTTACACCACGCGTGATAGAGCGCACTGATATTGATGACATTTTGCACTAGTAATGAGTATCCAATAATTTACATACGGTCACGTGTTCATCTTCCCAGCATGCATATGTGCTGCAGAAGACTGTTAACAATATGGCGGGTGTGATTCCGAACCCGTCCAAAGTGAATCAGCGTGCTGTGATCCAGTTTCTTTCATTTGAAGGATGTCAAGCAGTAGACATTCATCGGAGAATGAAGGCAGCATATGGTGACAAATGTTTGTCGAGGACCAGAGTGATGGAGTGGGTGCGTATGTTTAAAGACGGACGTGAGTTAACGGCAGATCTTGCACGGCCAGGTCAGGCGCATATTGTTGCAACAGAAGAAGCCATAGCCGTGCTTGATAAAGCAGTACTGACTGACCATCAAGGCTAAGCGACAAGGCAGACTTTCTCAAGGTGTGATTCTTCTCCACGACAACGCTCGTCCGCACGTCGCAAAAATTGTGCAGGAAACATTGGCAAAGAAGAATTGGGAAGTTCTTCATCACCCAGCCTATAGTCCCGATTTATCCCCGTGTGATTTCCATTTGTTCGGACCGTTGAAGAAAGCACTAAAGGGACAGCGATTCAACAGCGACGCAGACGTGAAGACAGCGGTGACCACATGGTTCAGAGAACAGCCACGCAACTTTTTCTCGGACGGCATTCGACGTCTACCTAAACAGTGGGATGCTTGCCTAAATGCATACGGAGATTTTTTCTGATGAACCCAGGTGCATTCTTATTCACAAGTGGTTGCTTTGTTCAATTCCGTTGAAAATATTAAATTTCGTATGATACTTTTTAAATAAATCCACAAGTCCCGTTTTCATTTGAACACGCCTCGTAGATACATTTATGAGAAGTGTTGAAAAGTTTGAAAAAGAAAATAAAAAAATATATTTCTAGTGATAAACTATATACATTTATGAGATATGTTGAAAAGTTTGAACAAGAAAATAAAAAAAAAATATTTCTAATGATAAACTATATTCATTTATGAAATGTGTTGAAAAGTTTGAACAAGAAAATAAAAAAAAAGTTTCTAATGTTAAACTATATACATTTAAGAAATGTGTTGAAAAGTTTGAAAAAGTAAGTGAAAAGATATATTTCTAGTGATAATCTACCGGTAGATACATTTATGAGATGTGTTGAAAAGTTTGAAAAAGAAAATAAAAAAATATATTTCGTATGATAAACTATATACATTTATGAAATGTGTTGAAAAGTTTGAGAAAGAAAATGAAAAGATATATTTCTAGTGATAATCTACCGGTAGATACATTTATGAGATGTGTTGAAAAGTTTGAAAAAGAAAATAAAAAAATATATTTCTAATGATAAACTACCGGTAGATACATTTATGAGATGTGTTGAAAAGTTTGAAAAAGAAAATAAAAAAATATATTTCTAATGATAAACTACCGGTAGATACATTTATAAGATGTGTTGAAAAGTTTGAAAAAGAAAATCAAAAAATATATTTCTAATGATAAACTACCGGTAGATACATGTATGAGAAGTGTTGAAAAGTTTGAAAAAGAAAATAAAAAAATATATTTCTAATGATAAACTACTGGTAGATACATTTCTGAGATGTGTTGAAAAGTTTGAAAAAGAAAATAAAAAAATATATTTCTAATGATAAACTATATTCATTTATGAAATGTGTTGAAAAGTTTGAACAAGAAAATAAAAAAAAAATATTTCTAATGATAAACTATATACATTTAGGAAAGGTGTTGAAAAGTTTGAAAAAGAAAGTGAAAAGATATATTTCTAGTGATAATATACCGGTAGATACATTTATGAGATGTGTTGAAAAGTTTGAAAAAGAAAATGAAAAAATATATTTCTAATAATAAACTACTGGTATTTATGAAATGTGTTGAAAAGTTTCAAAATAAAAAAAATATATTTCTAATGATAAACTAGATACATTTATGAGATGTGCTGAAAAGTTTGAAAAAGAAAGTGAAAAGATATATTTCTAGTGATAATATACCGGTAGATACATTTATGAGATGTGTTGAAAAGTTTGAAAAAGAAAATCAAAAAAAAATATTTCTAGTGATAAACTAGATACATTTATGAAATATGTTGAAAGGTTTGAAAAAGAAAATCAAAAAATATATTTCTAATGATAAACTAGATACATTGCTGAAATGTGTTGAAAAGTTTCAAAATCAAAGAAATATTTTTCTAATGATAAATTACATACATTTATGAAATGTGTTGAAAAGTTTGAACAAGAAAATTAAAAAAAAATATTTCTAATGATAAACTATATACATTTATGAAATGTGTTGAAAAGTTTGAAAAAGAAAATGAAAAGATATATTTCTAGTGATAATCTACCGGTAGATACATTTATGAGATGTGTTGAAAAGATTGAAAAAGAAAAAAAATATATTTCTAATGATAAACTACCGGTAGATACATTTATGAGAAGTGTTGATACAAGTAAATTTAAGTAGGAAGCCAGAGGACAATTTTTTTTAAAAATTCTTGAGATTAACGGGTATTGAACCAGTCCGTTCTACGGCACCAAATGGCCTAGCAACAATTGCACACGCGTTTTACCGTACTTGACTAACCGCATCTCCAAAAAAAGATGCGATTTCATCAAGCTATTCAAATCGTGCACACAAAGTCATCCGAACGGACCAATCGAGACAAGGACTATTACAACAACAACAAACATTCCGTACAGGTATCTTATCAGAAGTGTTGAAAAGTTTGAAAAAGAAAATGAAAAGATATAATTCTAGTGATAATCTACCGGTAGATACATTTATGAGATGTGTTCAAAAGATTGAAAAAGAAAATAAAAAAATATATTTCTAATGATAAACTACCGGTAGAAACATTTATGAGAAGTGTTGAAAAGTTTGAAAAAGAAAATAAAAAAATATATTTCTAATGATAAACTACCAGTAGATACATGTATGAGAAGTGTTGAAAAGTGTGAAAAAGAAAATTTAAAAATATATTTCTAATGATAAACTACTGGTAGATACATTTCTGAGATGTGTTGAAAAGTTTGAAAAAGAAAATTAAATAATATATTTCTAATGATAAACTACCGGTAGATACATTTATGAGAAGTGTTGAAAAGTTTGAAAAAGAAAATAAAATAATATTTCTAATGATAAACTAGATACATTTATGAGATGTGTTGAAAAGTTTGAAAAAGAAAATGAAAAGATATAATTCTAGTGATAATCTACCGGTAGATACATTTATGAGATGTGTTCAAAAGATTGAAAAAGAAAATAAAAAAATATATTTCTAATGATAAACTACCGGTAGATACATTTATGAGAAGTGTTGAAAAGTTTGAAAAAGAAAATAAAAAAATATATTTCTAATGATAAACTACCGGTAGATACATGTATGAGAAGTGTTGAAAAGTTTGAAAAAGAAAATAAAAAAATATATTTCTAATGATAAACTACTGGTAGATACATTTCTGAGATGTGTTGAAAAGTTTGAAAAAGAAAATAAAAAAATATATTTCTAGTGATAAACTAGATACATTTATGACATATGTTGAAAAGTTTGAAAAAGAAAATTTAAAAAAAATATTTCTTATGATAAACTATATACATTTATGAAATGTGTTCAAAAGTTTGAAAAAGAAAATGAAAAGATATAATTCTAGTGATAATCTACCGGTAGATAAATTTATGAGATGTGTTGAAAAGAATGAAAAAGAAAATAAAAAAATATATTTCTAATGATAAACTACCGATAGATACATTTATGAGAAGTGTTGAAAAGTTTGATAAAAGAAAATTAAATAATATATTTCTAATGATAAACTACCGGTAGATACATTTATGAGAAGTGTTGAAAAGTTTGAAAAAGAAAATAAAAAAATATATTTCTAATTATAAACTACCGGTAGATACATGTATGAGAAGTGTTGAAAAGTTTGAAAAAGAAAATAAAAAAATATATTTCTAATGATAAACTACTGGTAGATACATTTCTGAGATGTGTTGAAAAGTTTGAAAAAGAAAATAAAAAAAAAATATTTCTAATGATAAACTATATACATTTAGGAAAGGTGTTGAAAAGTTTGAAAAAGAAAGTGAAAAGATATATTTCTAGTGATAATATACCGGTAGATACATTTATGAGATGTGTTGAAAAGTTTGAAAAAGAAAATGAAAAAATATATTTCTAATAATAAACTACTGGTATTTATGAAATGTGTTGAAAAGTTTCAAAATAAAAAAAATATATTTCTAATGATAAACTAGATACATTTATGAGATGTGCTGAAAAGTTTGAAAAAGAAAGTGAAAAGATATATTTCTAGTGATAATATACTGGTAGATACATTTATGAGATGTGTTGAAAAGTTTGAAAAAGAAAATAAAAAAAAAATATTTCTAGTGATAAACTAGATACATTTATGAAATATGTTGAAAGGTTTGAAAAAGAAAATCAAAAAATATATTTCTAATGATAAACTAGATACATTGCTGAAATGTGTTGAAAAGTTTCAAAATCAAAGAAATATTTTTCTAATGATAAATTACATACATTTATGAAATGTGTTGAAAAGTTTGAACAAGAAAATTAAAAAAAAATATTTCTAATGATAAACTATATACATTTATGAAATGTGTTGAAAAGTTTGAAAAAGAAAATGAAAAGATATATTTCTAGTGATAATCTACCGGTAGATACATTTATGAGATGTGTTGAAAAGATTGAAAAAGAAAAAAAATATATTTCTAATGATAAACTACCGGTAGATACATTTATGAGAAGTGTTGATACAAGTAAATTTAAGTAGGAAGCCAGAGGACAATTTTTTTTAAAAATTCTTGAGATTAACGGGTATTGAACCAGTCCGTTCTACGGCACCAAATGGCCTAGCAACAATTGCACACGCGTTTTACCGTACTTGACTAACCGCATCTCCAAAAAAAGATGCGATTTCATCAAGCTATTCAAATCGTGCACACAAAGTCATCCGAACGGACCAATCGAGACAAGGACTATTACAACAACAACAAACATTCCGTACAGGTATCTTATCAGAAGTGTTGAAAAGTTTGAAAAAGAAAATGAAAAGATATAATTCTAGTGATAATCTACCGGTAGATACATTTATGAGATGTGTTCAAAAGATTGAAAAAGAAAATAAAAAAATATATTTCTAATGATAAACTACCGGTAGAAACATTTATGAGAAGTGTTGAAAAGTTTGAAAAAGAAAATAAAAAAATATATTTCTAATGATAAACTACCAGTAGATACATGTATGAGAAGTGTTGAAAAGTGTGAAAAAGAAAATTTAAAAATATATTTCTAATGATAAACTACTGGTAGATACATTTCTGAGATGTGTTGAAAAGTTTGAAAAAGAAAATTAAATAATATATTTCTAATGATAAACTAGATACATTTATGAGATGTGTTGAAAAGTTTGAAAAAGAAAATGAAAAGATATAATTCTAGTGATAATCTACCGGTAGATACATTTATGAGATGTGTTCAAAAGATTGAAAAAGAAAATTAAAAAATATATTTCTAATGATAAACTACCGGTAGATACATTTATGAGAAGTGTTGAAAAGTTTGAAAAAGAAAATAAAAAAATATATTTCTAATGATAAACTACCGGTAGATACATGTATGAGAAGTGTTGAAAAGTTTGGAAAAGAAAATAAAAAAATATATTTCTAATGATAAACTACTGGTAGATACATTTCTGAGATGTGTTGAAAAGTTTGAAAAAGAAAATAAAAAAATATATTTCTAGTGATAAACTAGATACATTTATGAAATATGTTGAAAAGTTTGAAAAAGAAAATTTAAAAAAAATATTTCTTATGATAAACTATATACATTTATGAAATGTGTTGAAAAGTTTGAAAAAGAAAATGAAAAGATATAATTCTAGTGATAATCTACCGGTAGATAAATTTATGAGATGTGTTGAAAAGAATGAAAAAGAAAATAAAAAAATATATTTCTAATGATAAACTACCGATAGATACATTTATGAGAAGTGTTGAAAAGTTTGATAAAAGAAAATTAAATAATATATTTCTAATGATAAACTACCGGTAGATACATTTATGAGAAGTGTTGAAAAGTTTGAAAAAGAAAATAAAAAAATATATTTCTAATGATAAACTACCGGTAGATACATGTATGAGAGGTGTTGAAAAGTTTGAAAAAGAAAATAAAAAAATATATTTCTAATGATAAACTACTGGTAGATACATTTCTGAGATGTGTTGAAAAGTTTGAAAAAGAAAATAAAAAAATATATTTCTAATGATAAACTATATTCATTTATGAAATGTGTTGAAAAGTTTGAACAAGAAAATAAAAAAAAAATATTTCTAATGATAAACTATATACATTTAGGAAAGGTGTTGAAAAGTTTGAAAAAGAAAGTGAAAAGATATATTTCTAGTGATAATATACCGGTAGATACATTTATGAGATGTGTTGAAAAGTTTGAAAAAGAAAATGAAAAAATATATTTCTAATAATAAACTACTGGTATTTATGAAATGTGTTGAAAAGTTTCAAAATAAAAAAAATATATTTCTAATGATAAACTAGATACATTTATGAGATGTGCTGAAAAGTTTGAAAAAGAAAGTGAAAAGATATATTTCTAGTGATAATATACCGGTAGATACATTTATGAGATGTGTTGAAAAGTTTGAAAAAGAAAATGAAAAAAAAATATTTCTAGTGATAAACTAGATACATTTATGAAATATGTTGAAAGGTTTGAAAAAGAAAATCAAAAAATATATTTCTAATGATAAACTAGATACATTGCTGAAATGTGTTGAAAAGTTTCAAAATCAAAGAAATATTTTTCTAATGATAAATACATACATTTATGAAATGTGTTGAAAAGTTTGAACAAGAAAATTAAAAAAAAATATTTCTAATGATAAACTATATACATTTATGAAATGTGTTGAAAAGTTTGAAAAAGAAAATGAAAAGATATATTTCTAGTGATAATCTACCGGTAGATACATTTATGAGATGTGTTGAAAAGTTTGAAAAAGAAAATAAAAAAAAAATATTTCTAGTGATAAACTAGATACATTTATGAAATATGTTGAAAGGTTTGAAAAAGAAAATCAAAAAATATATTTCTAATGATAAACTAGATACATTGCTGAAATGTGTTGAAAAGTTTCAAAATCAAAGAAATATTTTTCTAATGATAAATTACATACATTTATGAAATGTGTTGAAAAGTTTGAACAAGAAAATTAAAAAAAAATATTTCTAATGATAAACTATATACATTTATGAAATGTGTTGAAAAGTTTGAAAAAGAAAATGAAAAGATATATTTCTAGTGATAATCTACCGGTAGATACATTTATGAGATGTGTTGAAAAGATTGAAAAAGAAAAAAAATATATTTCTAATGATAAACTACCGGTAGATACATTTATGAGAAGTGTTGATACAAGTAAATTTAAGTAGGAAGCCAGAGGACAATTTTTTTTAAAAATTCTTGAGATTAACGGTTATTGAACCAGTCCGTTCTACGGCACCAAATGGCCTAGCAACAATTGCACACGCGTTTTACCGTACTTGACTAACCGCATCTCCAAAAAAAGATGCGATTTCATCAAGCTATTCAAATCGTGCACACAAAGTCATCCGAACGGACCAATCGAGACAAGGACTATTACAACAACAACAAACATTCCGTACAGGTATCTTATCAGAAGTGTTGAAAAGTTTGAAAAAGAAAATGAAAAGATATAATTCTAGTGATAATCTACCGGTAGATACATTTATGAGATGTGTTCAAAAGATTGAAAAAGAAAATAAAAAAATATATTTCTAATGATAAACTACCGGTAGAAACATTTATGAGAAGTGTTGAAAAGTTTGAAAAAGAAAATAAAAAAATATATTTCTAATGATAAACTACCAGTAGATACATGTATGAGAAGTGTTGAAAAGTGTGAAAAAGAAAATTTAAAAATATATTTCTAATGATAAACTACTGGTAGATACATTTCTGAGATGTGTTGAAAAGTTTGAAAAAGAAAATTAAATAATATATTTCTAATGATAAACTAGATACATTTATGAGATGTGTTGAAAAGTTTGAAAAAGAAAATGAAAAGATATAATTCTAGTGATAATCTACCGGTAGATACATTTATGAGATGTGTTCAAAAGATTGAAAAAGAAAATTAAAAAATATATTTCTAATGATAAACTACCGGTAGATACATTTATGAGAAGTGTTGAAAAGTTTGAAAAAGAAAATAAAAAAATATATTTCTAATGATAAACTACCGGTAGATACATGTATGAGAAGTGTTGAAAAGTTTGGAAAAGAAAATAAAAAAATATATTTCTAATGATAAACTACTGGTAGATACATTTCTGAGATGTGTTGAAAAGTTTGAAAAAGAAAATAAAAAAATATATTTCTAGTGATAAACTAGATACATTTATGAAATATGTTGAAAAGTTTGAAAAAGAAAATTTAAAAAAAATATTTCTTATGATAAACTATATACATTTATGAAATGTGTTGAAAAGTTTGAAAAAGAAAATGAAAAGATATAATTCTAGTGATAATCTACCGGTAGATAAATTTATGAGATGTGTTGAAAAGAATGAAAAAGAAAATAAAAAAATATATTTCTAATGATAAACTACCGATAGATACATTTATGAGAAGTGTTGAAAAGTTTGATAAAAGAAAATTAAATAATATATTTCTAATGATAAACTACCGGTAGATACATTTATGAGAAGTGTTGAAAAGTTTGAAAAAGAAAATAAAAAAATATATTTCTAATGATAAACTACCGGTAGATACATGTATGAGAGGTGTTGAAAAGTTTGAAAAAGAAAATAAAAAAATATATTTCTAATGATAAACTACTGGTAGATACATTTCTGAGATGTGTTGAAAAGTTTGAAAAAGAAAATAAAAAAATATATTTCTAATGATAAACTATATTCATTTATGAAATGTGTTGAAAAGTTTGAACAAGAAAATAAAAAAAAAATATTTCTAATGATAAACTATATACATTTAGGAAAGGTGTTGAAAAGTTTGAAAAAGAAAGTGAAAAGATATATTTCTAGTGATAATATACCGGTAGATACATTTATGAGATGTGTTGAAAAGTTTGAAAAAGAAAATGAAAAAATATATTTCTAATAATAAACTACTGGTATTTATGAAATGTGTTGAAAAGTTTCAAAATAAAAAAAATATATTTCTAATGATAAACTAGATACATTTATGAGATGTGCTGAAAAGTTTGAAAAAGAAAGTGAAAAGATATATTTCTAGTGATAATATACCGGTAGATACATTTATGAGATGTGTTGAAAAGTTTGAAAAAGAAAATGAAAAAAAAATATTTCTAGTGATAAACTAGATACATTTATGAAATATGTTGAAAGGTTTGAAAAAGAAAATCAAAAAATATATTTCTAATGATAAACTAGATACATTGCTGAAATGTGTTGAAAAGTTTCAAAATCAAAGAAATATTTTTCTAATGATAAATACATACATTTATGAAATGTGTTGAAAAGTTTGAACAAGAAAATTAAAAAAAAATATTTCTAATGATAAACTATATACATTTATGAAATGTGTTGAAAAGTTTGAAAAAGAAAATGAAAAGATATATTTCTAGTGATAATCTACCGGTAGATACATTTATGAGATGTGTTGAAAAGATTGAAAAAGAAAATAAAAAATATATTTCTAATGATAAACTACCGGTAGATACATTTATGAGAAGTGTTGATACAAGTAAATTTAAGTAGGAAGGCAGAGGACAATTTTTTTTTTAAATTCTTGAGATTAACGGGTATTGAACCAGTCCGTTCTACGGCACCAAATGGCCTAGCAACAATTGCACACGCGTTTTACCGTACTTGACTAACCGCATCTCCAAAAAAAGATGCGATTTCATCAAGCTATTCAAATCGTGCACACAAAGTCATCCGAACGGACCAATCGAGACAAGGACTATTACAACAACAACAAACATCCTGTACAGGTATCTTATCAGAAGTGTTGAAAACTTTGAAAAAGAAAATAAAAAAATATATTTCTAGTGATAAACTAGATACATTTATGAAATATGTTGAAAAGTTTGAAAAAGAAAATAAAAAAAATATATTTCTTATGATAAACTATATACATTTATGAAATGTGTTGAAAAGTTTGAAAAAGAAAATGAAAAGATATAATTCTAGTGACAATCTACCGGTAGATACATTTATGAGATGTGTTCAAAAGATTGAAAAAGAAAATAAAAAAATATATTTCTAATGATAAACTACCGGTAGAAACATTTATGAGAAGTGTTGAAAAGTTTGAAAAAGAAAATAAAAAAATATATTTCTAATGATAAACTAGATACATTTATGAAATATGTTGAAAAGTTTGAAAAAGAAAATTAAAAAAATATATTTCTAATAATAAACTACTGGTATTTATGAAATGTGTTGAAAAGTTTCAAAATCAAAAAAATATATTTCTAATGATAAACTAGATACATTTATGAGATGTGTTGAAAAGTGTGAAAAAAATGTGAAAAGATATATTTCTAGTGATAATATACCGGTAGATACATTTATGAGATGTGTTGAAAAGTTTGAAAAAGAAAATCAAAAAATATATTTCTAATGATAAACTACCGATAGATACATTTATGAGAAGTGTTGAAAAGTTTGAAAAAGAAAATTAAAAAAAAATATTTCTAGTGATAAACTAGATACATTTATGAAATATGTTGAAAAGTATGAAAAAGAAAATTAAAAAAAAATTTCTTATGATAAACTATATACATTTATGAAATGTGTTGAAAAGTGTGAAAAAGAAAATGAAAAGATATAATTCTAGTGATAATCTATCGGTAGATACATTTATGAGATGTGTTGAAAAGTTTGAAAAAGAAAATAAAAAAATATATTTCTAATGATAAACTACCGATAGATACATTTATGAGATGTGTTGAAAAGTTTGAAAAAGAAAATCAAAAAATAATATTTCTAGTGATAAACTAGATACATTTATGAAATATGTTGAAAGGTTTGAAAAAGAAAATCAAAAAATATATTTCTAATAATAAACTAGATACATTGCTGAAATGTGTTGAAAAGTTTCAAAATCAAAGAAATATTTTTCTAATGATAAACTACCGGTAGATACATGTATGAGAAGTGTTGAAAAGTGTGAAAAAGAAAATTTAAAACTATATTTCTAATGACAAAATACTGATAGATACATTTCTGAGATTTGTTGAAAAGTTTGAAAAAAAAATTAAATAATATATTTCTATTGATAAACTACCGATAGATACATTTATGAGAAGTGTTGAAAAGTTTGAAAAAGAAAATAAAAAAATATATTTCTAATGATAAACTAGATACATTTATGAGATGTGTTGAAAAGTTTGAAAAAGAAAATTAAAAAAATATATTTCTTATGATAAACTATATACATTTATGAAATGTGTTGAAAAGTTTGAAAAAGAAAATGAAAAGATATAATTCTAGTGATAATCTACCGGTAGATACATTTATGAGATGTGTTCAAAAGATTGAAAAAGAAAATAAAAAAATATATTTCTAATGATAAACTACCGGTAGATACATTTATGAGAAGTGTTGCAAAGTTTGAAAAAGAAAATAAAAAAATATATTTCTAATGATAAACTAGATACATTTATGAAATATGTTGAAAAGTTTGAAAAAGAAAATAAAAAAAATATATTTCTTATGATAAACTATATACATTTATGAAATGTGTTGAAAAGTTTGAAAAAGAAAATGAAAAGATATAATTCTAGTGATAATCTACCGGTAGATACATTTATGAGAAGTGTTGAAAAATTTGAAAAAGAAAATAAAAAAATATATTTCTAATGATAAACTACCGGTAGATACATGTATGAGAAGTGTTGAAAAGTTTGAAAAAGAAAATAAAAAAAAATATTTCTAGTGATAAACTAGATACATTTATGAAATATGTTGAAAAGTTTGAAAAAGAAATTTAAAAAAATATATTTCTTATGATAAACTATATACATTTATGAAATGTGTTGAAAAGTTTGAAAAAGAAAATGAAAAGATATAATTCTAGTGATAATCTACCGGTAGATACATTTATGAGATGTGTTCAAAAGATTGAAAAAGAAAATAAAAAATATATTTCTAATGATAAACTACTGGTAGATACATGTATGAGAAGTGTTGAAAAGTTTGAAAAAGAAAATAAAAAAATATATTTCTAATGATAAACTACCGGTAGATACATGTATGAGAAGTGTTGAAAAGTTTGAAAAAGAAAATAAAAAAATATATTTCTAATGATAAACTACTGGTATATACATTTCTGACATGTGTTGAAAAGTTTGAAAAAGAAAATAAAAAAAAATATTTCTAATGATAAACTATATACATTTAGGAAAGGTGTTGAAAAGTTTGAAAAAGAAAGTGAAAAGATATATTTCTAGTGATAATATACCGGTAGATATATTTATGAGATTTGTTGAAAAGTTTGAAAAAGAAAATCAAAAAATATATTTCTAATGATAAACTACCGATAGATACATTTATGAGAAGTGTTGAAAAGTTTGAAAAAGAAAATTAAAAAAAAATATTTCTAGTGATAAACTAGATACATTTATGAAATATGTTGAAAAGTATGAAAAAGAAAATTAAAAAAAAATTTCTTATGATAAACTATATACATTTATGAAATGTGTTGAAAAGTGTGAAAAAGAAAATGAAAAGATATAATTCTAGTGATAATCTATCGGTAGATACATTTATGAGATGTGTTGAAAAGTTTGAAAAAGAAAATAAAAAAATATATTTCTAATGATAAACTACCGATAGATACATTTATGAGATGTGTTGAAAAGTTTGAAAAAGAAAATCAAAAAATAATATTTCTAGTGATAAACTAGATACATTTATGAAATATGTTGAAAGGTTTGAAAAAGAAAATCAAAAAATATATTTCTAATAATAAACTAGATACATTGCTGAAATGTGTTGAAAAGTTTCAAAATCAAAGAAATATTTTTCTAATGATAAACTACCGGTAGATACATGTATGAGAAGTGTTGAAAAGTGTGAAAAAGAAAATTTAAAACTATATTTCTAATGACAAAATACTGATAGATACATTTCTGAGATTTGTTGAAAAGTTTGAAAAAAAAATTAAATAATATATTTCTATTGATAAACTACCGATAGATACATTTATGAGAAGTGTTGAAAAGTTTGAAAAAGAAAATAAAAAAATATATTTCTAATGATAAACTAGATACATTTATGAGATGTGTTGAAAAGTTTGAAAAAGAAAATTAAAAAAATATATTTCTTATGATAAACTATATACATTTATGAAATGTGTTGAAAAGTTTGAAAAAGAAAATGAAAAGATATAATTCTAGTGATAATCTACCGGTAGATACATTTATGAGATGTGTTCAAAAGATTGAAAAAGAAAATAAAAAAATATATTTCTAATGATAAACTACCGGTAGATACATTTATGAGAAGTGTTGCAAAGTTTGAAAAAGAAAATAAAAAAATATATTTCTAATGATAAACTAGATACATTTATGAAATATGTTGAAAAGTTTGAAAAAGAAAATAAAAAAAATATATTTCTTATGATAAACTATATACATTTATGAAATGTGTTGAAAAGTTTGAAAAAGAAAATGAAAAGATATAATTCTAGTGATAATCTACCGGTAGATACATTTATGAGAAGTGTTGAAAAATTTGAAAAAGAAAATAAAAAAATATATTTCTAATGATAAACTACCGGTAGATACATGTATGAGAAGTGTTGAAAAGTTTGAAAAAGAAAATAAAAAAAAATATTTCTAGTGATAAACTAGATACATTTATGAAATATGTTGAAAAGTTTGAAAAAGAAATTTAAAAAAATATATTTCTTATGATAAACTATATACATTTATGAAATGTGTTGAAAAGTTTGAAAAAGAAAATGAAAAGATATAATTCTAGTGATAATCTACCGGTAGATACATTTATGAGATGTGTTCAAAAGATTGAAAAAGAAAATAAAAAAATATATTTCTAATGATAAACTACTGGTAGATACATGTATGAGAAGTGTTGAAAAGTTTGAAAAAGAAAATAAAAAAATATATTTCTAATGATAAACTACCGGTAGATACATGTATGAGAAGTGTTGAAAAGTTTGAAAAAGAAAATAAAAAAATATATTTCTAATGATAAACTACTGGTATATACATTTCTGACATGTGTTGAAAAGTTTGAAAAAGAAAATAAAAAAAAATATTTCTAATGATAAACTATATACATTTAGGAAAGGTGTTGAAAAGTTTGAAAAAGAAAGTGAAAAGATATATTTCTAGTGATAATATACCGGTAGATATATTTATGAGATTTGTTGAAAAGTTTGAAAAAGAAAATGAAAAAATATATTTCTAATAATAAACTACTGGTATTTATGAAATGTGTTGAAAAGTTTAAAAGGAAAATTTAAAAAATATATTTCCTATGATAAACTATATACATTTATGAAATATGTTGGAAAGTTTGAAAAATAAAATAAAAAAAATATATTTCCTATGAAAAACTATATACATTTATGAAATGTGTTGAAAAGTTTGAAAAAGAAAATGAAAACATATATTTCTAGTGATAATCTACCGGTAGATACATTTATGAGAAGTGTTGAAAAGTTTGAAAAAGAAAATCAAAAAATATATTTCTAATGATAAACTACCGGTAGATACATTTATGAGATGTGTTGAAAAGTTTGAAAAAGAAAATCAAAAAATATATTTCAAGTGATAAACTATATACATTTATGAAATATGTTGAAAAGTTTGAAAAAGAAAGTGAAAAGATATATTTTTAGTGATAATCTACCGGTAGATACATTTATGAGATGTGTTGAAAAGTTTGAAAAAGAAAATAAAAAAAATATATTTCTTATGAGTTGACAATCAATTTATGAGATGTGTTGAAACGTTTAAAAAAGAAAATTAAAAAATATATTTCTAGTGATACACTACTGGTTGATACATTTATGAGATGTGCTGAAAAGTTTGAAAAAGACAATCAAAAAATATATTTCTAGTGATAAACTATATACATTTATGAAATATGTTGAAATGTTTGAACAAGAAAATATAAAAAATATATTTCCAATGATAAACTATTGGTAGATACATTTATGAGATGTGTTGAAAAGTTTGAAAAAGAAAATCAAAAAATATATTTCTAGTGATAAACTATATACAATTATGAAATATGTTGAAAAGTTTGAACAAGAAATTTTAAAAAATATATTTCTAATGATAAACTATATTCATTTATGAAATGTGTTGAAAAGTTTGAACAAGAAAATAAAAAAAAATATTTCTAATGATAAACTATATACATTTAAGAAATGTGTTGAAAAGTTTGAAAAAGAAAGTGAAAAGATATATTTCTAGTGATAATCTACCGGTAGATACATTTATGAGATGTGTTGAAAAGTTTGAAAAAGAAAATAAAAAAATATATTTCTAATGATAAACTACCGGTAGATACATTTATGAGATGTGTTGAAAAGTTTGAAGAAGAAAATAAAAAAATATATTTCTAATGATAAACTAGATACATTTATGAAATATGTTGAAAAGTTTGAAAAAGAAAATAAAAAAAATATATTTCCTATGATAAACTATATACATTTATGAAATGTGTTGAAAAGTGTGAAAAAGAAAATGAAAAGATATAATTCTAGTGATAATCTATCGGTAGATACATTTATGAGATGTGTTGAAAAGTTTGAAAAAGAAAATAAAAAAATATATTTCTAATGATAAACTACCGATAGATACATTTATGAGATGTGTTGAAAAGTTTGAAAAAGAAAATCAAAAAATAATATTTCTAGTGATAAACTAGATACATTTATGAAATATGTTGAAAGGTTTGAAAAAGAAAATCAAAAAATATATTTCTAATAATAAACTAGATACATTGCTGAAATGTGTTGAAAAGTTTCAAAATCAAAGAAATATTTTTCTAATGATAAACTACCGGTAGATACATGTATGAGAAGTGTTGAAAAGTGTGAAAAAGAAAATTTAAAACTATATTTCTAATGACAAAATACTGATAGATACATTTCTGAGATTTGTTGAAAAGTTTGAAAAAAAAATTAAATAATATATTTCTATTGATAAACTACCGATAGATACATTTATGAGAAGTGTTGAAAAGTTTGAAAAAGAAAATAAAAAAATATATTTCTAATGATAAACTAGATACATTTATGAGATGTGTTGAAAAGTTTGAAAAAGAAAATTAAAAAAATATATTTCTTATGATAAACTATATACATTTATGAAATGTGTTGAAAAGTTTGAAAAAGAAAATGAAAAGATATAATTCTAGTGATAATCTACCGGTAGATACATTTATGAGATGTGTTCAAAAGATTGAAAAAGAAAATAAAAAAATATATTTCTAATGATAAACTACCGGTAGATACATTTATGAGAAGTGTTGCAAAGTTTGAAAAAGAAAATAAAAAAATATATTTCTAATGATAAACTAGATACATTTATGAAATATGTTGAAAAGTTTGAAAAAGAAAATAAAAAAAATATATTTCTTATGATAAACTATATACATTTATGAAATGTGTTGAAAAGTTTGAAAAAGAAAATGAAAAGATATAATTCTAGTGATAATCTACCGGTAGATACATTTATGAGAAGTGTTGAAAAATTTGAAAAAGAAAATAAAAAAATATATTTCTAATGATAAACTACCGGTAGATACATGTATGAGAAGTGTTGAAAAGTTTGAAAAAGAAAATAAAAAAAAATATTTCTAGTGATAAACTAGATACATTTATGAAATATGTTGAAAAGTTTGAAAAAGAAATTTAAAAAAATATATTTCTTATGATAAACTATATACATTTATGAAATGTGTTGAAAAGTTTGAAAAAGAAAATGAAAAGATATAATTCTAGTGATAATCTACCGGTAGATACATTTATGAGATGTGTTCAAAAGATTGAAAAAGAAAATAAAAAAATATATTTCTAATGATAAACTACTGGTAGATACATGTATGAGAAGTGTTGAAAAGTTTGAAAAAGAAAATAAAAAAATATATTTCTAATGATAAACTACCGGTAGATACATGTATGAGAAGTGTTGAAAAGTTTGAAAAAGAAAATAAAAAAATATATTTCTAATGATAAACTACTGGTATATACATTTCTGACATGTGTTGAAAAGTTTGAAAAAGAAAATAAAAAAAAATATTTCTAATGATAAACTATATACATTTAGGAAAGGTGTTGAAAAGTTTGAAAAAGAAAGTGAAAAGATATATTTCTAGTGATAATATACCGGTAGATATATTTATGAGATTTGTTGAAAAGTTTGAAAAAGAAAATGAAAAAATATATTTCTAATAATAAACTACTGGTATTTATGAAATGTGTTGAAAAGTTTAAAAGGAAAATTTAAAAAATATATTTCCTATGATAAACTATATACATTTATGAAATATGTTGGAAAGTTTGAAAAATAAAATAAAAAAAATATATTTCCTATGAAAAACTATATACATTTATGAAATGTGTTGAAAAGTTTGAAAAAGAAAATGAAAACATATATTTCTAGTGATAATCTACCGGTAGATACATTTATGAGAAGTGTTGAAAAGTTTGAAAAAGAAAATCAAAAAATATATTTCTAATGATAAACTACCGGTAGATACATTTATGAGATGTGTTGAAAAGTTTGAAAAAGAAAATCAAAAAATATATTTCAAGTGATAAACTATATACATTTATGAAATATGTTGAAAAGTTTGAAAAAGAAAGTGAAAAGATATATTTTTAGTGATAATCTACCGGTAGATACATTTATGAGATGTGTTGAAAAGTTTGAAAAAGAAAATAAAAAAAATATATTTCTTATGAGTTGACAATCAATTTATGAGATGTGTTGAAACGTTTAAAAAAGAAAATTAAAAAATATATTTCTAGTGATACACTACTGGTTGATACATTTATGAGATGTGCTGAAAAGTTTGAAAAAGACAATCAAAAAATATATTTCTAGTGATAAACTATATACATTTATGAAATATGTTGAAATGTTTGAACAAGAAAATATAAAAAATATATTTCCAATGATAAACTATTGGTAGATACATTTATGAGATGTGTTGAAAAGTTTGAAAAAGAAAATCAAAAAATATATTTCTAGTGATAAACTATATACAATTATGAAATATGTTGAAAAGTTTGAACAAGAAATTTTAAAAAATATATTTCTAATGATAAACTATATTCATTTATGAAATGTGTTGAAAAGTTTGAACAAGAAAATAAAAAAAAATATTTCTAATGATAAACTATATACATTTAAGAAATGTGTTGAAAAGTTTGAAAAAGAAAGTGAAAAGATATATTTCTAGTGATAATCTACCGGTAGATACATTTATGAGATGTGTTGAAAAGTTTGAAAAAGAAAATAAAAAAATATATTTCTAATGATAAACTACCGGTAGATACATTTATGAGATGTGTTGAAAAGTTTGAAGAAGAAAATAAAAAAATATATTTCTAATGATAAACTAGATACATTTATGAAATATGTTGAAAAGTTTGAAAAAGAAAATAAAAAAAATATATTTCCTATGATAAACTATATACATTTATGAAATGTGTTGAAAAGTTTGAAAAAGAAAATGAAAACATATATTTCTAGTGATAATCTACCGGTAGATACATTTATGAGATGTGTTGAAAAGTTTGAAAAAGAAAATAAAAAAATATATCTCTAATGATAAACTACCAGTAGATACATTTATGAGATGTGTTGAAAAATTTGAAAAAGGAAATCAAAAAATATATTTCTAGTGATAAACTATATACATTTATGAAATATGTTGAAAAGTTTGAAAAAGAAAGTGAAAAGATATATTTTTAGTGATAATCTACCGGTAGATACATTTATGAGATGTGTTGAAAAGTTTGAAAATAAAAAAAATATATTTCTAATGATAAACTAGATACATTTATGAAATATGTTGAAAAGTTTGAAAAAGAAAGTGAAAAGATATATTTTTAGTGATAATCTACCGGTAGATGCATTTATGAGATGTGTTGAAAAGATTGAAAAAGAAAATTAAAAAATATATTTCTAATGATACACTACTGGTTGATACATTTCTGAGATGTGTTGAAAAGTTTGAAAAAGAAAATAAAAAAATATATTTCTAATGATAAACTATATTCATTTATGAAATGTGTTGAAAAGTTTGAACAAGAAAATAAAAAAAAAATATTTCTAATGATAAACTATATACATTTAGGAAAGGTGTTGAAAAGTTTGAAAAAGAAAGTGAAAAGATATATTTCTAGTGATAATATACCGGTAGATACATTTATGAGATGTGTTGAAAAGTTTCAAAATAAAAAAAATATATTTCTAATGATAAACTAGATACATTTATGAGATGTGCTGAAAAGTTTGAAAAAGAAAGTGAAAAGATATATTTCTAGTGATAATATACTGGTAGATACATTTATGAGATGTGTTGAAAAGTTTGAAAAAGAAAATCAAAAAAAAATATTTCTAGTGATAAACTAGATACATTTATGAAATATGTTGAAAGGTTTGAAAAAGAAAATCAAAAAATATATTTCTAATGATAAACTAGATACATTGCTGAAATGTGTTGAAAAGTTTCAAAATCAAAGAAATATTTTTCTAATGATAAATACATACATTTATGAAATGTGTTGAAAAGTTTGAACAAGAAAATTAAAAAAAAATATTTCTAATGATAAACTATATACATTTATGAAATGTGTTGAAAAGTTTGAAAAAGAAAATGAAAAGATATATTTCTAGTGATAATCTACCGGTAGATACATTTATGAGATGTGTTGAAAAGATTGAAAAAGAAAATAAAAAATATATTTCTAATGATAAACTACCGGTAGATACATTTATGAGAAGTGTTGATACAAGTAAATTTAAGTAGGAAGGCAGAGGACAATTTTTTTTAAAAATTCTTGAGATTAACGGGTATTGAACCAGTCCGTTCTACGGCACCAAATGGCCTAGCAACAATTGCACACGCGTTTTACCGTACTTGACTAACCGCATCTCCAAAAAAAGATGCGATTTCATCAAGCTATTCAAATCGTGCACACAAAGTCATCCGAACGGACCAATCGAGACAAGGACTATTACAACAACAACAAACATCCTGTACAGGTATCTTATCAGAAGTGTTGAAAACTTTGAAAAAGAAAATAAAAAAATATATTTCTAGTGATAAACTAGATACATTTATGAAATATGTTGAAAAGTTTGAAAAAGAAAATAAAAAAAATATATTTCTTATGATAAACTATATACATTTATGAAATGTGTTGAAAAGTTTGAAAAAGAAAATGAAAAGATATAATTCTAGTGACAATCTACCGGTAGATACATTTATGAGATGTGTTCAAAAGATTGAAAAAGAAAATAAAAAAATATATTTCTAATGATAAACTACCGGTAGAAACATTTATGAGAAGTGTTGAAAAGTTTGAAAAAGAAAATAAAAAAATATATTTCTAATGATAAACTAGATACATTTATGAAATATGTTGAAAAGTTTGAAAAAGAAAATTAAAAAATATATTTCTAATAATAAACTACTGGTATTTATGAAATGTGTTGAAAAGTTTCAAAATCAAAAAAATATATTTCTAATGATAAACTAGATACATTTATGAGATGTGTTGAAAAGTTTGAAAAAGAATGTGAAAAGATATATTTCTAGTGATAATATACCGGTAGATACATTTATGAGATGTGTTGAAAAGTTTGAAAAAGAAAATCAAAAAATATATTTCTAATGATAAACTACCGATAGATACATTTATGAGAAGTGTTGAAAAGTTTGAAAAAGAAAATTAAAAAATAATATTTCTAGTGATAAACTAGATACATTTATGAAATATGTTGAAAGGTTTGAAAAAGAAAATCAAAAAATATATTTCTAATAATAAACTAGATACATTGCTGAAATGTGTTGAAAAGTTTCAAAATCAAAGAAATATTTTTCTAATGATAAACTACCGGTAGATACATGTATGAGAAGTGTTGAAAAGTGTGAAAAAGAAAATTTAAAACTATATTTCTAATGACAAAATACTGATAGATACATTTCTGAGATTTGTTGAAAAGTTTGAAAAAAAAAATAAAAAAATATATTTCTAATGATAAACTAGATACATTTATGAGATGTGTTGAAAAGTTTGAAAAAGAAAATTAAAAAAATATATTTCTTATGATAAACTATATACATTTATGAAATGTGTTGAAAAGTTTGAAAAAGAAAATGAAAAGATATAATTCTAGTGATAATCTACCGGTAGATACATTTATGAGATGTGTTCAAAAGATTGAAAAAGAAAATAAAAAAATATATTTCTAATGATAAACTACCGGTAGATACATTTATGAGAAGTGTTGCAAAGTTTGAAAAAGAAAATAAAAAAATATATTTCTAATGATAAACTAGATACATTTATGAAATATGTTGAAAAGTTTGAAAAAGAAAATAAAAAAAATATATTTCTTATGATAAACTATATACATTTATGAAATGTGTTGAAAAGTTTGAAAAAGAAAATGAAAAGATATAATTCTAGTGATAATCTACCGGTAGATACATTTATGAGAAGTGTTGAAAAATTTGAAAAAGAAAATAAAAAAATATATTTCTAATGATAAACTACCGGTAGATACATGTATGAGAAGTGTTGAAAAGTTTGAAAAAGAAAATAAAAAAAAATATTTCTAGTGATAAACTAGATACATTTATGAAATATGTTGAAAAGTTTGAAAAAGAAATTTTAAAAAATATATTTCTTATGATAAACTATATACATTTATGAAATGTGTTGAAAAGTTTGAAAAAGAAAATGAAAAGATATAATTCTAGTGATAATCTACCGGTAGATACATTTATGAGATGTGTTCAAAAGATTGAAAAAGAAAATAAAAAAATATATTTCTAATGATAAACTACTGGTAGATACATGTATGAGAAGTGTTGAAAAGTTTGAAAAAGAAAATAAAAAAATATATTTCTAATGATAAACTACCGGTAGATACATGTATGAGAAGTGTTGAAAAGTTTGAAAAAGAAAATAAAAAAATATATTTCTAATGATAAACTACTGGTATATACATTTCTGACATGTGTTGAAAAGTTTGAAAAAGAAAATAAAAAAAAATATTTCTAATGATAAACTATATACATTTAGGAAAGGTGTTGAAAAGTTTGAAAAAGAAAGTGAAAAGATATATTTCTAGTGATAATATACCGGTAGATATATTTATGAGATTTGTTGAAAAGTTTGAAAAAGAAAATGAAAAAATATATTTCTAATAATAAACTACTGGTATTTATGAAATGTGTTGAAAAGTTTAAAAGGAAAATTTAAAAAATATATTTCCTATGATAAACTATATACATTTATGAAATATGTTGGAAAGTTTGAAAAATAAAATAAAAAAAATATATTTCCTATGAAAAACTATATACATTTATGAAATGTGTTGAAAAGTTTGAAAAAGAAAATGAAAACATATATTTCTAGTGATAATCTACCGGTAGATACATTTATGAGAAGTGTTGAAAAGTTTGAAAAAGAAAATCAAAAAATATATTTCTAATGATAAACTACCGGTAGATACATTTATGAGATGTGTTGAAAAGTTTGAAAAAGAAAATCAAAAAATATATTTCTAGTGATAAACTATATACATTTATGAAATATGTTGAAAAGTTTGAAAAAGAAAGTGAAAAGATATATTTTTAGTGATAATCTACCGGTAGATACATTTATGAGATGTGTTGAAAAGTTTGAAAAAGAAAATAAAAAAAATATATTTCTTATGATTTGACAATCAATTTATGAGATGTGTTGAAACGTTTAAAAAAGAAAATTAAAAAATATATTTCTAGTGATACACTACTGGTTGATACATTTATGAGATGTGCTGAAAAGTTTGAAAAAGACAATCAAAAAATATATTTCTAGTGATAAACTATATACATTTATGAAATATGTTGAAATGTTTGAACAAGAAAATATAAAAAATATATTTCCAATGATAAACTATTGGTAGATACATTTATGAGATGTGTTGAAAAGTTTGAAAAAGAAAATCAAAAAATATATTTCTAGTGATAAACTATATACAATTATGAAATATGTTGAAAAGTTTGAACAAGAAATTTAAAAAAATATATTTCTAATGATAAACTATATTCATTTATGAAATGTGTTGAAAAGTTTGAACAAGAAAATAAAAAAAAATATTTCTAATGATAAACTATATACATTTAAGAAATGTGTTGAAAAGTTTGAAAAAGAAAGTGAAAAGATATATTTCTAGTGATAATCTACCGGTAGATACATTTATGAGATGTGTTGAAAAGTTTGAAAAAGAAAATAAAAAAATATATTTCTAATGATAAACTACCGGTAGATACATTTATGAGATGTGTTGAAAAGTTTGAAGAAGAAAATAAAAAAATATATTTCTAATGATAAACTAGATACATTTATGAAATATGTTGAAAAGTTTGAAAAAGAAAATAAAAAAAATATATTTCCTATGATAAACTATATACATTTATGAAATGTGTTGAAAAGTTTGAAAAAGAAAATGAAAACATATATTTCTAGTGATAATCTACCGGTAGATACATTTATGAGATGTGTTGAAAAGTTTGAAAAAGAAAATAAAAAAATATATCTCTAATGATAAACTACCAGTAGATACATTTATGAGATGTGTTGAAAAGTTTGAAAAAGGAAATCAAAAAATATATTTCTAGTGATAAACTATATACATTTATGAAATATGTTGAAAAGTTTGAAAAAGAAAGTGAAAAGATATATTTTTAGTGATAATCTACCGGTAGATACATTTATGAGATGTGTTGAAAAGTTTGAAAATAAAAAAAATATATTTCTAATGATAAACTAGATACATTTATGAGATGTGTTGAAAAGTTTGAAAAAGAAAATCAAAAAAATAATATTTCTAGTGATAATCTACCGGTAGATGCATTTATGAGATGTGTTGAAAAGATTGAAAAAGAAAATTAAAAAATATATTTCTAATGATACACTACTGGTTGATACATTTATGAGATGTGCTGAAAAGTTTGAAAAAGACAATCAAAAAATATATTTCTAGTGATAAACTATATACATTTATGAAATATGTTGAAATGTTTGAACAAGAAAATATAAAAAATATATTTCCAATGATAAACTATTGGTAGATACATTTATGAGATGTGTTGAAAAGTTTGAAAAAGAAAATCAAAAAATATATTTCTAGTGATAAACTATATACAATTATGAAATATGTTGAAAAGTTTGAACAAGAAATTTAAAAAAATATATCTCTAATGATAAACTATATTCATTTATGAAATGTGTTGAAAAGTTTGAACAAGAAAATAAAAAAAAATATTTCTAATGATAAACTATATACATTTAAGAAATGTGTTGAAAAGTTTGAAAAAGAAAGTGAAAAGATATATTTCTAGTGATAATCTACCGGTAGATACATTTATGAGATGTGTTGAAAAGTTTGAAAAAGAAAATAAAAAAATATATTTCTAATGATAAACTACCGGTAGATACATTTATGAGATGTGTTGAAAAGTTTGAAGAAGAAAATAAAAAAATATATTTCTAATGATAAACTAGATACATTTATGAAATATGTTGAAAAGTTTGAAAAAGAAAATAAAAAAAATATATTTCCTATGATAAACTATATACATTTATGAAATGTGTTGAAAAGTTTGAAAAAGAAAATGAAAACATATATTTCTAGTGATAATCTACCGGTAGATACATTTATGAGATGTGTTGAAAAGTTTGAAAAAGAAAATAAAAAAATATATCTCTAATGATAAACTACCGGTAGATACATTTATGAGATGTGTTGAAAAGTTTGAAAAAGGAAATCAAAAAATATATTTCTAGTGATAAACTATATACATTTATGAAATATGTTGAAAAGTTTGAAAAAGAAAGTGAAAAGATATATTTTTAGTGATAATCTACCGGTAGATACATTTATGAGATGTGTTGAAAAGTTTGAAAAAGGAAATCAAAAAATATATTTCTAGTGATAAACTATATACATTTATGAAATATGTTGAAAAGTTTGAAAAAGAAAGTGAAAAGATATATTTTTAGTGATAATCTACCGGTAGATACATTTATGAGATGTGTTGAAAAGTTTGAAAATAAAAAAAATATATTTCTAATGATAAACTAGATACATTTATGAGATGTGTTGAAAAGTTTGAAAAAGAAAATCAAAAAAATAATATTTCTAGTGATAATCTACCGGTAGATGCTTTTATGAGATGTGTTGAAAAGATTGAAAAAGAAAATAAAAAAATATATTTCTAATGATAAACTACCGGTAGATACATTTATGAGAAGTGTTGAAAAGTTTGAAAAAGAAAATAAAAAAATATATTTCTAATGATAAACTACCGGTAGATACATTTATGAGATGTGTTGAAAAGTTTGAAAAAGAAAATCAAAAAATATATTTCTAGTGATAAACTATATACATTTATGAAATATGTTGAAAAGTTTGAAAAAGAAAGTGAAAAGATATATTTTTAGTGATAATCTACCGGTAGATACATTTATGAGATGTGTTGAAAAGTTTGAAAAAGAAAATAAAAAAAAAATATTTCTTATGATAAACTATATACATTTATGAAATGTGTTGAAAAGTTTGAGAAAGAAAATGAAAAGATATATTTCTAGTGATAATCTACAGGTAGATACATTTATGAGATGTGTTGAAAAGTTTGAAAAAGAAAATAAAAAAATATATTTCTAATGATAAACTACCGATAGATACATTTATGAGATGTGTTGAAAAGTTTGAAAAAGAAAATAAAAAAAATATATTTCTTATGATTTGACAATCAATTTATGAGATGTGTTGAAACGTTTAAAAAAGAAAATTAAAAAATATATTTCTAGTGATACACTACTGGTTGATACATTTATGAGATGTGCTGAAAAGTTTGAAAAAGACAATCAAAAAATATATTTCTAGTGATAAACTATATACATTTATGAAATATGTTGAAATGTTTGAACAAGAAAATATAAAAAATATATTTCCAATGATAAACTATTGGTAGATACATTTATGAGATGTGTTGAAAAGTTTGAAAAAGAAAATCAAAAAATATATTTCTAGTGATAAACTATATACAATTATGAAATATGTTGAAAAGTTTGAACAAGAAATTTAAAAAAATATATTTCTAATGATAAACTATATTCATTTATGAAATGTGTTGAAAAGTTTGAACAAGAAAATAAAAAAAAATATTTCTAATGATAAACTATATACATTTAAGAAATGTGTTGAAAAGTTTGAAAAAGAAAGTGAAAAGATATATTTCTAGTGATAATCTACCGGTAGATACATTTATGAGATGTGTTGAAAAGTTTGAAAAAGAAAATAAAAAAATATATTTCTAATGATAAACTACCGGTAGATACATTTATGAGATGTGTTGAAAAGTTTGAAGAAGAAAATAAAAAAATATATTTCTAATGATAAACTAGATACATTTATGAAATATGTTGAAAAGTTTGAAAAAGAAAATAAAAAAAATATATTTCCTATGATAAACTATATACATTTATGAAATGTGTTGAAAAGTTTGAAAAAGAAAATGAAAACATATATTTCTAGTGATAATCTACCGGTAGATACATTTATGAGATGTGTTGAAAAGTTTGAAAAAGAAAATAAAAAAATATATCTCTAATGATAAACTACCAGTAGATACATTTATGAGATGTGTTGAAAAGTTTGAAAAAGGAAATCAAAAAATATATTTCTAGTGATAAACTATATACATTTATGAAATATGTTGAAAAGTTTGAAAAAGAAAGTGAAAAGATATATTTTTAGTGATAATCTACCGGTAGATACATTTATGAGATGTGTTGAAAAGTTTGAAAAAGAAAATAAAAAAAAAATATTTCTTATGATAAACTATATACATTTATGAAATGTGTTGAAAAGTTTGAGAAAGAAAATGAAAAGATATATTTCTAGTGATAATCTACAGGTAGATACATTTATGAGATGTGTTGAAAAGTTTGAAAAAGAAAATAAAAAAATATATTTCTAATGATAAACTACCGATAGATACATTTATGAGATGTGTTGAAAAGTTTGAAAAAGAAAATAAAAAAAATATATTTCTTATGATTTGACAATCAATTTATGAGATGTGTTGAAACGTTTAAAAAAGAAAATTAAAAAATATATTTCTAGTGATACACTACTGGTTGATACATTTATGAGATGTGCTGAAAAGTTTGAAAAAGACAATCAAAAAATATATTTCTAGTGATAAACTATATACATTTATGAAATATGTTGAAATGTTTGAACAAGAAAATATAAAAAATATATTTCCAATGATAAACTATTGGTAGATACATTTATGAGATGTGTTGAAAAGTTTGAAAAAGAAAATCAAAAAATATATTTCTAGTGATAAACTATATACAATTATGAAATATGTTGAAAAGTTTGAACAAGAAATTTAAAAAAATATATTTCTAATGATAAACTATATTCATTTATGAAATGTGTTGAAAAGTTTGAACAAGAAAATAAAAAAAAATATTTCTAATGATAAACTATATACATTTAAGAAATGTGTTGAAAAGTTTGAAAAAGAAAGTGAAAAGATATATTTCTAGTGATAATCTACCGGTAGATACATTTATGAGATGTGTTGAAAAGTTTGAAAAAGAAAATAAAAAAATATATTTCTAATGATAAACTACCGGTAGATACATTTATGAGATGTGTTGAAAAGTTTGAAGAAGAAAATAAAAAAATATATTTCTAATGATAAACTAGATACATTTATGAAATATGTTGAAAAGTTTGAAAAAGAAAATAAAAAAAATATATTTCCTATGATAAACTATATACATTTATGAAATGTGTTGAAAAGTTTGAAAAAGAAAATGAAAACATATATTTCTAGTGATAATCTACCGGTAGATACATTTATGAGATGTGTTGAAAAGTTTGAAAAAGAAAATAAAAAAATATATCTCTAATGATAAACTACCAGTAGATACATTTATGAGATGTGTTGAAAAGTTTGAAAAAGGAAATCAAAAAATATATTTCTAGTGATAAACTATATACATTTATGAAATATGTTGAAAAGTTTGAAAAAGAAAGTGAAAAGATATATTTTTAGTGATAATCTACCGGTAGATACATTTATGAGATGTGTTGAAAAGTTTGAAAATAAAAAAAATATATTTCTAATGATAAACTAGATACATTTATGAGATGTGTTGAAAAGTTTGAAAAAGAAAATCAAAAAAATAATATTTCTAGTGATAATCTACCGGTAGATGCATTTATGAGATGTGTTGAAAAGATTGAAAAAGAAAATTAAAAAATATATTTCTAATGATACACTACTGGTTGATACATTTATGAGATGTGCTGAAAAGTTTGAAAAAGACAATCAAAAAATATATTTCTAGTGATAAACTATATACATTTATGAAATATGTTGAAATGTTTGAACAAGAAAATATAAAAAATATATTTCCAATGATAAACTATTGGTAGATACATTTATGAGATGTGTTGAAAAGTTTGAAAAAGAAAATCAAAAAATATATTTCTAGTGATAAACTATATACAATTATGAAATATGTTGAAAAGTTTGAACAAGAAATTTAAAAAAATATATCTCTAATGATAAACTATATTCATTTATGAAATGTGTTGAAAAGTTTGAACAAGAAAATAAAAAAAAATATTTCTAATGATAAACTATATACATTTAAGAAATGTGTTGAAAAGTTTGAAAAAGAAAGTGAAAAGATATATTTCTAGTGATAATCTACCGGTAGATACATTTATGAGATGTGTTGAAAAGTTTGAAAAAGAAAATAAAAAAATATATTTCTAATGATAAACTACCGGTAGATACATTTATGAGATGTGTTGAAAAGTTTGAAGAAGAAAATAAAAAAATATATTTCTAATGATAAACTAGATACATTTATGAAATATGTTGAAAAGTTTGAAAAAGAAAATAAAAAAAATATATTTCCTATGATAAACTATATACATTTATGAAATGTGTTGAAAAGTTTGAAAAAGAAAATGAAAACATATATTTCTAGTGATAATCTACCGGTAGATACATTTATGAGATGTGTTGAAAAGTTTGAAAAAGAAAATAAAAAAATATATCTCTAATGATAAACTACCGGTAGATTCATTTATGAGATGTGTTGAAAAGTTTGAAAAAGGAAATCAAAAAATATATTTCTAGTGATAAACTATATACATTTATGAAATATGTTGAAAAGTTTGAAAAAGAAAGTGAAAAGATATATTTTTAGTGATAATCTACCGGTAGATACATTTATGAGATGTGTTAAAAAGTTTGAAAAAGGAAATAAAAAAATATATTTCTAGTGATAAACTATATACATTTATGAAATATGTTGAAAAGTTTGAAAAAGAAAGTGAAAAGATATATTTTTAGTGATAATCTACCGGTAGATACATTTATGAGATGTGTTGAAAAGTTTGAAAATAAAAAAAATATATTTCTAATGATAAACTAGATACATTTATGAGATGTGTTGAAAAGTTTGAAAAAGAAAATCAAAAAAATAATATTTCTAGTGATAATCTACCGGTAGATGCTTTTATGAGATGTGTTGAAAAGATTGAAAAAGAAAATAAAAAAATATATTTCTAATGATAAACTACCGGTAGATACATTTATGAGAAGTGTTGAAAAGTTTGAAAAAGAAAATAAAAAAATATATTTCTAATGATAAACTACCGGTAGATACATTTATGAGATGTGTTGAAAAGTTTGAAAAAGAAAATCAAAAAATATATTTCTAGTGATAAACTATATACATTTATGAAATATGTTGAAAAGTTTGAAAAAGAAAGTGAAAAGATATATTTTTAGTGATAATCTACCTGTAGATACATTTATGAGATGTGTTGAAAAGTTTGAAAAAGAAAATAAAAAAAAAATATTTCTTATGATAAACTATATACATTTATGAAATGTGTTGAAAAGTTTGAGAAAGAAAATGAAAAGATATATTTCTAGTGATAATCTACAGGTAGATACATTTATGAGATGTGTTGAAAAGTTTGAAAAAGAAAATAAAAAAATATATTTCTAATGATAAACTACCGATAGATACATTTATGAGATGTGTTGAAAAGTTTGAAAAAGAAAATAAAAAAAATATATTTCTTATGATTTGACAATCAATTTATGAGATGTGTTGAAACGTTTAAAAAAGAAAATTAAAAAATATATTTCTAGTGATACACTACTGGTTGATACATTTATGAGATGTGCTGAAAAGTTTGAAAAAGACAATCAAAAAATATATTTCTAGTGATAAACTATATACATTTATGAAATATGTTGAAATGTTTGAACAAGAAAATATAAAAAATATATTTCCAATGATAAACTATTGGTAGATACATTTATGAGATGTGTTGAAAAGTTTGAAAAAGGAAATAAAAAAATATATTTCTAGTGATAAACTATATACATTTATGAAATATGTTGAAAAGTTTGAAAAAGAAAGTGAAAAGATATATTTTTAGTGATAATCTACCGGTAGATACATTTATGAGATGTGTTGAAAAGTTTGAAAATAAAAAAAATATATTTCTAATGATAAACTAGATACATTTATGAGATGTGTTGAAAAGTTTGAAAAAGAAAATCAAAAAAATAATATTTCTAGTGATAATCTACCGGTAGATGCTTTTATGAGATGTGTTGAAAAGATTGAAAAAGAAAATAAAAAAATATATTTCTAATGATAAACTACCGGTAGATACATTTATGAGAAGTGTTGAAAAGTTTGAAAAAGAAAATAAAAAAATATATTTCTAATGATAAACTACCGGTAGATACATTTATGAGATGTGTTGAAAAGTTTGAAAAAGAAAATCAAAAAATATATTTCTAGTGATAAACTATATACATTTATGAAATATGTTGAAAAGTTTGAAAAAGAAAGTGAAAAGATATATTTTTAGTGATAATCTACCGGTAGATACATTTATGAGATGTGTTGAAAAGTTTGAAAAAGAAAATAAAAAAAAAATATTTCTTATGATAAACTATATACATTTATGAAATGTGTTGAAAAGTTTGAGAAAGAAAATGAAAAGATATATTTCTAGTGATAATCTACAGGTAGATACATTTATGAGATGTGTTGAAAAGTTTGAAAAAGAAAATAAAAAAATATATTTCTAATGATAAACTACCGATAGATACATTTATGAGATGTGTTGAAAAGTTTGAAAAAGAAAATAAAAAAAATATATTTCTTATGATTTGACAATCAATTTATGAGATGTGTTGAAACGTTTAAAAAAGAAAATTAAAAAATATATTTCTAGTGATACACTACTGGTTGATACATTTATGAGATGTGCTGAAAAGTTTGAAAAAGACAATCAAAAAATATATTTCTAGTGATAAACTATATACATTTATGAAATATGTTGAAATGTTTGAACAAGAAAATATAAAAAATATATTTCCAATGATAAACTATTGGTAGATACATTTATGAGATGTGTTGAAAAGTTTGAAAAAGGAAATAAAAAAATATATTTCTAGTGATAAACTATATACATTTATGAAATATGTTGAAAAGTTTGAAAAAGAAAGTGAAAAGATATATTTTTAGTGATAATCTACCGGTAGATACATTTATGAGATGTGTTGAAAAGTTTGAAAATAAAAAAAATATATTTCTAATGATAAACTAGATACATTTATGAGATGTGTTGAAAAGTTTGAAAAAGAAAATCAAAAAAATAATATTTCTAGTGATAATCTACCGGTAGATGCTTTTATGAGATGTGTTGAAAAGATTGAAAAAGAAAATAAAAAAATATATTTCTAATGATAAACTACCGGTAGATACATTTATGAGATGTGTTGAAAAGTTTGAAGAAGAAAATAAAAAAATATATTTCTAATGATAAACTAGATACATTTATGAAATATGTTGAAAAGTTTGAAAAAGAAAATAAAAAAAATATATTTCCTATGATAAACTATATACATTTATGAAATGTGTTGAAAAGTTTGAAAAAGAAAATGAAAACATATATTTCTAGTGATAATCTACCGGTAGATACATTTATGAGATGTGTTGAAAAGTTTGAAAAAGAAAATAAAAAAATATATCTCTAATGATAAACTACCAGTAGATACATTTATGAGATGTGTTGAAAAGTTTGAAAAAGGAAATCAAAAAATATATTTCTAGTGATAAACTATATACATTTATGAAATATGTTGAAAAGTTTGAAAAAGAAAGTGAAAAGATATATTTTTAGTGATAATCTACCGGTAGATACATTTATGAGATGTGTTGAAAAGTTTGAAAATAAAAAAAATATATTTCTAATGATAAACTAGATACATTTATGAGATGTGTTGAAAAGTTTGAAAAAGAAAATCAAAAAAATAATATTTCTAGTGATAATATACCGGTAGATACATTTATGAGATGTGTTGAAAAGTTTGAAAAAGAAAATCAAAAAATATATTTCTAATGATACACTACTGGTTGATACATTTATGAGATGTGCTGAAAAGTTTGAAAAAGACAATCAAAAAATATATTTCTAGTGATAAACTATATACATTTATGAAATATGTTGAAATGTTTGAACAAGAAAATATAAAAAATATATTTCCAATGATAAACTATTGGTAGATACATTTATGAGATGTGTTGAAAAGTTTGAAAAAGAAAATCAAAAAATATATTTCTAGTGATAAACTATATACAATTATGAAATATGTTGAAAAGTTTGAACAAGAAATTTAAAAAAATATATCTCTAATGATAAACTATATTCATTTATGAAATGTGTTGAAAAGTTTGAACAAGAAAATAAAAAAAAATATTTCTAATGATAAACTATATACATTTAAGAAATGTGTTGAAAAGTTTGAAAAAGAAAGTGAAAAGATATATTTCTAGTGATAATCTACCGGTAGATACATTTATGAGATGTGTTGAAAAGTTTGAAAAAGAAAATAAAAAAATATATTTCTAATGATAAACTACCGGTAGATACATTTATGAGATGTGTTGAAAAGTTTGAAGAAGAAAATAAAAAAATATATTTCTAATGATAAACTAGATACATTTATGAAATATGTTGAAAAGTTTGAAAAAGAAAATAAAAAAAATATATTTCCTATGATAAACTATATACATTTATGAAATGTGTTGAAAAGTTTGAAAAAGAAAATGAAAACATATATTTCTAGTGATAATCTACCGGTAGATACATTTATGAGATGTGTTGAAAAGTTTGAAAAAGAAAATAAAAAAATATATCTCTAATGATAAACTACCGGTAGATTCATTTATGAGATGTGTTGAAAAGTTTGAAAAAGGAAATCAAAAAATATATTTCTAGTGATAAACTATATACATTTATGAAATATGTTGAAAAGTTTGAAAAAGAAAGTGAAAAGATATATTTTTAGTGATAATCTACCGGTAGATACATTTATGAGAAGTGTTGAAAAGTTTGAAAAAGAAAATAAAAAAATATATTTCTAATGATAAACTACCGGTAGATACATTTATGAGATGTGTTGAAAAGTTTGAAAAAGAAAATCAAAAAATATATTTCTAGTGATAAACTATATACATTTATGAAATATGTTGAAAAGTTTGAAAAAGAAAGTGAAAAGATATATTTTTAGTGATAATCTACCGGTAGATACATTTATGAGATGTGTTGAAAAGTTTGAAAAAGAAAATAAAAAAAAAATATTTCTTATGATAAACTATATACATTTATGAAATGTGTTGAAAAGTTTGAGAAAGAAAATGAAAAGATATATTTCTAGTGATAATCTACAGGTAGATACATTTATGAGATGTGTTGAAAAGTTTGAAAAAGAAAATAAAAAAATATATTTCTAATGATAAACTACCGATAGATACATTTATGAGATGTGTTGAAAAGTTTGAAAAAGAAAATAAAAAAAATATATTTCTTATGATTTGACAATCAATTTATGAGATGTGTTGAAACGTTTAAAAAAGAAAATTAAAAAATATATTTCTAGTGATACACTACTGGTTGATACATTTATGAGATGTGCTGAAAAGTTTGAAAAAGACAATCAAAAAATATATTTCTAGTGATAAACTATATACATTTATGAAATATGTTGAAAAGTTTGAAAAAGAAAGTGAAAAGATATATTTTTAGTGATAATCTACCGGTAGATACATTTATGAGATGTGTTGAAAAGTTTGAAAATAAAAAAAATATATTTCTAATGATAAACTAGATACATTTATGAGATGTGTTGAAAAGTTTGAAAAAGAAAATCAAAAAAATAATATTTCTAGTGATAATCTACCGGTAGGTGCTTTTATGAGATGTGTTGAAAAGATTGAAAAAGAAAATAAAAAAATATATTTCTAATGATAAACTACCGGTAGATACATTTATGAGAAGTGTTGAAAAGTTTGAAAAAGAAAATCAAAAAATATATTTCTAGTGATAAACTATATACATTTATGAAATATGTTGAAAAGTTTGAAAAAGAAAGTGAAAAGATATATTTTTAGTGATAATCTACCGGTAGATACATTTATGAGATGTGTTGAAAAGTTTGAAAAAGAAAATAAAAAAAAAATATTTCTTATGATAAACTATATACATTTATGAAATGTGTTGAAAAGTTTGAGAAAGAAAATGAAAAGATATATTTCTAGTGATAATCTACAGGTAGATACATTTATGAGATGTGTTGAAAAGTTTGAAAAAGAAAATAAAAAAATATATTTCTAATGATAAACTACCGATAGATACATTTATGAGATGTGTTGAAAAGTTTGAAAAAGAAAATAAAAAAAATATATTTCTTATGATTTGACAATCAATTTATGAGATGTGTTGAAACGTTTAAAAAAGAAAATTAAAAAATATATTTCTAGTGATACACTACTGGTTGATACATTTATGAGATGTGCTGAAAAGTTTGAAAAAGACAATCAAAAAATATATTTCTAGTGATAAACTATATACATTTATGAAATATGTTGAAATGTTTGAACAAGAAAATATAAAAAATATATTTCCAATGATAAACTATTGGTAGATACATTTATGAGATGTGTTGAAAAGTTTGAAAAAGGAAATAAAAAAATATATTTCTAGTGATAAACTATATACATTTATGAAATATGTTGAAAAGTTTGAAAAAGAAAGTGAAAAGATATATTTTTAGTGATAATCTACCGGTAGATACATTTATGAGATGTGTTGAAAAGTTTGAAAATAAAAAAAATATATTTCTAATGATAAACTAGATACATTTATGAGATGTGTTGAAAAGTTTGAAAAAGAAAATCAAAAAAATAATATTTCTAGTGATAATCTACCGGTAGATGCTTTTATGAGATGTGTTGAAAAGATTGAAAAAGAAAATAAAAAAATATATTTCTAATGATAAACTACCGGTAGATACATTTATGAGAAGTGTTGAAAAGTTTGAAAAAGAAAATAAAAAAATATATTTCTAATGATAAACTACCGGTAGATACATTTATGAGATGTGTTGAAAAGTTTGAAAAAGAAAATCAAAAAATATATTTCTAGTGATAAACTATATACATTTATGAAATATGTTGAAAAGTTTGAAAAAGAAAGTGAAAAGATATATTTTTAGTGATAATCTACCGGTAGATACATTTATGAGATGTGTTGAAAAGTTTGAAAAAGAAAATAAAAAAAAAATATTTCTTATGATAAACTATATACATTTATGAAATGTGTTGAAAAGTTTGAGAAAGAAAATGAAAAGATATATTTCTAGTGATAATCTACAGGTAGATACATTTATGAGATGTGTTGAAAAGTTTGAAAAAGAAAATAAAAAAATATATTTCTAATGATAAACTACCGATAGATACATTTATGAGATGTGTTGAAAAGTTTGAAAAAGAAAATAAAAAAAATATATTTCTTATGATTTGACAATCAATTTATGAGATGTGTTGAAACGTTTAAAAAAGAAAATTAAAAAATATATTTCTAGTGATACACTACTGGTTGATACATTTATGAGATGTGCTGAAAAGTTTGAAAAAGACAATCAAAAAATATATTTCTAGTGATAAACTATATACATTTATGAAATATGTTGAAATGTTTGAACAAGAAAATATAAAAAATATATTTCCAATGATAAACTATTGGTAGATACATTTATGAGATGTGTTGAAAAGTTTGAAAAAGGAAATAAAAAAATATATTTCTAATGATAAACTACCGGTAGATACATTTATGAGATGTGTTGAAAAGTTTGAAAAAGAAAGTGAAAAGATATATTTTTAGTGATAATCTACCGGTAGATACATTTATGAGATGTGTTGAAAAGTTTGAAAATAAAAAAAATATATTTCTAATGATAAACTAGATACATTTATGAGATGTGTTGAAAAGTTTGAAAAAGAAAATCAAAAAAATAATATTTCTAGTGATAATCTACCGGTAGATGCTTTTATGAGATGTGTTGAAAAGATTGAAAAAGAAAATAAAAAAATATATTTCTAATGATAAACTACCGGTAGATACATTTATGAGATGTGTTGAAAAGTTTGAAGAAGAAAATAAAAAAATATATTTCTAATGATAAACTAGATACATTTATGAAATATGTTGAAAAGTTTGAAAAAGAAAATAAAAAAAATATATTTCCTATGATAAACTATATACATTTATGAAATGTGTTGAAAAGTTTGAAAAAGAAAATGAAAACATATATTTCTAGTGATAATCTACCGGTAGATACATTTATGAGATGTGTTGAAAAGTTTGAAAAAGAAAATAAAAAAATATATCTCTAATGATAAACTACCAGTAGATACATTTATGAGATGTGTTGAAAAGTTTGAAAAAGGAAATCAAAAAATATATTTCTAGTGATAAACTATATACATTTATGAAATATGTTGAAAAGTTTGAAAAAGAAAGTGAAAAGATATATTTTTAGTGATAATCTACCGGTAGATACATTTATGAGATGTGTTGAAAAGTTTGAAAATAAAAAAAATATATTTCTAATGATAAACTAGATACATTTATGAGATGTGTTGAAAAGTTTGAAAAAGAAAATCAAAAAAATAATATTTCTAGTGATAATATACCGGTAGATACATTTATGAGATGTGTTGAAAAGTTTGAAAAAGAAAATCAAAAAATATATTTCTAATGATACACTACTGGTTGATACATTTATGAGATGTGCTGAAAAGTTTGAAAAAGACAATCAAAAAATATATTTCTAGTGATAAACTATATACATTTATGAAATATGTTGAAATGTTTGAACAAGAAAATATAAAAAATATATTTCCAATGATAAACTATTGGTAGATACATTTATGAGATGTGTTGAAAAGTTTGAAAAAGAAAATCAAAAAATATATTTCTAGTGATAAACTATATACAATTATGAAATATGTTGAAAAGTTTGAACAAGAAATTTAAAAAAATATATCTCTAATGATAAACTATATTCATTTATGAAATGTGTTGAAAAGTTTGAACAAGAAAATAAAAAAAAATATTTCTAATGATAAACTATATACATTTAAGAAATGTGTTGAAAAGTTTGAAAAAGAAAGTGAAAAGATATATTTCTAGTGATAATCTACCGGTAGATACATTTATGAGATGTGTTGAAAAGTTTGAAAAAGAAAATAAAAAAATATATTTCTAATGATAAACTACCGGTAGATACATTTATGAGATGTGTTGAAAAGTTTGAAGAAGAAAATAAAAAAATATATTTCTAATGATAAACTAGATACATTTATGAAATATGTTGAAAAGTTTGAAAAAGAAAATAAAAAAAATATATTTCCTATGATAAACTATATACATTTATGAAATGTGTTGAAAAGTTTGAAAAAGAAAATGAAAACATATATTTCTAGTGATAATCTACCGGTAGATACATTTATGAGATGTGTTGAAAAGTTTGAAAAAGAAAATAAAAAAATATATCTCTAATGATAAACTACCAGTAGATACATTTATGAGATGTGTTGAAAAGTTTGAAAAAGGAAATCAAAAAATATATTTCTAGTGATAAACTATATACATTTATGAAATATGTTGAAAAGTTTGAAAAAGAAAGTGAAAAGATATATTTTTAGTGATAATCTACCGGTAGATACATTTATGAGATGTGTTGAAAAGTTTGAAAAAGGAAATCAAAAAATATATTTCTAGTGATAAACTATATACATTTATGAAATATGTTGAAAAGTTTGAAAAAGAAAGTGAAAAGATATATTTTTAGTGATAATCTACCGGTAGATACATTTATGAGATGTGTTGAAAAGTTTGAAAATAAAAAAAATATATTTCTAATGATAAACTAGATACATTTATGAGATGTGTTGAAAAGTTTGAAAAAGAAAATAAAAAAATATATTTCTAATGATAAACTACCGGTAGATACATTTATGAGAAGTGTTGAAAAGTTTGAAAAAGAAAATAAAAAAATATATTTCTAATGATAAACTACCGGTAGATACATTTATGAGATGTGTTGAAAAGTTTGAAAAAGAAAATCAAAAAATATATTTCTAGTGATAAACTATATACATTTATGAAATATGTTGAAAAGTTTGAAAAAGAAAGTGAAAAGATATATTTTTAGTGATAATCTACCGGTAGATACATTTATGAGATGTGTTGAAAAGTTTGAAAAAGAAAATAAAAAAAAAATATTTCTTATGATAAACTATATACATTTATGAAATGTGTTGAAAAGTTTGAGAAAGAAAATGAAAAGATATATTTCTAGTGATAATCTACAGGTAGATACATTTATGAGATGTGTTGAAAAGTTTGAAAAAGAAAATAAAAAAATATATTTCTAATGATAAACTACCGATAGATACATTTATGAGATGTGTTGAAAAGTTTGAAAAAGAAAATAAAAAAATATATTTCTAATGATAAACTAGATACATTTATGAAATATGTTGAAAAGTTTGAAAAAGAAAATAAAAAAAATATATTTCCTATGAAAAACTATATACATTTATGAAATGTGTTGAAGAGTTTGAAAAAGAAAATGAAAACATATATTTCTAGTGATAATCTACCGGTGGATACATTTATGAGATGTGTTGAAAAGATTGAAAAAGAAAATTAAAAAATATATTTCTAATGATAAACTACCGGTAGATACATTTATGAGATGTGTTGAAAAGTTTGAAAAAGAAAATCAAAAAATATATTTCTAGTGATAAACTATATACATTTATGAAATATGTTGAAAAGTTTGAAAAAGAAAGTGAAAAGATATATTTTTAGTGATAATCTACCGGTAGATACATTTATGAGATGTGTTGAAAAGTTTGAAAAAGAAAATAAAAAAATATATTTCTAATGATAAACTACCGGTAGATACATTTATGAGATGTGTTGAAAAGTTTGAAGAAGAAAATAAAAAAATATATTTCTAATGATAAACTAGATACATTTATGAAATATGTTGAAAAGTTTGAAAAAGAAAATAAAAAAAATATATTTCCTATGATAAACTATATACATTTATGAAATGTGTTGAAAAGTTTGAAAAAGAAAATGAAAACATATATTTCTAGTGATAATCTACCGGTAGATACATTTATGAGATGTGTTGAAAAGTTTGAAAAAGAAAATAAAAAAATATATCTCTAATGATAAACTACCGGTAGATACATTTATGAGATGTGTTGAAAAGTTTGAAAAAGGAAATCAAAAAATATATTTCTAGTGATAAACTATATACATTTATGAAATATGTTGAAAAGTTTGAAAAAGAAAGTGAAAAGATATATTTTTAGTGATAATCTACCGGTAGATACATTTATGAGATGTGTTGAAAAGTTTGAAAAAGGAAATCAAAAAATATATTTCTAGTGATAAACTATATACATTTATGAAATATGTTGAAAAGTTTGAAAAAGAAAGTGAAAAGATATATTTTTAGTGATAATCTACCTGTAGATACATTTATGAGATGTGTTGAAAAGTTTGAAAATAAAAAAAATATATTTCTAATGATAAACTAGATACATTTATGAGATGTGTTGAAAAGTTTGAAAAAGAAAATCAAAAAAATAATATTTCTAGTGATAATCTACCGGTAGATGCATTTATGAGATGTGTTGAAAAGATTGAAAAAGAAAATAAAAAAATATATTTCTAATGATAAACTACCGGTAGATACATTTATGAGAAGTGTTGAAAAGTTTGAAAAAGAAAATAAAAAAATATATTTCTAATGATAAACTACCGGTAGATACATTTATGAGAAGTGTTGAAAAGTTTGAAAAGGAAAATAAAAAAATATATTTCTAATGATAAACTACCGGTAGATACATTTATGAGATGTGTTGAAAAGTTTGAAAAAGAAAATCAAAAAATATATTTCTAGTGATATACTATATACATTTATGAAATATGTTGAAAAGTTTGAAAAAGAAAGTGAAAAGATATATTTTTAGTGATAATCTACCGGTAGATACATTTATGAGATGTGTTGAAAAGTTTGAAAAAGAAAATAAAAAAAAAATATTTCTTATGATAAACTATATACATTTATGAAATGTGTTGAAAAGTTTGAGAAAGAAAATGAAAAGATATATTTCTAGTGATAATCTACAGGTAGATACATTTATGAGATGTGTTGAAAAGTTTGAAAAAGAAAATAAATAATATATTTCTAATGATAAACTACCGGTAGATACATTTATGAGATGTGTTGAAAAGTTTGAAAAAGAAAATAAAAAAATATATTTCTAATGATAAACTAGATACATTTATGAAATATGTTGAAAAGTTTGAAAAAGAAAATAAAAAAAATATATTTCCTATGAAAAACTATATACATTTATGAAATGTGTTGAAGAGTTTGAAAAAGAAAATGAAAACATATATTTCTAGTGATAATCTACCGGTAGATACATTTATGAGATGTGTTGAAAAGATTGAAAAAGAAAATAAAAATTATATTTCTAATGATAAACTACCGGTAGATACATTTATGAGATGTGTTGAAAAGTTTGAAAAAGAAAATCAAAAAATATATTTCTAGTGATAAACTATATACATTTATGAAATATGTTGAAAAGTTTGAAAAAGAAAGTGAAAAGATATATTTTTAGTGATAATCTACCGGTAGATACATTTATGAGATGTGTTGAAAAGTTTGAAAAAGAAAATGAAAAAATATATTTCTAATAATAAACTACTGCTAGATACATTTATGAAATGTGTTGAAAAGTTTCAAAATCAAAAAATATATTTCTGATGATAAACTAGATACATTTATGAAATGTGTTGAAAAGGTTGAGAAAGAAAATGAAAAGATATATTTCTAGTGATAATCTACAGGTAGATATTTATGAGATGTGTTGAAAAGATTGAAAAAGAAAATAAAAATATTTCTAATGATAAACTACCGGTAGATACATTTATGAGAAGTGTTGAAAAGTATGAAAAAGAAAATAAAAAAATATATTTCTAATGATAAACTACCGGTAGATACATTTATGAGATGTGTTGAAAAGTTTGAAAAAGAAAATCAAAAAATATATTTCTAGTGATAAACTATATACATTTATGAAATATGTTGAAAAGTTTGAAAAAGAAAGTGAAAAGATATATTTTTAGTGATAATCTACCGGTAGATACATTTATGAGATGTGTTGAAAAGTTTGAAAAAGAAAATAAAAAAAAATATTTCTTATGATAAACTATATACATTTATGAAATGTGTTGAAAAGTTTGAGAAAGAAAATGAAAAGATATATTTCTAGTGATAATCTACAGGTAGATACATTTATGAGATGTGTTGAAAAGTTTGAAAAAGAAAATAAAAAAATATATTTCTAATGATAAACTACCGGTAGATACATTTATGAGATGTGTTGAAAAGTTTGAAAAAGAAAATAACAAAATATATTTCTAATGATAAACTAGATACATTTATGAAATATGTTGAAAAGATTGAAAAAGAAAATAAAAAAAATAATATTTCTAGTGATAATCTACCGGTAGATGCATTTATGAGATGTGTTGAAAAGATTGAAAAAGAAAATAAAAAAATATATTTCTAATGATAAACTACCGGTAGATACATTTATTAGAAGTGTTGAAAAGTTTGAAAAAGAAAATAAAAAAATATATTTCTAATGATAAACTACCGGTAGATACATTTATGAGAAGTGTTGAAAAGTTTGAAAAAGAAAATAAACAAATATATTTCTAATGATAAACTACCGGTAGATACATTTATGAGATGTGTTGAAAAGTTTGAAAAAGAAAATCAGAAAATATATTTCTAGTGATATACTATATACATTTATGAAATATGTTGAAAAGTTTGAAAAAGAAAGTGAAAAGATATATTTTTAGTGATAATCTACCGGTAGATACATTTATGAGATGTGTTGAAAAGTTTGAAAAAGAAAATATAAAAAAAATATTTCTTATGATAAACTATATACATTTATGAAATGTGTTGAAAAGTTTGAGAAAGAAAATGAAAAGATATATTTCTAGTGATAATCTACAGGTAGATACATTTATGAGATGTGTTGAAAAGTTTGAAAAAGAAAATAAAAAAATATATTTCTAATGATAAACTACCGGTAGATACATTTATGAGAAGTGTTGAAAAGTTTGAAAAAGAAAATAAATAATATATTTCTAATGATAAACTACCGGTAGATACATTTATGAGATGTGTTGAAAAGTTTGAAAAAGAAAATAAAAAAATATATTTCTAATGATAAACTAGATACATTTATGAAATATGTTGAAAAGTTTGAAAAAGAAAATAAAAAAAATATATTTCCTATGAAAAACTATATACATAAATGAAATGTGTTGAAGAGTTTGAAAAAGAAAATGAAAACATATATTTCTAGTGATAATCTACCGGTAGATACATTTATGAGATGTGTTGAAAAGATTGAAAAAGAAAATAAAAATTATATTTCTAATGATAAACTACCGGTAGATACATTTATGAGATGTGTTGAAAAGTTTGAAAAAGAAAATCAAAAAATATATTTCTAGTGATAAACTATATACATTTATGAAATATGTTGAAAAGTTTGAAAAAGAAAGTGAAAAGATATATTTTTAGTGATAATCTACCGGTAGATACATTTATGAGATGTGTTGAAAAGTTTGAAAAAGAAAATGAAAAAATATATTTCTAATAATAAACTACTGCTAGATACATTTATGAAATGTGTTGAAAAGTTTCAAAATCAAAAAATATATTTCTGATGATAAACTAGATACATTTATGAAATGTGTTGAAAAGTTTGAGAAAGAAAATGAAAAGATATATTTCTAGTGATAATCTACAGGTAGATACATTTATGAGATGTGTTGAAAAGATTGAAAAAGAAAATAAAAATATTTCTAATGATAAACTACCGGTAGATACATTTATGAGAAGTGTTGAAAAGTATGAAAAAGAAAATAAAAAAATATATTTCTAATGATAAACTACCGGTAGATACATTTATGAGATGTGTTGAAAAGTTTGAAAAAGAAAATCAAAAAATATATTTCTAGTGATAAACTATATACATTTATGAAATATGTTGAAAAGTTTGAAAAAGAAAGTGAAAAGATATATTTTTAGTGATAATCTACCGGTAGATACATTTATGAGATGTGTTGAAAAGTTTGAAAAAGAAAATAAAAAAAAATATTTCTTATGATAAACTATATACATTTATGAAATGTGTTGAAAAGTTTGAGAAAGAAAATGAAAAGATATATTTCTAGTGATAATCTACAGGTAGATACATTTATGAGATGTGTTGAAAAGTTTGAAAAAGAAAATAAAAAAATATATTTCTAATGATAAACTACCGGTAGATACATTTATGAGATGTGTTGAAAAGTTTGAAAAAGAAAATAACAAAATATATTTCTAATGATAAACTAGATACATTTATGAAATATGTTGAAAAGATTGAAAAAGAAAATAAAAAAAATAATATTTCTAGTGATAATCTACCGGTAGATGCATTTATGAGATGTGTTGAAAAGATTGAAAAAGAAAATAAAAAAATATATTTCTAATGATAAACTAACGGTAGATACATTTATTAGAAGTGTTGAAAAGTTTGAAAAAGAAAATATAAAAAAAATATTTCTTATGATAAACTATATACATTTATGAAATGTGTTGAAAAGTTTGAGAAAGAAAATGAAAAGATATATTTCTAGTGATAATCTACAGGTAGATACATTTATGAGATGTGTTGAAAAGTTTGAAAAAGAAAATAAAAAAATATATTTCTAATGATAAACTACCGGTAGATACATTTATGAGATGTGTTGAAAAGTTTGAAAAAGAAAATAAAAAAATATATTTCTAATGATAAACTAGATACATTTATGAAATATGTTGAAAAGTCTGAAAAAGAAAATTAAAAAAATATATTTCCTATGAAAAACTATATACATTTATGAAATGTGTTGAAGAGTTTGAAAAAGAAAATGAAAACATATATTTCTAGTGATAATCTACCGGTAGATACATTTATGAGATGTGTTGAAAAGATTGAAAAAGAAAATAAAAAAATATATTTCTAATGATAAACTACCGGTAGATACATTTATGAGATGTGTTGAAAAGTTTGAAAAAGAAAATCAAAAAATATATTTCTAGTGATAAACTATATACATTTATGAAATATGTTGAAAAGTTTGAAAAAGAAAGTGAAAAGATATATTTTTAGTGATAATCTACCGGTAGATACATTTATGAGATGTGTTGAAAAGTTTGAAAAAGAAAATGAAAAAATATATTTCTAATAATAAACTACTGCTAGATACATTTATGAAATGTGTTGAAAAGTTTCAAAATCAAAAAATATATTTCTGATGATAAACTAGATACATTTATGAAATGTGTTGAAAAGTTTGAGAAAGAAAATGAAAAGATATATTTCTAGTGATAATCTACAGGTAGATACATTTATGAGATGTGTTGAAAAGTTTGAAAAAGAAAATAAAAAAATATATTTCTAATGATAAACTACCGGTAGATACATTTATGAGATGTGTTGAAAAGTTTGAAAAAGAAAATAAAAAAATATATTTCTAATGATAAACTAGATACATTTATGAAATATGTTGAAAAGATTGAAAAAGAAAATAAAAAAAATATATTTCCTATGAAAAACTATATACATTTATGAAATGTGTTGAAGAGTTTGAAAAAGAAAATGAAAACATATATTTCTAGTGATAATCTACCGGTAGATACATTTATGAGATGTGTTGAAAAGATTGAAAAGAAAATAAAAAAATATATTTCTAATGATAAACTAGATACATTTATGAAATATGTTGAAAAGTTTGAAAAAGAAAATTAAAAAAATATATTTCTAATAATAAACTACTGGTATTTATGAAATGTGTTGAAAAGTTTCAAAATCAAAAAAATATATTTCTAATGATAAACTAGATACATTTATGAGATGTGTTGAAAAGTTTGAAAAAGAATGTGAAAAGATATATTTCTAGTGATAATATACCGGTAGATACATTTATGAGATGTGTTGAAAAGTTTGAAAAAGAAAATCAAAAAATATATTTCTAATGATAAACTACCGATAGATACATTTATGAGAAGTGTTGAAAAGTTTGAAAAAGAAAATTAAAAAAAAATATTTCTAGTGATAAACTAGATACATTTATGAAATGTGTTGAAAAGTGTGAAAAAGAAAATGAAAAAATATAATTCTAGTGATAATCTATCGGTAGATACATTTATGAGATGTGTTGAAAAGTTTGAAAAAGAAAATAAAAAAATATATTTCTAATGATAAACTACCGATAGATACATTTATGAGATGTGTTGAAAAGTTTGAAAAAGAAAATCAAAAAATAATATTTCTAGTGATAAACTAGATACATTTATGAAATATGTTGAAAGGTTTGAAAAAGAAAATCAAAAAATATATTTCTAATAATAAACTAGATACATTGCTGAAATGTGTTGAAAAGTTTCAAAATCAAAGAAATATTTTTCTAATGATAAATTACATACATTTATGAAATGTGTTGAAAAGTTTGAAAAAGAAAATGAAAAGATATAATTCTAGTGATAATTTATCGGTAGATACATTTATGAGAAGTGTTGAAAAGTTTGAAAAAGAAAATAAAAAAATATATTTCTAATGATAAACTACCGGTAGATACATGTATGAGAAGTGTTGAAAAGTGTGAAAAAGAAAATTTAAAACTATATTTCTAATGACAAAATACTGATAGATACATTTCTGAGATGTGTTGAAAAGTTTGAAAAAGAAAATAAAAAATATATATTTCTTATGATAAACTATATACATTTATGAAATGTGTTGAAAAGTTTGAAAAAGAAAACGAAAAGATATAATTCTAGTGATAATCTACCGGTAGATACATTTATGAGATGTGTTCAAAAGATTGAAAAAGAAAATAAAAAAATATATTTCTAATGATAAACTACCGGTAGATACATTTATGAGAAGTGTTGCAAAGTTTGAAAAAGAAAATAAAAAAATATATTTCTAATGCTAAACTAGATACATTTATGAAATATGTTGAAAAGTTTGAAAAAGAAAATAAAAAAAATATATTTCTTATGATAAACTATATACATTTATGAAATGTGTTGAAAAGTTTGAAAAAAAAAATGAAAAGATATAATTCTAGTGATAATCTACCGGTAGATACATTTATGAGAAGTGTTGAAAAATTTGAAAAAGAAAATAAAAAAATATATTTCTAATGATAAACTACCGGTAGATACATGTATGAGAAGTGTTGAAAAGTTTGAAAAAGAAAATAAAAAAATATATTTCTAGTGATAAACTAGATACATTTATGAAATATGTTGAAAAGTTTGAAAAAGAAAATAAAAAAAATATATTTCTTATGATAAACTATATACATTTATGAAATGTGTTGAAAAGTTTGAAAAAGAAAATGAAAAGATATAATTCTAGTGATAATCTACCGGTAGATACATTTATGAGATGTGTTCAAAAGATTGAAAAAGAAAATAAAAAAATATATTTCTAATGATAAACTACTGGTAGATACATTTATGAGAAGTGTTGAAAAGTTTGAAAAAGAAAATAAAAAAATATATTTCTAATGATAAACTACCGGTAGATACATGTATGAGAAGTGTTGAAAAGTTTGAAAAAGAAAATAAAAAAATATATTTCTAATGATAAACTACTAGTATATACATTTCTGACATGTGTTGAAAAGTTTGAAAAAGAAAATAAAAAAATATATTTCTAATGATAAACTATATTCATTTATGAAATGTGTTGAAAAGTTTGAACAAGAAAATGAAAAAATATATTTCTAATAATAAACTACTGGTATTTATGAAATGTGTTGAAAAGTTTCAAAATCAAAAAAATATATTTCTAATAATAAACTAGATACATTTATGAGATGTGTTGAAAAGTTTGAAAAGGAAAGTGAAAAGATATATTTCTAGTGATAATATACCGGTAGATACATTTATGAGATGTGTTGAAAAGTTTGAAAAAGAAAATAAAAAAATATATTTCTAATGATAAACTAGATACATTGCTGAAATGTGTTGAAAAGTTTCAAAATCAAAGAAATATTTTTCTAATGATAAATTACATACATTTATGAAATGTGTTGAAAAGTTTGAACAAGAAAATTAAAAAAAAAATATTTCTAATGATAAACTATATACATTTATGAAATGTGTTGAAAAGTTTGAAAAAGAAAATGAAAAGATATAATTCTAGTGATAATTTATCGGTAGATACATTTATGAGAAGTGTTGAAAAGTTTGAAAAAGAAAATAAAATAAAAATATTTCTAATGATAAACTAGATACATTTATGAGATGTGTTGAAAAGTTTGAAAAAGAAAATAAAAAAAAAATATTTCTAGTGATAAACTAGATACATTTATGAAATATGTTGAAAAGTTTGAAAAAGAAAATAAAAAAAATATATTTCTTATGATAAACTATATACATTTATGAAATGTGTTGAAAAGTTTGAAAAAGAAAATGAAAAGATATAATTCTAGTGATAATCTACCGGTAGATACATTTATGAGATGTGTTCAAAAGATTGAAAAAGAAAATAAAAAAATATATTTCTAATGATAAACTACCGGTAGATACATTTATGAGAAGTGTTGAAAAGTTTGAAAAAGAAAATAAAAAAATATATTTCTAATGATAAACTAGATACATTTATGAAATATGTTGAAAAGTTTGAAAAAGAAAATTAAAAAAAAATATTTCTTATGATAAACTATATACATTTATGAAATGTGTTGAAAAGTTTGAAAAAGAAAATGAAAAGATATAATTCTAGTGATAATCTACCGGTAGATACATTTATGAGATGTGTTCAAAAGATTGAAAAAGAAAATAAAAAAATATATTTCTAATGATAAACTACCTGTAGATACATTTATTGGATGTGTTGAAAAGTTTGAAAAAGAAAATAAAAAAATATATTTCTAATGATAAACTAGATACATTTATGAAATATGTTGAAAAGTTTGAAAAAGAAAATAAAAAAAAATATTTCTAATAATAAACTACTGGTATTTATGAAATGTGTTGAAAAGTTTGAAAAAGAAAATAAAAAAAAAATATTTCTAGTGATAAACTAGATACATTTATGAAATATGTTGAAAAGTTTGAAAAAGAAAATGAAAAGATATAATTCTAGTGATAATCTACCGGTAGATACATTTATGAGATGTGTTCAAAAGATTGAAAAAGAAAATAAAAAAATATATTTCTAATGATAAACTACCTGTAGATACATTTATGAGATGTGTTGAAAAGTTTGAAAAAGAAAATAAAAAAATATATTTCTAATGATAAACTAGATACATTTATGAAATATGTTGAAAAGTTTGAAAAAGAAAATTAAAAAAAAATATTTCTTATGATAAACTATATACATTTATGAAATGTGTTGAAAAGTTTGAAAAAGAAAATGAAAAGATATAATTCTAGTGATAATCTACCGGTAGATACATTTATGAGAAGTGTTGAAAAGTTTGAAAAAGAAAATAAAATAAAAATATTTCTAATGATAAACTAGATACATTTATGAGATGTGTTGAAAAGTTTGAAAAAGAAAATAAAAAAAAAATATTTCTAGTGATAAACTAGATACATTTATGAAATATGTTGAAAAGTTTGAAAAAGAAAATAAAAAAAATATATTTCTTATGATAAACTATATACATTTATGAAATGTGTTGAAAAGTTTGAAAAAGAAAATGAAAAGATATATTTCTAGTGATAATATACCGGTAGATACATTTATGAGATGTGTTCAAAAGATTGAAAAAGAAAATAAAAAAATATATTTCTAATGATAAACTACTGGTAGATACATTTATGAGAAGTGTTGAAAAGTTTGAAAAAGAAAATAAAAAAATATATTTCTAATGATAAACTACCGGTAGATACATGTATGAGAAGTGTTGAAAAGTTTGAAAAAGAAAATAAAAAAATATATTTCTAATGATAAACTACTAGTATATACATTTCTGACATGTGTTGAAAAGTTTGAAAAAGAAAATAAAAAAATATATTTCTAATGATAAACTATATTCATTTATGAAATGTGTTGAAAAGTTTGAACAAGAAAATGAAAAAATATATTTCTAATAATAAACTACTGGTATTTATGAAATGTGTTGAAAAGTTTCAAAATCAAAAAAATATATTTCTAATAATAAACTAGATACATTTATGAGATGTGTTGAAAAGTTTGAAAAGGAAAGTGAAAAGATATATTTCTAGTGATAATATACCGGTAGATACATTTATGAGATGTGTTGAAAAGTTTGAAAAAGAAAATAAAAAAATATATTTCTAATGATAAACTAGATACATTGCTGAAATGTGTTGAAAAGTTTCAAAATCAAAGAAATATTTTTCTAATGATAAATTACATACATTTATGAAATGTGTTGAAAAGTTTGAACAAGAAAATTAAAAAAAAAATATTTCTAATGATAAACTATATACATTTATGAAATGTGTTGAAAAGTTTGAAAAAGAAAATGAAAAGATATAATTCTAGTGATAATTTATCGGTAGATACATTTATGAGAAGTGTTGAAAAGTTTGAAAAAGAAAATAAAATAAAAATATTTCTAATGATAAACTAGATACATTTATGAGATGTGTTGAAAAGTTTGAAAAAGAAAATAAAAAAAAAATATTTCTAGTGATAAACTAGATACATTTATGAAATATGTTGAAAAGTTTGAAAAAGAAAATAAAAAAAATATATTTCTTATGATAAACTATATACATTTATGAAATGTGTTGAAAAGTTTGAAAAAGAAAATGAAAAGATATAATTCTAGTGATAATCTACCGGTAGATACATTTATGAGATGTGTTCAAAAGATTGAAAAAGAAAATAAAAAAATATATTTCTAATGATAAACTACCGGTAGATACATTTATGAGAAGTGTTGAAAAGTTTGAAAAAGAAAATAAAAAAATATATTTCTAATGATAAACTAGATACATTTATGAAATATGTTGAAAAGTTTGAAAAAGAAAATTAAAAAAAAATATTTCTTATGATAAACTATATACATTTATGAAATGTGTTGAAAAGTTTGAAAAAGAAAATGAAAAGATATAATTCTAGTGATAATCTACCGGTAGATACATTTATGAGATGTGTTCAAAAGATTGAAAAAGAAAATAAAAAAATATATTTCTAATGATAAACTACCTGTAGATACATTTATTGGATGTGTTGAAAAGTTTGAAAAAGAAAATAAAAAAATATATTTCTAATGATAAACTAGATACATTTATGAAATATGTTGAAAAGTTTGAAAAAGAAAATAAAAAAAAATATTTCTAATAATAAACTACTGGTATTTATGAAATGTGTTGAAAAGTTTGAAAAAGAAAATAAAAAAAAAATATTTCTAGTGATAAACTAGATACATTTATGAAATATGTTGAAAAGTTTGAAAAAGAAAATGAAAAGATATAATTCTAGTGATAATCTACCGGTAGATACATTTATGAGATGTGTTCAAAAGATTGAAAAAGAAAATAAAAAAATATATTTCTAATGATAAACTACCTGTAGATACATTTATGAGATGTGTTGAAAAGTTTGAAAAAGAAAATAAAAAAATATATTTCTAATGATAAACTAGATACATTTATGAAATATGTTGAAAAGTTTGAAAAAGAAAATTAAAAAAAAATATTTCTTATGATAAACTATATACATTTATGAAATGTGTTGAAAAGTTTGAAAAAGAAAATGAAAAGATATAATTCTAGTGATAATCTACCGGTAGATACATTTATGAGAAGTGTTGAAAAGTTTGAAAAAGAAAATAAAATAAAAATATTTCTAATGATAAACTAGATACATTTATGAGATGTGTTGAAAAGTTTGAAAAAGAAAATAAAAAAAAAATATTTCTAGTGATAAACTAGATACATTTATGAAATATGTTGAAAAGTTTGAAAAAGAAAATAAAAAAAATATATTTCTTATGATAAACTATATACATTTATGAAATGTGTTGAAAAGTTTGAAAAAGAAAATGAAAAGATATATTTCTAGTGATAATATACCGGTAGATACATTTATGAGATGTGTTGAAAAGTTTGAAAAAGAAAATCAAAAAATATATTTCTAATGATAAACTACCGATAGATACATTTATGAGAAGTGTTGAAAAGTTTGAAAAAGAAAATTAAAAAAAAATATTTCTAGTGATAAACTAGATACATTTATGAAATGTGTTGAAAAGTGTGAAAAAGAAAATGAAAAAATATAATTCTAGTGATAATCTATCGGTAGATACATTTATGAGATGTGTTGAAAAGTTTGAAAAAGAAAATAAAAAAATATATTTCTAATGATAAACTACCGATAGATACATTTATGAGATGTGTTGAAAAGTTTGAAAAAGAAAATCAAAAAATAATATTTCTAGTGATAAACTAGATACATTTATGAAATATGTTGAAAGGTTTGAAAAAGAAAATCAAAAAATATATTTCTAATAATAAACTAGATACATTGCTGAAATGTGTTGAAAAGTTTCAAAATCAAAGAAATATTTTTCTAATGATAAATTACATACATTTATGAAATGTGTTGAAAAGTTTGAAAAAGAAAATGAAAAGTTATAATTCTAGTGATAATTTATCGGTAGATACATTTATGAGAAGTGTTGAAAAGTTTGAAAAAGAAAATAAAAAAATATATTTCTAATGATAAACTACCGGTAGATACATGTATGAGAAGTGTTGAAAAGTGTGAAAAAGAAAATTTAAAACTATATTTCTAATGACAAAATACTGATAGATACGTTTCTGAGATGTGTTGAAAAGTTTGAAAAAGAAAATAAAAAATATATATTTCTTATGATAAACTATATACATTTATGAAATGTGTTGAAAAGTTTGAAAAAGAAAACGAAAAGATATAATTCTAGTGATAATCTACCGGTAGATACATTTATGAGATGTGTTCAAAAGATTGAAAAAGAAAATAAAAAAATATATTTCTAATGATAAACTACCGGTAGATACATTTATGAGAAGTGTTGCAAAGTTTGAAAAAGAAAATAAAAAAATATATTTCTAATGCTAAACTAGATACATTTATGAAATATGTTGAAAAGTTTGAAAAAGAAAATAAAAAAAATATATTTCTTATGATAAACTATATACATTTATGAAATGTGTTGAAAAGTTTGAAAAAAAAAATGAAAAGATATAATTCTAGTGATAATCTACCGGTAGATACATTTATGAGAAGTGTTGAAAAATTTGAAAAAGAAAATAAAAAAATATATTTCTAATGATAAACTACCGGTAGATACATGTATGAGAAGTGTTGAAAAGTTTGAAAAAGAAAATAAAAAAATATATTTCTAGTGATAAACTAGATACATTTATGAAATATGTTGAAAAGTTTGAAAAAGAAAATAAAAAAAATATATTTCTTATGATAAACTATATACATTTATGAAATGTGTTGAAAAGTTTGAAAAAGAAAATGAAAAGATATAATTCTAGTGATAATCTACCGGTAGATACATTTATGAGATGTGTTCAAAAGATTGAAAAAGAAAATAAAAAAATATATTTCTAATGATAAACTACTGGTAGATACATTTATGAGAAGTGTTGAAAAGTTTGAAAAAGAAAATAAAAAAATATATTTCTAATGATAAACTACCGGTAGATACATGTATGAGAAGTGTTGAAAAGTTTGAAAAAGAAAATAAAAAAATATATTTCTAATGATAAACTACTAGTATATACATTTCTGACATGTGTTGAAAAGTTTGAAAAAGAAAATAAAAAAATATATTTCTAATGATAAACTATATTCATTTATGAAATGTGTTGAAAAGTTTGAACAAGAAAATAAAAAAAAATATTTCTAATGATAAACTATATACATTTAGGAAAGGTGTTGAAAAGTTTGAAAAAGAAAGTGAAAAGATATATTTCTAGTGATAATATACCGGTAGATATATTTATGAGATTTGTTGAAAAGTTTGAAAAAGAAAATGAAAAAATATATTTCTAATAATAAACTACTGGTATTTATGAAATGTGTTGAAAAGTTTCAAAATCAAAAAAATATATTTCTAATAATAAACTAGATACATTTATGAGATGTGTTGAAAAGTTTGAAAAGGAAAGTGAAAAGATATATTTCTAGTGATAATATACCGGTAGATACATTTATGAGATGTGTTGAAAAGTTTGAAAAAGAAAATAAAAAAAAATATTTCTAGTGATAAACTAGATACATTTATGAAATATGTTGAAAGGTTTGAAAAAGAAAATCAAAAAATATATTTCTAATGATAAACTAGATACATTGCTGAAATGTGTTGAAAAGTTTCAAAATCAAAGAAATATTTTTCTAATGATAAATTACATACATTTATGAAATGTGTTGAAAAGTTTGAACAAGAAAATTAAAAAAAAAATATTTCTAATGATAAACTATATACATTTATGAAATGTGTTGAAAAGTTTGAAAAAGAAAATGAAAAGATATAATTCTAGTGATAATTTATCGGTAGATACATTTATGAGATGTGTTGAAAAGTTTGAAAAAGAAAATAAAAAAATATATTTCTAATGATAAACTACCGATAGATACATTTATGAGAAGTGTTGAAAAGTTTGAAAAAGAAAATTAAAAAAAAATATTTCTAGTGATAAACTAGATACATTTATGAAATGTGTTGAAAAGTGTGAAAAAGAAAATGAAAAAATATAATTCTAGTGATAATCTATCGGTAGATACATTTATGAGATGTGTTGAAAAGTTTGAAAAAGAAAATAAAAAAATATATTTCTAATGATAAACTACCGATAGATACATTTATGAGATGTGTTGAAAAGTTTGAAAAAGAAAATCAAAAAATAATATTTCTAGTGATAAACTAGATACATTTATGAAATATGTTGAAAGGTTTGAAAAAGAAAATCAAAAAATATATTTCTAATAATAAACTAGATACATTGCTGAAATGTGTTGAAAAGTTTCAAAATCAAAGAAATATTTTTCTAATGATAAATTACATACATTTATGAAATGTGTTGAAAAGTTTGAAAAAGAAAATGAAAAGATATAATTCTAGTGATAATTTATCGGTAGATACATTTATGAGAAGTGTTGAAAAGTTTGAAAAAGAAAATAAAAAAATATATTTCTAATGATAAACTACCGGTAGATACATGTATGAGAAGTGTTGAAAAGTGTGAAAAAGAAAATTTAAAACTATATTTCTAATGACAAAATACTGATAGATACGTTTCTGAGATGTGTTGAAAAGTTTGAAAAAGAAAATAAAAAATATATATTTCTTATGATAAACTATATACATTTATGAAATGTGTTGAAAAGTTTGAAAAAGAAAACGAAAAGATATAATTCTAGTGATAATCTACCGGTAGATACATTTATGAGATGTGTTCAAAAGATTGAAAAAGAAAATAAAAAAATATATTTCTAATGATAAACTACCGGTAGATACATTTATGAGAAGTGTTGCAAAGTTTGAAAAAGAAAATAAAAAAATATATTTCTAATGCTAAACTAGATACATTTATGAAATATGTTGAAAAGTTTGAAAAAGAAAATAAAAAAAATATATTTCTTATGATAAACTATATACATTTATGAAATGTGTTGAAAAGTTTGAAAAAAAAAATGAAAAGATATAATTCTAGTGATAATCTACCGGTAGATACATTTATGAGAAGTGTTGAAAAATTTGAAAAAGAAAATAAAAAAATATATTTCTAATGATAAACTACCGGTAGATACATGTATGAGAAGTGTTGAAAAGTTTGAAAAAGAAAATAAAAAAATATATTTCTAGTGATAAACTAGATACATTTATGAAATATGTTGAAAAGTTTGAAAAAGAAAATAAAAAAAATATATTTCTTATGATAAACTATATACATTTATGAAATGTGTTGAAAAGTTTGAAAAAGAAAATGAAAAGATATAATTCTAGTGATAATCTACCGGTAGATACATTTATGAGATGTGTTCAAAAGATTGAAAAAGAAAATAAAAAAATATATTTCTAATGATAAACTACTGGTAGATACATTTATGAGAAGTGTTGAAAAGTTTGAAAAAGAAAATAAAAAAATATATTTCTAATGATAAACTACCGGTAGATACATGTATGAGAAGTGTTGAAAAGTTTGAAAAAGAAAATAAAAAAATATATTTCTAATGATAAACTACTAGTATATACATTTCTGACATGTGTTGAAAAGTTTGAAAAAGAAAATAAAAAAATATATTTCTAATGATAAACTATATTCATTTATGAAATGTGTTGAAAAGTTTGAACAAGAAAATAAAAAAAAATATTTCTAATGATAAACTATATACATTTAGGAAAGGTGTTGAAAAGTTTGAAAAAGAAAGTGAAAAGATATATTTCTAGTGATAATATACCGGTAGATATATTTATGAGATTTGTTGAAAAGTTTGAAAAAGAAAATGAAAAAATATATTTCTAATAATAAACTACTGGTATTTATGAAATGTGTTGAAAAGTTTCAAAATCAAAAAAATATATTTCTAATAATAAACTAGATACATTTATGAGATGTGTTGAAAAGTTTGAAAAAGAAAATAAAATAAAAATATTTCTAATGATAAACTAGATACATTTATGAGATGTGTTGAAAAGTTTGAAAAAGAAAATAAAAATAAAATATTTCTAGTGATAAACTAGATACATTTATGAAATATGTTGAAAAGTTTGAAAAAGAAAATAAAAAAAATATATTTCTTATGATAAACTATATACATTTATGAAATGTGTTGAAAAGTTTGAAAAAGAAAATGAAAAGATATAATTCTAGTGATAATCTACCGGTAGATACATTTATGAGATGTGTTCAAAAGATTGAAAAAGAAAATAAAAAAATATATTTCTAATGATAAACTACCGGTAGATACATTTATGAGAAGTGTTGAAAAGTTTGAAAAAGAAAATAAAAAAATATATTTCTAATGATAAACTAGATACATTTATGAAATATGTTGAAAAGTTTGAAAAAGAAAATTAAAAAAAAATATTTCTTATGATAAACTATATACATTTATGAAATGTGTTGAAAAGTTTGAAAAAGAAAATGAAAAGATATAATTCTAGTGATAATCTACCGGTAGATACATTTATGAGATGTGTTCAAAAGATTGAAAAAGAAAATAAAAAAATATATTTCTAATGATAAACTACCTGTAGATACATTTATTGGATGTGTTGAAAAGTTTGAAAAAGAAAATAAAAAAATATATTTCTAATGATAAACTAGATACATTTATGAAATATGTTGAAAAGTTTGAAAAAGAAAATAAAAAAAAATATTTCTAATAATAAACTACTGGTATTTATGAAATGTGTTGAAAAGTTTGAAAAAGAAAATAAAAAAAAAATATTTCTAGTGATAAACTAGATACATTTATGAAATATGTTGAAAAGTTTGAAAAAGAAAATGAAAAGATATAATTCTAGTGATAATCTACCGGTAGATACATTTATGAGAAGTGTTGAAAAGTTTGAAAAAGAAAATAAAAAAATATATTTCTAATGATAAACTAGATACATTTATGAAATTTGTTGAAAAGTTTGAAAAAGAAAATTAAAAAAAAATATTTCTTATGATAAACTATATACATTTATGAAATGTGTTGAAAAGTTTGAAAAAGAAAATGAAAAGATATAATTCTAGTGATAATCTACCGGTAGATACATTTATGAGATGTGTTCAAAAGATTGAAAAAGAAAATAAAAAAATATATTTCTAATGATAAACTACCTGTAGATACATTTATTGGATGTGTTGAAAAGTTTGAAAAAGAAAATAAAAAAATATATTTCTAATGATAAACTAGATACATTTATGAAATATGTTGAAAAGTTTGAAAAAGAAAATAAAAAAAAATATTTCTAATAATAAACTACTGGTATTTATGAAATGTGTTGAAAAGTTTGAAAAAGAAAATAAAAAAAAAATATTTCTAGTGATAAACTAGATACATTTATGAAATATGTTGAAAAGTTTGAAAAAGAAAATGAAAAGATATAATTCTAGTGATAATCTACCGGTAGATACATTTATGAGATGTGTTTAAAAGATTGAAAAAGAAAATAAAAAAATATATTTCTAATGATAAACTACCTGTAGATACATTTATGAGATGTGTTGAAAAGTTTGAAAAAGAAAATAAAAAAATATATTTCTAATGATAAACTAGATACATTTATGAAATATGTTGAAAAGTTTGAAAAAGAAAATTAAAAAAAAATATTTCTTATGATAAACTATATACATTTATGAAATGTGTTGAAAAGTTTGAAAAAGAAAATGAAAAGATATAATTCTAGTGATAATCTACCGGTAGATACATTTATGAGAAGTGTTGAAAAGTTTGAAAAAGAAAATAAAATAAAAATATTTCTAATGATAAACTAGATACATTTATGAGATGTGTTGAAAAGTTTGAAAAAGAAAATAAAAAAAAATATTTCTAGTGATAAACTAGATACATTTATGAAATATGTTGAAAAGTTTGAAAAAGAAAATAAAAAAAATATATTTCTTATGATAAACTATATACATTTATGAAATGTGTTGAAAAGTTTGAAAAAGAAAATGAAAAGATATAATTCTAGTGATAATCTACCGGTAGATACATTTATGAGATGTGTTCAAAAGATTGAAAAAGAAAATAAAAAAATATATTTCTAATGATAAACTACCGGTAGATACATTTATGAGAAGTGTTGAAAAGTTTGAAAAAGAAAATAAAAAAATATATTTCTAATGATAAACTAGATACATTTATGAAATATGTTGAAAAGTTTGAAAAAGAAAATTAAAAAAAAATATTTCTTATGATAAACTATATACATTTATGAAATGTGTTGAAAAGTTTGAAAAAGAAAATGAAAAGATATAATTCTAGTGATAATCTACCGGTAGATACATTTATGAGATGTGTTCAAAAGATTGAAAAAGAAAATAAAAAAATATATTTCTAATGATAAACTACCTGTAGATACATTTATTGGATGTGTTGAAAAGTTTGAAAAAGAAAATAAAAAAATATATTTCTAATGATAAACTAGATACATTTATGAAATATGTTGAAAAGTTTGAAAAAGAAAATAAAAAAAAATATTTCTAATAATAAACTACTGGTATTTATGAAATGTGTTGAAAAGTTTGAAAAAGAAAATAAAAAAATATATTTCTAATAATAAACTACTGGTATTTATGAAATGTGTTGAAAAGTTTCAAAATCAAAAAATATATTTCTAATAATAAACTAGATACATTTATGAGATGTGTTGAAAAGTTTGAAAAAGAATGTGAAAAGATATATGTCTAGTGATAATATACCGGTAGATACATTTATGAGATGTGTTGAAAAGTTTGAAAAAGAAAATTAAATAATATATTTCTAATCATAAACTACCAGTAGATACATGTATGAGAAGTGTTGAAAAGTTTGAAAAAGAAAATAAAAAAATATATTTCTAGTGATAAACTAGATACATTTATGAGATGTGTTGAAAAGTTTGAAAAAGAAAATAAAAAAATATATTTCTAATGATAAACTATATTCATTTATGAAATGTGTTGAAAAGTTTGAACAAGAAAATAAAAAAAAATATTTCTAATGATAAACTATATACATTTAGGAAAGGTGTTGAAAAGTTTGAAAAAGAAAGTGAAAAGATATATTTCTAGTGATAATATACCGGTAGATATATTTATGAGATGTGTTCAAAAGATTGAAAAAGAAAATAAAATAAAAATATTTCTAATGATAAACTAGATATATTTATGAGATTTGTTGAAAAGTTTGAAAAAGAAAATGAAAAAATATATTTCTAATAATAAACTACTGGTATTTATGAAATGTGTTGAAAAGTTTCAAAATCAAAAAAATATATTTCTAATAATAAACTAGATACATTTATGAGATGTGTTGAAAAGTTTGAAAAGGAAAGTGAAAAGATATATTTCTAGTGATAATATACCGGTAGATACATTTATGAGATGTGTTGAAAAGTTTGAAAAAGAAAATAAAAAAAAATATTTCTAGTGATAAACTAGATACATTTATGAAATATGTTGAAAGGTTTGAAAAAGAAAATAAAAAAATATATTTCTAATGATAAACTAGATACATTGCTGAAATGTGTTGAAAAGTTTCAAAATCAAAGAAATATTTTTCTAATGATAAATTACATACATTTATGAAATGTGTTGAAAAGTTTGAACAAGAAAATTAAAAAAAAAATATTTCTAATGATAAACTATATACATTTATGAAATGTGTTGAAAAGTTTGAAAAAGAAAATGAAAAGATATAATTCTAGTGATAATTTATCGGTAGATACATTTATGAGAAGTGTTGAAAAGTTTGAAAAAGAAAATAAAATAAAAATATTTCTAATGATAAACTAGATACATTTATGAGATGTGTTGAAAAGTTTGAAAAAGAAAATAAAAAAAAAATATTTCTAGTGATAAACTAGATACATTTATGAAATATGTTGAAAAGTTTGAAAAAGAAAATGAAAAGATATAATTCTAGTGATAATCTACCGGTAGATACATTTATGAGATGTGTTCAAAAGATTGAAAAAGAAAATAAAAAAATATATTTCTAATGATAAACTACCTGTAGATACATTTATGAGATGTGTTGAAAAGTTTGAAAAAGAAAATAAAAAAATATATTTCTAATGATAAACTAGATACATTTATGAAATATGTTGAAAAGTTTGAAAAAGAAAATTAAAAAAAAATATTTCTTATGATAAACTATATACATTTATGAAATGTGTTGAAAAGTTTGAAAAAGAAAATGAAAAGATATAATTCTAGTGATAATCTACCGGTAGATACATTTATGAGATGTGTTCAAAAGATTGAAAAAGAAAATAAAAAAATATATTTCTAATGATAAACTACCGGTAGATACATTTATGAGAAGTGTTGAAAAGTTTGAAAAAGAAAATAAAATATATTTCTAATGATAAACTAGATACATTTATGAAATATGTTGAAAAGTTTGAAAAAGAAAATTAAAAAAAAATATTTCTTATGATAAACTATATACATTTATGAAATGTGTTGAAAAGTTTGAAAAAGAAAATGAAAAGATATAATTCTAGTGATAATCTACCGGTAGATACATTTATGAGATGTGTTCAAAAGATTGAAAAAGAAAATAAAAAAATATATTTCTAATGATAAACTACCTGTAGATACATTTATTGGATGTGTTGAAAAGTTTGAAAAAGAAAATAAAAAAATATATTTCTAATGATAAACTAGATACATTTATGAAATATGTTGAAAAGTTTGAAAAAGAAAATAAAAAAAAATATTTCTAATAATAAACTACTGGTATTTATGAAATGTGTTGAAAAGTTTGAAAAAGAAAATAAAAAAATATATTTCTAATGATAAACTACCGATAGATACATTTATGAGAAGTGTTGAAAAGTTTGAAAAAGAAAATTAAATAATATATTTCTAATGATAAACTACCAGTAGATACATGTATGAGAAGTGTTGAAAAGTTTGAAAAAGAAAATAAAAAAATATATTTCTAGTGATAAACTAGATACATTTATGAAATATGTTGAAAAGTTTGAAAAAGAAAATGAAAAAATATATTTCTTATGTTAAACTATATACATTTATGAAATGTGTTGAAAAGTTTGAAAAAGAAAATGAAAAGATATAATTCTAGTGATAATCTACCGGTAGATACATTTATGAGATGTGTTCAAAAGATTGAAAAAGAAAATAAAAAAATATATTTCTAATAATAAACTACCGGTAGATACATTTATGAGAAGTGTTGAAAAGTTTGAAAAAGAAAATAAAAAAATATATTTCTAATGATAAACTACCGGTAGATACATGTATGAGAATTGTTGAAAAGTTTGAAAAAGAAAATGAAAAAATATATTTCTAATAATAAACTACTGGTATTTATGAAATGTGTTTAAAAGTTTCAAAATCAAAAAAATATATTTCTTATAATAAACTAGATACATTTATGAGATGTGTTGAAAAGTTTGAAAAAGAATGTGAAAAGATATATGTCTAGTGATAATATACCAGTAGATACATTTATGAGATGTGTTGAAAAGTTTGAAAAAGAAAATTAAATAATATATTTCTAATCATAAACTACCAGTAGATACATGTATGAGAAGTGTTGAAAAGTTTGAAAAAGAAAATAAAAAAATATATTTCTAATGATAAACTATATTCATTTATGAAATGTGTTGAAAAGTTTGAACAAGAAAATAAAAAAAAATATTTCTAATGATAAACTATATACATTTAGGAAAGGTGTTGAAAAGTTTGAAAAAGAAAGTGAAAAGATATATTTCTAGTGATAATATACCGGTAGATATATTTATGAGATGTGTTCAAAAGATTGAAAAAGAAAATAAAATAAAAATATTTCTAATGATAAACTAGATACATTTATGAGATGTGTTGAAAAGTTTGAAAAAGAAAATGAAAAAATATATTTCTAATAATAAACTACTGGTATTTATGAAATGTGTTGAAAAGTTTCAAAATCAAAAAAATATATTTCTAATAATAAACTAGATACATTTATGAGATGTGTTGAAAAGTTTGAAAAGGAAAGTGAAAAGATATATTTCTAGTGATAATATACCGGTAGATACATTTATGAGATGTGTTGAAAAGTTTGAAAAAGAAAATAAAAAAAAATATTTCTAGTGATAAACTAGATACATTTATGAAATATGTTGAAAGGTTTGAAAAAGAAAATAAAAAAATATATTTCTAATGATAAACTAGATACATTGCTGAAATGTGTTGAAAAGTTTCAAAATCAAAGAAATATTTTTCTAATGATAAATTACATACATTTATGAAATGTGTTGAAAAGTTTGAACAAGAAAATTAAAAAAAAAATATTTCTAATGATAAACTATATACATTTATGAAATGTGTTGAAAAGTTTGAAAAAGAAAATGAAAAGATATAATTCTAGTGATAATTTATCGGTAGATACATTTATGAGAAGTGTTGAAAAGTTTGAAAAAGAAAATAAAATAAAAATATTTCTAATGATAAACTAGATACATTTATGAGATGTGTTGAAAAGTTTGAAAAAGAAAATAAAAAAAAAATATTTCTAGTGATAAACTAGATACATTTATGAAATATGTTGAAAAGTTTGAAAAAGAAAATGAAAAGATATAATTCTAGTGATAATCTACCGGTAGATACATTTATGAGATGTGTTCAAAAGATTGAAAAAGAAAATAAAAAAATATATTTCTAATGATAAACTACCTGTAGATACATTTATGAGATGTGTTGAAAAGTTTGAAAAAGAAAATAAAAAAATATATTTCTAATGATAAACTAGATACATTTATGAAATATGTTGAAAAGTTTGAAAAAGAAAATTAAAAAAAAATATTTCTTATGATAAACTATATACATTTATGAAATGTGTTGAAAAGTTTGAAAAAGAAAATGAAAAGATATAATTCTAGTGATAATCTACCGGTAGATACATTTATGAGATGTGTTCAAAAGATTGAAAAAGAAAATAAAAAAATATATTTCTAATGATAAACTACCGGTAGATACATTTATGAGAAGTGTTGAAAAGTTTGAAAAAGAAAATAAAATATATTTCTAATGATAAACTAGATACATTTATGAAATATGTTGAAAAGTTTGAAAAAGAAAATTAAAAAAAAATATTTCTTATGATAAACTATATACATTTATGAAATGTGTTGAAAAGTTTGAAAAAGAAAATGAAAAGATATAATTCTAGTGATAATCTACCGGTAGATACATTTATGAGATGTGTTCAAAAGATTGAAAAAGAAAATAAAAAAATATATTTCTAATGATAAACTACCTGTAGATACATTTATTGGATGTGTTGAAAAGTTTGAAAAAGAAAATAAAAAAATATATTTCTAATGATAAACTAGATACATTTATGAAATATGTTGAAAAGTTTGAAAAAGAAAATAAAAAAAAATATTTCTAATAATAAACTACTGGTATTTATGAAATGTGTTGAAAAGTTTGAAAAAGAAAATAAAAAAATATATTTCTAATGATAAACTACCGATAGATACATTTATGAGAAGTGTTGAAAAGTTTGAAAAAGAAAATTAAATAATATATTTCTAATGATAAACTACCAGTAGATACATGTATGAGAAGTGTTGAAAAGTTTGAAAAAGAAAATAAAAAAATATATTTCTAGTGATAAACTAGATACATTTATGAAATATGTTGAAAAGTTTGAAAAAGAAAATGAAAAAATATATTTCTTATGTTAAACTATATACATTTATGAAATGTGTTGAAAAGTTTGAAAAAGAAAATGAAAAGATATAATTCTAGTGATAATCTACCGGTAGATACATTTATGAGATGTGTTCAAAAGATTGAAAAAGAAAATAAAAAAATATATTTCTAATGATAAACTACCGGTAGATACATTTATGAGAAGTGTTGAAAAGTTTGAAAAAGAAAATAAAAAAATATATTTCTAATGATAAACTACCGGTAGATACATGTATGAGAATTGTTGAAAAGTTTGAAAAAGAAAATGAAAAAATATATTTCTAATAATAAACTACTGGTATTTATGAAATGTGTTGAAAAGTTTCAAAATCAAAAAAATATATTTCTAATAATAAACTAGATACATTTATGAGATGTGTTGAAAAGTTTGAAAAAGAATGTGAAAAGATATATGTCTAGTGATAATATACCGGTAGATACATTTATGAGATGTGTTGAAAAGTTTGAAAAAGAAAATTAAATAATATATTTCTAATCATAAACTACCAGTAGATACATGTATGAGAAGTGTTGAAAAGTTTAAAAAAAGAAAATAAAAAAATATATTTCTAATGATAAACTATATTCATTTATGAAATGTGTTGAAAAGTTTGAACAAGAAAATAAAAAAAAATATTTCTAATGATAAACTATATACATTTAGGAAAGGTGTTGAAAAGTTTGAAAAAGAAAGTGAAAAGATATATTTCTAGTGATAATATACCGGTAGATATATTTATGAGATGTGTTCAAAAGATTGAAAAAGAAAATAAAATAAAAATATTTCTAATGATAAACTAGATACATTTATGAGATGTGTTGAAAAGTTTGAAAAAGAAAATTAAAAAAAAATATTTCTAGTGATAAACTAGATACATTTATGAAATATGTTGAAAAGTTTGAAAAAGAAAATAAAAAAAATATATTTCTTATGATAAACTATATACATTTATGAAATGTGTTGAAAAGTTTGAAAAAGAAAATGAAAAGATATAATTCTAGTGATAATCTACCGGTAGATACATTTATGAGATGTGTTCAAAAGATTGAAAAAGAAAATAAAAAAATATATTTCTAATGATAAACTACCTGTAGATACATTTATGAGATGTGTTGAAAAGTTTGAAAAAGAAAATAAAAAAATATATTTCTAATGATAAACTAGATACATTTATGAAATATGTTGAAAAGTTTGAAAAAGAAAATAAAAAAAAATATTTCTAATAATAAACTACTGGTATTTATGAAATGTGTTGAAAAGTTTGAAAAAGAAAATAAAAAAATATATTTCTAATGATAAACTACCGATAGATACATTTATGAGAAGTGTTGAAAAGTTTGAAAAAGAAAATTAAATAATATATTTCTAATGATAAACTACCAGTAGATACATGTATGAGAAGTGTTGAAAAGTTTGAAAAAGGAAATCAAAAAATATATTTCTAATGATAAACTACTGGTATATACATTTCTGACATGTGTTGAAAAGTGTGAAAAAGAAAATAAAAAAATATATTTCTAATGATAAACTATATTCATTTATGAAATGTGTTGAAAAGTTTGAACAAGAAAATAAAAAAAAATATTTCTAATGATAAACTATATACATTTAGGAAAGGTGTTGAAAAGTTTGAAAAAGAAAGTGAAAAGATATATTTCTAGTGATAATATATCGGTAGATATATTTATGAGATTTGTTGAAAAGTTTGAAAAAGAAAATGAAAAAATATATTTCTAATAATAAACTACTGGTATTTATGAAATGTGTTGAAAAGTTTAAAAATCAAAAAAATATATTTCTAATAATAAACTAGATACATTTATGAGATGTGTTGAAAAGTTTGAAAAGGAAAGTGAAAAGATATATTTCTAGTGATAATATACCGGTAGATACATTTATGAGATGTGTTGAAAAGTTTGAAAAAGAAAATAAAAAAAAATATTTCTAGTGATAAACTAGATACATTTATGAAATATGTTGAAAGGTTTGAAAAAGAAAATCAAAAAATATATTTCTAATGATAAACTAGATACATTGCTGAAATGTGTTGAAAAGTTTCAAAATCAAAGAAATATTTTTCTAATGATAAATTACATACATTTATGAAATGTGTTGAAAAGTTTGAACAAGAAAATTAAAAAAAAAATATTTCTAATGATAAACTATATACATTTATGAAATGTGTTGAAAAGTTTGAAAAAGAAAATGAAAAGATATAATTCTAGTGATAATTTATCGGTAGATACATTTATGAGAAGTGTTGAAAAGTTTGAAAAAGAAAATAAAATAAAAATATTTCTAATGATAAACTAGATACATTTATGAGATGTGTTGAAAAGTTTGAAAAAGAAAATAAAAAAAAAATATTTCTAGTGATAAACTAGATACATTTATGAAATATGTTGAAAAGTTTGAAAAAGAAAATTTAAAAAAAATATTTTTTATGATAAACTATATACATTTATGAAATGTGTTGAAAAGTTTGAAAAAGAAAATGAAAAGATATAATTCTAGTGATAATCTACCGGTAGATACATTTATGAGATGTGTTCAAAAGATTGAAAAAGAAAATAAAAAAATATATTTCTAATGATAAACTACCTGTAGATACATTTATGAGATGTGTTGAAAAGTTTGAAAAAGAAAATAAAAAAATATATTTCTAATGATAAACTAGATACATTTATGAAATATGTTGAAAAGTTTGAAAAAGAAAATAAAAAAAAATATTTCTAATAATAAACTACTGGTATTTATGAAATGTGTTGAAAAGTTTGAAAAAGAAAATAAAAAAATATATTTCTAATGATAAACTACCGATAGATACATTTATGAGAAGTGTTGAAAAGTTTGAAAAAGAAAATTAAATAATATATTTCTAATGATAAACTACCGGTAGATACATTTATGAGAAGTGTTGAAAAGTTTGAAAAAGAAAATAAAAAAATATATTTCTAATGATAAACTACCGGTAGATACATGTATGAGAATTGTTGAAAAGTTTGAAAAAGAAAATGAAAAAATATATTTCTAATAATAAACTACTGGTATTTATGAAATGTGTTGAAAAGTTTCAAAATCAAAAAAATATATTTCTAATAATAAACTAGATACATTTATGAGATGTGTTGAAAAGTTTGAAAAAGAATGTGAAAAGATATATGTCTAGTGATAATATACCGGTAGATACATTTATGAGATGTGTTGAAAAGTTTGAAAAAGAAAATTAAATAATATATTTCTAATCATAAACTACCAGTAGATACATGTATGAGAAGTGTTGAAAAGTTTGAAAAAGAAAATAAAAAAATATATTTCTAGTGATAAACTAGATACATTTATGAGATGTGTTGAAAAGTTTGAAAAAGAAAATAAAAAAATATATTTCTAATGATAAACTATATTCATTTATGAAATGTGTTGAAAAGTTTGAACAAGAAAATAAAAAAAAATATTTCTAATGATAAACTATATACATTTAGGAAAGGTGTTGAAAAGTTTGAAAAAGAAAGTGAAAAGATATATTTCTAGTGATAATATACCGGTAGATATATTTATGAGATTTGTTGAAAAGTTTGAAAAAGAAAATGAAAAAATATATTTCTAATAATAAACTACTGGTATTTATGAAATGTGTTGAAAAGTTTCAAAATCAAAAAAATATATTTCTAATAATAAACTAGATACATTTATGAGATGTGTTGAAAAGTTTGAAAAGGAAAGTGAAAAGATATATTTCTAGTGATAATATACCGGTAGATACATTTATGAGATGTGTTGAAAAGTTTGAAAAAGAAAATCAAAAAAAAATATTTCTAGTGATAAACTAGATACATTTATGAAATATGTTGAAAGGTTTGAAAAAGAAAATCAAAAAATATATTTCTAATGATATAGTTTATCACTAGAAATATATTTTTTGATTGTCTTTTTCAAACGTTTCAACACATCTCATAAATTGATTGTCAAATCATTAGAAATATATTTTTTTGATTTTCAAACTTTTCAACACATCTCATAAATGTATCTACCGGTAGATTATCACTAGAAATATATGTTTTAATTTTCTTTTTCAAACTTTTCAACACATTTCATAAATGTATATAGTTTATCATAGGAAATATATTTTTTTAAATTTCTTGTTCAAACTTTTCAACATATTTCATAAATGTATATAGTTTATCACTAGAAATATATTTTTTGATTTTCTTTTTCAAACTTTTCAACACATCTCATAAATGTATCTACAAATAGTTTATCATTGGAAATATATTTTTTATATATTCTTGTTCAAACATTTCAACATATTTCATAAATGTATATAGTTTATCACTAGAAATATATTTTTTGATTGTCATTTTCAAACTTTTCAGCACATCTCATAAATGTATCAACCAGTAGTGTATCACTAGAAATATATTTTTTAATTTTCTTTTTCAAACGTTTCACCACATCTCATAAATTGATTGTCAAATCATTAGAAATATATTTTTTTGATTTTCAAACTTTTCAACACATCTCATAAATGTATCTACCGGTAGATTATCACTAGAAATATATCTTGTCACTTTCTTTTTCAAACTTTTCAACACATTTCATAAATGTATATAGTTTATCATAGGAAATATATTTTTTTTATTTTCTTTTTCAAACTTTTCAACATATTTCATAAATGTATCTAGTTTATCATTAGAAATATATTTTTTTATTTTCTTTTTCAAACTTTTTAACACATCTCATAAATATATCTACCGGTAGTTTATCATTAGAAATATATTTTTTTATTTTCTTTTTCAAACTTTTCAACACATCTCATAAATGTATCTACCTGTAGATTATCACTAGAAATATATCTTTTCATTTTCTTTCTCAAACTTTTCAACACATTTCATAAATGTATATAGTTTATCATAAGAAATATATTTTTTTAAATTTTCTTTTTCAAACTTTTCAACACATCTCATAAATGTATCTACCGGTAGATTATCATTAGAAATATATTTTTTTATTTTCTTTTTCAAACTTTTCAACACATCTCATAAATGTATCTACCAGTAGATTATCACTAGAAATATATGTTTTCATTTTCTTTTTCAAACTTTTCAACACATTTCATAAATGTATATAGTTTATCATAGGAAATATATTTTTTTTATTTTCTTTTTCAAACTTTTCAACATATTTCATAAATGTATCTAGTTTATCATTAGAAATATATTTTTGTATTTTCTTTTTCAAACTTTTCAACACATCTCATAAATGTATCTACCGGTAGTTTATCATTAGAAATATATTTTTTTATTTTCTTTTTCAAACTTTTCAACACATCTCATAAATGTATCTACCTGTAGATTATCACTAGAAATATATCTTTTCATTTTCTTTCTCAAACTTTTCAACACATTTCATAAATGTATATAGTTTATCATAAGAAATATATTTTTTTAATTTTCTTTTTTAAACTTTTCAACACATCTCATAAATGTATCTACCGGTAGATTATCACTAGAAATATATGTTTTCATTTTCTTTTTCAAACTTTTCAACACATCTCATAAATGTATCTACCTGTAGATTATCACTAGAAATATATCTTTTCACTTTCTTTTTCAAACTTTTCAACACATTTCTTAAATGTATATAGTTTATCATTAGAAATATATTTTTTTATTTTCTTTTTCAAACTTTTCAACACATCTCATAAATGTATCTACCTGTAGATTATCACTAGAAATATATCTTTTCATTTTCTTTCTCAAACTTTTCAACACATTTCATAAATGTATATAGTTTATCATAAGAAATATATTTTTTTAATTTTCTTTTTCAAACTTTTCAACACATCTCATAAATGTATCTACCAGTAGATTATCACTAGAAATATATGTTTTCATTTTCTTTTTCAAACTTTTCAACACGTTTCATATATGTATATAGTTTATCATAAGAAATATATTTTTTTAATTTTCTTTTTCAAACTTTTCAACACATTTCATAAATGTATATAGTTTATCATAGGAAATATATTTTTTTAAATTTCTTGTTCAAACTTTTCAACATATTTCATAAATGTATCTAGTTTATCACTAGAAATATATTTTTTGATTTTCTTTTTCAAACTTTTCAACACATCTCATAAATGTATCTACCAATAGTTTATCATTGAAAATATATTTTTTATATATTCTTGTTCAAACATTTCAACATATTTCATAAATGTATATAGTTTATCACTAGAAATATATTTTTTGATTGTCATTTTCAAACTTTTCAGCACATCTCATAAATGTATCAACCAGTAGTGTATCACTAGAAATATATTTTTTAATTTTCTTTTTCAAACGTTTCAACACATCTCATAAATTGATTGTCAAATCATTAGAAATATATTTTTTTGATTTTCAAACTTTTCAACACATCTCATAAATGTATCTACCGGTAGATTATCACTAGAAATATATCTTGTCACTTTCTTTTTCAAACTTTTCAACACATTTCATAAATGTATATAGTTTATCATTAGAAATATATTTTTTTATTTTCTTTTTCAAACTTTTCAACACATCTCATAAATGTATCTACCGGTAGTTTATCATTAGAAATATATTTTTTTATTTTCTTTTTCAAACTTTTCAACATATTTCATAAATGTATCTAGTTTATCATTAGAAATATATTTTTTTATTTTCTTTTTCAAACTTTTCAACACATCTCATAAATGTATCTACCGGTAGATTATCACTAGAAATATATGTTTTCATTTTCTTTTTCAAACTTTTCAACACATTTCATAAATGTATCTAGTTTATCATTCAAAATATATTTTTTTATTTTCTTTTTCAAACTTTTCAACACATCTCATAAATGTATCTACCGGTAGTTTATCATTAGAAATATATATTTTTATTTTATTTTTCAAACTTTTCAACACATCTCATAAATGTATCTACCTGTAGATTATCACTAGAAATATATCTTTTCATTTTCTTTTTCAAACTTTTCAACACATCTCATAAATGTATCTACCAGTAGTTTATTATAAGAAATATATTTTTCATTTTCTTTTTCAAACTTTTCAACACATCTCATAAAAGTATCTACCGGTAGATTATCACTAAAATTATATCTTTTCACTTTCTTTTTCAAACTTTTCAACATATTTCATAAATGTATATAGTTTATCACTAGAAATATATTTTTTTATTTCCTTTTTCAAACTTTTCAACACATCTCATAAATGTATCTACCGGTAGTTTATCATTAGAAATATATTTTTTTATTTTCTTTTTCAAACTTTTCAACATATTTCATAAATGTATCTAGTTTATCATTAGAAATATATTTTTTTTTTTTTTTCTAAATTTTCAACACATCTCATAAATGTATCTACCGGTAGTTTATCATTAGAAATATATTTTTTTATTTTCTTTTTCAAACTTTTCAACACATCTCATAAATGTATCTACCGGTAGATTATCACTAGAAATATATCTTTTCACTTTCTTTTTCAAACTTTTCAATACATCTCATAAATTGATTGTCAAATCATTAGAAATATATTTTTTTGATTTTCAAACTTTTCAACATATCTCATAAATGTATCAACCAGTAGTGTATCACTAGAAATATATTTTTTAATTTTCTTTTTCAAACGTTTCAACACATCTCATAAATTGATTGTCAAATCATTAGAATTATATTTTTTTGATTTTCAAACTTTTCAACACATCTCATAAATGTATCTACCGTTAGATTATCACTAGAAATATATCTTTTCACGTTCTTTTTCAAACTTTTCAACACATTTCTTAAATGTATATAGTTTATCATTAGAAATATTATTTATTTTTTTTCTTGTTCAAACTTTTCAACACATTTCATAAATGAATATAGTTTATCATTAGAAATATATTTTGTTTATTTTCTTGTCCAAACTTTTCAACATATTTCATAAATGTATATAGTTTATCACTAGAAATATATTTTTTTATTGTCTTTTTCAAACTTTTCAGCACATCTCATAAATGTATCAACCAGTAGTGTATCACTAGAAATATATTTTTTTATTTTCTTTTTCAAACTTTTCAACACTTCTCATAAATGTATCTACCGGTAGTTTATCATTAGAAATATTATTTTTTTATTTTCTTGTTCAAACTTTTCAACACATTTCATAAATGAATATAGTTTATCATTAGAAATATATTTTGTTTATTTTCTTGTCCAAACTTTTCAACATATTTCATAAATGTATATAGTTTATCACTAGAAATATATTTTTTGATTGTCTTTTTCAAACTTTTCAGCACATCTCATAAATGTATCAACCAGTAGTGTATCACTAGAAATATATTTTTTTATTTTCTTTTTCAAACTTTTCAACACTTCTCATAAATGTATCTACCGGTAGTTTATCATTAGAAATATATTTTTTTATTTTCTTTTTCAATCTTTTCAACACATCTCATAAATGTATCTACCGGTAGATTATCACTAAAAATATATCTTTTCACTTTCTTTTTCAAACTTTTCAACATATTTCATAAATGTATATAGTTTATCACTAGAAATATATTTTTTGATTTCCTTTTTCAAACTTTTCAACACATCTCATAAATGTATCTACCGGTAGTTTATCATTAGAAATATATTCTTTTTCAAACTTTTCAACATATTTCATAAATATATCTAGTTTATCATTAGAAATATATTTTTTTATTTTCTTTTTCAAACTTTTCAACACATCTCATAAATGTATCTACCGGTAGTTTATCATTAGAAATATATTTTTTTATTTTCTTTTTCAATCTTTTCAACACATCTCATAAATGTATCTACCGGTAGATTATCACTAAAAATATATCTTTTCACTTTCTTTTTCAAACTTTTCAACATATTTCATAAATGTATATAGTTTATCACTAGAAATATATTTTTTGATTTCCTTTTTCAAACTTTTCAACACATCTCATAAATGTATCTACCGGTAGTTTATCATTAGAAATATATTCTTTTTCAAACTTTTCAACATATTTCATAAATATATCTAGTTTATCATTAGAAATATATTTTTTTATTTTCTTTTTCAAACTTTTCAACACATCTCATAAATGTATCTACCGGTAGTTTATCATTAGAAATATATTTTTTTATTTTCTTTTTCAAACTTTTCAACACATCTCATAAATGCATCTACCGGTAGATTATCACTAGAAATATTATTTTTTTGATTTCCTTTTTCAAACTTTTCAACACATCTCATAAATGTATCTACGGTAGTTTATCATTAGAAATATATTTTTTTTATTTTGAAACTTTTCAACACATTTCATAAATGTATCTACCAGTAGTTTATTATAAGAAATATATTTTTTCATTTTCTTTTTCAAACTTTTCAACACATCTCATAAATGTATCTACCGGTAGATTATCACTAAAAATATATCTTTTCACTTTCTTTTTCAAACTTTTCAACATATTTCATAAATGTATATAGTTTATCACTAGAAATATATTTTTTGATTTCCTTTTTCAAACTTTTCAACACATCTCATAAATGTATCTACCGGTAGTTTATCATTAGAAATATATTTTTTTATTTTCTTTTTCAAACTTTTCAACATATTTCATAAATGTATCTAGTTTATCATTGGAAATATATTTTTTTATTTTCTTTTTCAAACTTTTCAACACATCTCATAAATGTATCTACTGGTAGTTTATCATTAGAAATATATTTTTTTATTTTCTTTTTCAAACTTTTCAACATATTTCATAAATGTATCTAGTTTATCATTAGAAATATATTTTTTTATTTTTTTTCTTTTTCAAACTTTTCAACACATCTCATAAATGTATCTACCGGTAGTTTATCATTAGAAATATATTTTTTTATTTTCTTTTTCAAACTTTTCAACACATCTCATAAATGTATCTACCGGTAGATTATCACTAGAAATATATGTTTTCATTTTCTTTTTCAAACTTTTCAACACATTTCATAAATGTATATAGTTTATCATAGGAAATATATTTTTTTTATTTTCTTTTTCAAACTTTTCAACATATTTCATAAATGTATCTAGTTTATCATTCAAAATATATTTTTTTGATTTTCTTTTTCAAACTTTTCAACACATCTCATAAATGTATCTACCGGTAGTTTATCATTAGAAATATATTTTTTTATTTTCTTTTTCAATCTTTTCAACACATCTCATAAATGTATCTACCGGTAGATTATCACTAAAAATATATCTTTTCACTTTCTTTTTCAAACTTTTCAACATATTTCATAAATGTATATAGTTTATCACTAGAAATATATTTTTTGATTTCCTTTTTCAAACTTTTCAACACATCTCATAAATGTATCTACCGGTAGTTTATCATTAGAAATATATTCTTTTTCAAACTTTTCAACATATTTCATAAATATATCTAGTTTATCATTAGAAATATATTTTTTTATTTTCTTTTTCAAACTTTTCAACACATCTCATAAATGTATCTACCGGTAGTTTATCATTAGAAATATATTTTTTTATTTTCTTTTTCAAACTTTTCAACACATCTCATAAATGCATCTACCGGTAGATTATCACTAGAAATATTATTTTTTTGATTTCCTTTTTCAAACTTTTCAACACATCTCATAAATGTATCTACGGTAGTTTATCATTAGAAATATATTTTTTTTATTTTGAAACTTTTCAACACATTTCATAAATGTATCTACCAGTAGTTTATTATAAGAAATATATTTTTTCATTTTCTTTTTCAAACTTTTCAACACATCTCATAAATGTATCTACCGGTAGATTATCACTAAAAATATATCTTTTCACTTTCTTTTTCAAACTTTTCAACATATTTCATAAATGTATATAGTTTATCACTAGAAATATATTTTTTGATTTCCTTTTTCAAACTTTTCAACACATCTCATAAATGTATCTACCGGTAGTTTATCATTAGAAATATATTTTTTTATTTTCTTTTTCAAACTTTTCAACATATTTCATAAATGTATCTAGTTTATCATTGGAAATATATTTTTTTATTTTCTTTTTCAAACTTTTCAACACATCTCATAAATGTATCTACTGGTAGTTTATCATTAGAAATATATTTTTTTATTTTCTTTTTCAAACTTTTCAACATATTTCATAAATGTATCTAGTTTATCATTAGAAATATATTTTTTTATTTTTTTTCTTTTTCAAACTTTTCAACACATCTCATAAATGTATCTACCGGTAGTTTATCATTAGAAATATATTTTTTTATTTTCTTTTTCAAACTTTTCAACACATCTCATAAATGTATCTACCGGTAGATTATCACTAGAAATATATGTTTTCATTTTCTTTTTCAAACTTTTCAACACATTTCATAAATGTATATAGTTTATCATAGGAAATATATTTTTTTTATTTTCTTTTTCAAACTTTTCAACATATTTCATAAATGTATCTAGTTTATCATTCAAAATATATTTTTTTGATTTTCTTTTTCAAACTTTTCAACACATCTCATAAATGTATCTACCGGTAGTTTATCATTAGAAATATATTTTTTTATTTTCTTTTTCAATCTTTTCAACACATCTCATAAATGTATCTACCGGTAGATTATCACTAAAAATATATCTTTTCACTTTCTTTTTCAAACTTTTCAACATATTTCATAAATGTATATAGTTTATCACTAGAAATATATTTTTTGATTTCCTTTTTCAAACTTTTCAACACATCTCATAAATGTATCTACCGGTAGTTTATCATTAGAAATATATTCTTTTTCAAACTTTTCAACATATTTCATAAATATATCTAGTTTATCATTAGAAATATATTTTTTTATTTTCTTTTTCAAACTTTTCAACACATCTCATAAATGTATCTACCGGTAGTTTATCATTAGAAATATATTTTTTTATTTTCTTTTTCAAACTTTTCAACACATCTCATAAATGCATCTACCGGTAGATTATCACTAGAAATATTATTTTTTTGATTTCCTTTTTCAAACTTTTCAACACATCTCATAAATGTATCTACGGTAGTTTATCATTAGAAATATATTTTTTTTATTTTGAAACTTTTCAACACATTTCATAAATGTATCTACCAGTAGTTTATTATAAGAAATATATTTTTTCATTTTCTTTTTCAAACTTTTCAACACATCTCATAAATGTATCTACCGGTAGATTATCACTAAAAATATATCTTTTCACTTTCTTTTTCAAACTTTTCAACATATTTCATAAATGTATATAGTTTATCACTAGAAATATATTTTTTGATTTCCTTTTTCAAACTTTTCAACACATCTCATAAATGTATCTACCGGTAGTTTATCATTAGAAATATATTTTTTTATTTTCTTTTTCAAACTTTTCAACATATTTCATAAATGTATCTAGTTTATCATTGGAAATATATTTTTTTATTTTCTTTTTCAAACTTTTCAACACATCTCATAAATGTATCTACTGGTAGTTTATCATTAGAAATATATTTTTTTATTTTCTTTTTCAAACTTTTCAACATATTTCATAAATGTATCTAGTTTATCATTAGAAATATATTTTTTTATTTTTTTTCTTTTTCAAACTTTTCAACACATCTCATAAATGTATCTACCGGTAGTTTATCATTAGAAATATATTTTTTTATTTTCTTTTTCAAACTTTTCAACACATCTCATAAATGTATCTACCGGTAGATTATCACTAGAAATATATGTTTTCATTTTCTTTTTCAAACTTTTCAACACATTTCATAAATGTATATAGTTTATCATAGGAAATATATTTTTTTTATTTTCTTTTTCAAACTTTTCAACATATTTCATAAATGTATCTAGTTTATCATTCAAAATATATTTTTTTATTTTCTTTTTCAAACTTTTCAACACATCTCATAAATGTATCTACCGGTAGTTTATCATTAGAAATATATATTTTTATTTTATTTTTCAAACTTTTCAACACATCTCATAAATGTATCTACCTGTAGATTATCACTAGAAATATATCTTTTCATTTTCTTTTTCAAACTTTTCAACACATCTCATAAATGTATCTACCAGTAGTTTATTATAAGAAATATATTTTTCATTTTCTTTTTCAAACTTTTCAACACATCTCATAAAAGTATCTACCGGTAGATTATCACTAAAAATATATCTTTTCACTTTCTTTTTCAAACTTTTCAACATATTTCATAAATGTATATAGTTTATCACTAGAAATATATTTTTTTATTTCCTTTTTCAAACTTTTCAACACATCTCATAAATGTATCTAACGGTAGTTTATCATTAGAAATATATGTTTTTTATTTTCTTTTTCAAACTTTTCAACATATTTCATAAATGTATCTAGTTTATCATTAGAAATATATTTTTTTATTTTCTTTTTCAAACTTTTCAACACATCTCATAAATGTATCTACCGGTAGTTTATCATTAGAAATATATTTTTTTATTTTCTTTTTCAAACTTTTCAACACATCTCATAAATGTATCTACCGGTAGATTATCACTAGAAATATATCTTTTCACTTTCTTTTTCAAACTTTTCAATACATTTCTTAAATGTATATAGTTTATCATTAGAAATATTTTTTTTTATTTTCTTGTTCAAACATTTCAACACATTTCATAAATGAATATAGTTTATCATTAGAAATATATTTTTTTAAATTTCTTGTTCAAACTTTTCAACATATTTCATAAATGTATATAGTTTATCACTAGAAATATATTTTTTGATTTTTTTTTCAAACTTTTCAACACATCTCATAAATGTATCTACCTATAGTTTATCATTGGAAATATATTTTTTATATTTTCTTGTTCAAACATTTCAACATATTTCATAAATGTATATAGTTTATCACTAGAAATATATTTTTTGATTGTCTTTTTCAAACTTTTCAGCACATCTCATAAATGTATCAACCAGTAGTGTATCACTAGAAATATATTTTTTAATTTTCTTTTTCAAACGTTTCAACACATCTCATAAATTGATTGTCAAATCATTAGAAATATATATTTTTGATTTTCAAACTTTTCAACACATCTCATAAATGTATCTACCGGTAGATTATCACTAGAAATATATCTTTTCACGTTCTTTTTCAAACTTTTCAACACATTTCATAAATGAATATAGTTTATCATTAGAAATATATTTTGTTTATTTTCTTGTCCAAACTTTTCAACATATTTCATAAATGTATATAGTTTATCACTAGAAATATATTTTTTGATTGTCTTTTTCAAACTTTTCAGCACATCTCATAAATGTATCAACCAGTAGTGTATCACTAGAAATATATTTTTTTATTTTCTTTTTCAAACTTTTCAACACATTTCATAAATGAATATAGTTTATCATTAGAAATATATTTTGTTTATTTTCTTGTCCAAACTTTTCAACATATTTCATAAATGTATATAGTTTATCACTAGAAATATATTTTTTGATTGTCTTTTTCAAACTTTTCAGCACATCTCATAAATGTATCAACCAGTAGTGTATCACTAGAAATATATTTTTTTATTTTCTTTTTCAAACTTTTCAACACTTCTCATAAATGTATCTACCGGTAGTTTATCATTAGAAATATATTTTTTTATTTTCTTTTTCAATCTTTTCAACACATCTCATAAATGTATCTACCGGTAGATTATCACTAAAAATATATCTTTTCACTTTCTTTTTCAAACTTTTCAACATATTTCATAAATGTATATAGTTTATCACTAGAAATATATTTTTTGATTTCCTTTTTCAAACTTTTCAACACATCTCATAAATGTATCTACCGGTAGTTTATCATTAGAAATATATTCTTTTTCAAACTTTTCAACATATTTCATAAATATATCTAGTTTATCATTAGAAATATATTTTTTTATTTTCTTTTTCAAACTTTTCAACACATCTCATAAATGTATCTACCGGTAGTTTATCATTAGAAATATATTTTTTTATTTTCTTTTTCAATCTTTTCAACACATCTCATAAATGTATCTACCGGTAGATTATCACTAAAAATATATCTTTTCACTTTCTTTTTCAAACTTTTCAACATATTTCATAAATGTATATAGTTTATCACTAGAAATATATTTTTTGATTTCCTTTTTCAAACTTTTCAACACATCTCATAAATGTATCTACCGGTAGTTTATCATTAGAAATATATTCTTTTTCAAACTTTTCAACATATTTCATAAATATATCTAGTTTATCATTAGAAATATATTTTTTTATTTTCTTTTTCAAACTTTTCAACACATCTCATAAATGTATCTACCGGTAGTTTATCATTAGAAATATATTTTTTTATTTTCTTTTTCAAACTTTTCAACACATCTCATAAATGCATCTACCGGTAGATTATCACTAGAAATATTATTTTTTTGATTTCCTTTTTCAAACTTTTCAACACATCTCATAAATGTATCTACGGTAGTTTATCATTAGAAATATATTTTTTTTATTTTGAAACTTTTCAACACATTTCATAAATGTATCTACCAGTAGTTTATTATAAGAAATATATTTTTTCATTTTCTTTTTCAAACTTTTCAACACATCTCATAAATGTATCTACCGGTAGATTATCACTAAAAATATATCTTTTCACTTTCTTTTTCAAACTTTTCAACATATTTCATAAATGTATATAGTTTATCACTAGAAATATATTTTTTGATTTCCTTTTTCAAACTTTTCAACACATCTCATAAATGTATCTACCGGTAGTTTATCATTAGAAATATATTTTTTTATTTTCTTTTTCAAACTTTTCAACATATTTCATAAATGTATCTAGTTTATCATTGGAAATATATTTTTTTATTTTCTTTTTCAAACTTTTCAACACATCTCATAAATGTATCTACTGGTAGTTTATCATTAGAAATATATTTTTTTATTTTCTTTTTCAAACTTTTCAACATATTTCATAAATGTATCTAGTTTATCATTAGAAATATATTTTTTTATTTTTTTTCTTTTTCAAACTTTTCAACACATCTCATAAATGTATCTACCGGTAGTTTATCATTAGAAATATATTTTTTTATTTTCTTTTTCAAACTTTTCAACACATCTCATAAATGTATCTACCGGTAGATTATCACTAGAAATATATGTTTTCATTTTCTTTTTCAAACTTTTCAACACATTTCATAAATGTATATAGTTTATCATAGGAAATATATTTTTTTTATTTTCTTTTTCAAACTTTTCAACATATTTCATAAATGTATCTAGTTTATCATTCAAAATATATTTTTTTGATTTTCTTTTTCAAACTTTTCAACACATCTCATAAATGTATCTACCGGTAGTTTATCATTAGAAATATATTTTTTTATTTTCTTTTTCAATCTTTTCAACACATCTCATAAATGTATCTACCGGTAGATTATCACTAAAAATATATCTTTTCACTTTCTTTTTCAAACTTTTCAACATATTTCATAAATGTATATAGTTTATCACTAGAAATATATTTTTTGATTTCCTTTTTCAAACTTTTCAACACATCTCATAAATGTATCTACCGGTAGTTTATCATTAGAAATATATTCTTTTTCAAACTTTTCAACATATTTCATAAATATATCTAGTTTATCATTAGAAATATATTTTTTTATTTTCTTTTTCAAACTTTTCAACACATCTCATAAATGTATCTACCGGTAGTTTATCATTAGAAATATATTTTTTTATTTTCTTTTTCAAACTTTTCAACACATCTCATAAATGCATCTACCGGTAGATTATCACTAGAAATATTATTTTTTTGATTTCCTTTTTCAAACTTTTCAACACATCTCATAAATGTATCTACGGTAGTTTATCATTAGAAATATATTTTTTTTATTTTGAAACTTTTCAACACATTTCATAAATGTATCTACCAGTAGTTTATTATAAGAAATATATTTTTTCATTTTCTTTTTCAAACTTTTCAACACATCTCATAAATGTATCTACCGGTAGATTATCACTAAAAATATATCTTTTCACTTTCTTTTTCAAACTTTTCAACATATTTCATAAATGTATATAGTTTATCACTAGAAATATATTTTTTGATTTCCTTTTTCAAACTTTTCAACACATCTCATAAATGTATCTACCGGTAGTTTATCATTAGAAATATATTTTTTTATTTTCTTTTTCAAACTTTTCAACATATTTCATAAATGTATCTAGTTTATCATTGGAAATATATTTTTTTATTTTCTTTTTCAAACTTTTCAACACATCTCATAAATGTATCTACTGGTAGTTTATCATTAGAAATATATTTTTTTATTTTCTTTTTCAAACTTTTCAACATATTTCATAAATGTATCTAGTTTATCATTAGAAATATATTTTTTTATTTTTTTTCTTTTTCAAACTTTTCAACACATCTCATAAATGTATCTACCGGTAGTTTATCATTAGAAATATATTTTTTTATTTTCTTTTTCAAACTTTTCAACACATCTCATAAATGTATCTACCGGTAGATTATCACTAGAAATATATGTTTTCATTTTCTTTTTCAAACTTTTCAACACATTTCATAAATGTATATAGTTTATCATAGGAAATATATTTTTTTTATTTTCTTTTTCAAACTTTTCAACATATTTCATAAATGTATCTAGTTTATCATTCAAAATATATTTTTTTATTTTCTTTTTCAAACTTTTCAACACATCTCATAAATGTATCTACCGGTAGTTTATCATTAGAAATATATATTTTTATTTTATTTTTCAAACTTTTCAACACATCTCATAAATGTATCTACCTGTAGATTATCACTAGAAATATATCTTTTCATTTTCTTTTTCAAACTTTTCAACACATCTCATAAATGTATCTACCAGTAGTTTATTATAAGAAATATATTTTTCATTTTCTTTTTCAAACTTTTCAACACATCTCATAAAAGTATCTACCGGTAGATTATCACTAAAAATATATCTTTTCACTTTCTTTTTCAAACTTTTCAACATATTTCATAAATGTATATAGTTTATCACTAGAAATATATTTTTTTATTTCCTTTTTCAAACTTTTCAACACATCTCATAAATGTATCTAACGGTAGTTTATCATTAGAAATATATGTTTTTTATTTTCTTTTTCAAACTTTTCAACATATTTCATAAATGTATCTAGTTTATCATTAGAAATATATTTTTTTATTTTCTTTTTCAAACTTTTCAACACATCTCATAAATGTATCTACCGGTAGTTTATCATTAGAAATATGTTTTTTTATTTTCTTTTTCAAACTTTTCAACACATCTCATAAATGTATCTACCGGTAGATTATCACTAGAAATATATCTTTTCACTTTCTTTTTCAAACTTTTCAATACATTTCTTAAATGTATATAGTTTATCATTAGAAATATTTTTTTTTATTTTCTTGTTCAAACATTTCAACACATTTCATAAATGAATATAGTTTATCATTAGAAATATATTTTTTTAAATTTCTTGTTCAAACTTTTCAACATATTTCATAAATGTATATAGTTTATCACTAGAAATATATTTTTTGATTTTTTTTTCAAACTTTTCAACACATCTCATAAATGTATCTACCTATAGTTTATCATTGGAAATATATTTTTTATATTTTCTTGTTCAAACATTTCAACATATTTCATAAATGTATATAGTTTATCACTAGAAATATATTTTTTGATTGTCTTTTTCAAACTTTTCAGCACATCTCATAAATGTATCAACCAGTAGTGTATCACTAGAAATATATTTTTTAATTTTCTTTTTCAAACGTTTCAACACATCTCATAAATTGATTGTCAAATCATTAGAAATATATATTTTTGATTTTCAAACTTTTCAACACATCTCATAAATGTATCTACCGGTAGATTATCACTAGAAATATATCTTTTCACGTTCTTTTTCAAACTTTTCAACACATTTCATAAATGAATATAGTTTATCATTAGAAATATATTTTGTTTATTTTCTTGTCCAAACTTTTCAACATATTTCATAAATGTATATAGTTTATCACTAGAAATATATTTTTTGATTGTCTTTTTCAAACTTTTCAGCACATCTCATAAATGTATCAACCAGTAGTGTATCACTAGAAATATATTTTTTTATTTTCTTTTTCAAACTTTTCAGCACATCTCATAAATGTATCGACCAGTAGTGTATCACTAGAAATATATTTTTTTATTTTCTTTTTCAAACTTTTCAACACTTCTCATAAATGTATCTACCGGTAGTTTATCATTAGAAATATTATTTTTTTATTTTCTTGTTCAAACTTTTCAACACATTTCATAAATGAATATAGTTTATCATTAGAAATATATTTTTTTATTTTCTTGTCCAAACTTTTCAACATATTTCATAAATGTATATAGTTTATCACTAGAAATATATTTTTTGATTTTCTTTTTCAATCTTTTCAACACATCTCATAAATGTATCTACCGGTAGATTATCACTAAAAATATATCTTTTCACTTTCTTTTTCAAACTTTTCAACATATTTCATAAATGTATATAGTTTATCACTAGAAATATATTTTTTGATTTCCTTTTTCAAACTTTTCAACACATCTCATAAATGTATCTACCGGTAGTTTATCATTAGAAATATATTCTTTTTCAAACTTTTCAACATATTTCATAAATATATCTAGTTTATCATTAGAAATATATTTTTTTATTTTCTTTTTCAAACTTTTCAACACATCTCATAAATGTATCTACCGGTAGTTTATCATTAGAAATATATTTTTTTATTTTCTTTTTCAAACTTTTCAACACATCTCATAAATGCATCTACCGGTAGATTATCACTAGAAATATTATTTTTTTGATTTTCTTTTTCAAACTTTTCAACACATCTCATAAATGTATCTACGGTAGTTTATCATTAGAAATATATTTTTTTTATTTTGAAACTTTTCAACACATCTCATAAATGTATCTACCGGTAGATTATCACTAGAAATATATGTTTTCATTTTCTTTTTCAAACTTTTCAACACATTTCATAAATGTATATAGTTTATCATAGGAAATATATTTTTTTTATTTTCTTTTTCAAACTTTTCAACATATTTCATAAATGTATCTAGTTTATCATTCGAAATATATTTTTTTATTTTCTTTTTCAAACTTTTCAACACATCTCATAAATGTATCTACCGGTAGTTTATCATTAGAAATATATATTTTTATTTTATTTTTCAAACTTTTCAACACATCTCATAAATGTATCTACCTGTAGATTATCACTAGAAATATATCTTTTCATTTTCTTTTTCAAACTTTTCAACACATCTCATAAATGTATCTACCAGTAGTTTATTATAAGAAATATATTTTTCATTTTCTTTTTCAAACTTTTCAACACATCTCATAAAAGTATCTACCGGTAGATTATCACTAAAAATATATCTTTTCACTTTCTTTTTCAAACTTTTCAACATATTTCATAAATGTATATAGTTTATCACTAGAAATATATTTTTTTATTTCCTTTTTCAAACTTTTCAACACATCTCATAAATGTATCTACCGGTAGTTTATCATTAGAAATATATTTTTTTATTTTCTTTTTCAAACTTTTCAACATATTTCATAAATGTATCTAGTTTATCATTAGAAATATATTTTTTTATTTTCTTTTTCAAACTTTTCAACACATCTCATAAATGTATCTACCGGTAGTTTATCAATAGAAATATATTTTTTTATTTTCTTTTTCAAACTTTTCAACACATCTCATAAATGTATCTACCGGTAGATTATCACTAGAAATATATCTTTTCACTTTCTTTTTCAAACTTTTCAATACATTTCTTAAATGTATATAGTTTATCATTAGAAATATTTTTTTTTATTTTCTTGTTCAAACATTTCAACACATTTCATAAATGAATATAGTTTATCATTAGAAATATATTTTTTTAAATTTCTTGTTCAAACTTTTCAACATATTTCATAAATGTATATAGTTTATCACTAGAAATATATTTTTTGATTTTTTTTTCAAACTTTTCAACACATCTCATAAATGTATCTACCAATAGTTTATCATTGGAAATATATTTTTTATATTTTCTTGTTCAAACATTTCAACATATTTCATAAATGTATATAGTTTATCACTAGAAATATATTTTTTGATTGTCTTTTTCAAACTTTTCAGCACATCTCATAAATGTATCAACCAGTAGTGTATCACTAGAAATATATTTTTTAATTTTCTTTTTCAAACGTTTCAACACATCTCATAAATTGATTGTCAAATCATTAGAAATATATATTTTTGATTTTCAAACTTTTCAACACATCTCATAAATGTATCTACCGGTAGATTATCACTAGAAATATATCTTTTCACGTTCTTTTTCAAACTTTTCAACACATTTCATAAATGAATATAGTTTATCATTAGAAATATATTTTGTTTATTTTCTTGTCCAAACTTTTCAACATATTTCATAAATGTATATAGTTTATCACTAGAAATATATTTTTTGATTGTCTTTTTCAAACTTTTCAGCACATCTCATAAATGTATCAACCAGTAGTGTATCACTAGAAATATATTTTTTTATTTTCTTTTTCAAACTTTTCAACACTTCTCATAAATGTATCTACCGGTAGTTTATCATTAGAAATATTATTTTTTTATTTTCTTGTTCAAACTTTTCAACACATTTCATAAATGAATATAGTTTATCATTAGAAATATATTTTGTTTATTTTCTTGTCCAAACTTTTCAACATATTTCATAAATGTATATAGTTTATCACTAGAAATATATTTTTTGATTGTCTTTTTCAAACTTTTCAGCACATCTCATAAATGTATCAACCAGTAGTGTATCACTAGAAATATATTTTTTCACTTTCTTTTTCAAACTTTTCAATACATTTCTTAAATGTATATAGTTTATCATTAGAAATATTTTTTTTTATTTTCTTGTTCAAACATTTCAACACATTTCATAAATGAATATAGTTTATCATTAGAAATATATTTTTTTAAATTTCTTGTTCAAACTTTTCAACATATTTCATAAATGTATATAGTTTATCACTAGAAATATATTTTTTGATTTCCTTTTTCAAACTTTTCAACACATCTCATAAATGTATCTACCGGTAGTTTATCATTAGAAATATATTCTTTTTCAAACTTTTCAACATATTTCATAAATATATCTAGTTTATCATTAGAAATATATTTTTTTATTTTCTTTTTCAAACTTTTCAACACATCTCATAAATGTATCTACCGGTAGTTTATCATTAGAAATATATTTTTTTATTTTCTTTTTCAAACTTTTCAACACATCTCATAAATGCATCTACCGGTAGATTATCACTAGAAATATTATTTTTTTGATTTTCTTTTTCAAACTTTTCAACACATCTCATAAATGTATCTACGGTAGTTTATCATTAGAAATATATTTTTTTTATTTTGAAACTTTTCAACACATTTCATAAATGTATCTACCAGTAGTTTATCACTAGAAATATATCTTTTCACTTTCTTTTTCAAACTTTTCAATACATTTCTTAAATGTATATAGTTTATCATTAGAAATATTTTTTTTTATTTTCTTGTTCAAACATTTCAACACATTTCATAAATGAATATAGTTTATCATTAGAAATATATTTTTTTAAATTTCTTGTTCAAACTTTTCAACATATTTCATAAATGTATATAGTTTATCACTAGAAATATATTTTTTGATTTTTTTTTCAAACTTTTCAACACATCTCATAAATGTATCTACCAATAGTTTATCATTGGAAATATATTTTTTATATTTTCTTGTTCAAACATTTCAACATATTTCATAAATGTATATAGTTTATCACTAGAAATATATTTTTTGATTGTCTTTTTCAAACTTTTCAGCACATCTCATAAATGTATCAACCAGTAGTGTATCACTAGAAATATATTTTTTAATTTTCTTTTTCAAACGTTTCAACACATCTCATAAATTGATTGTCAAATCATTAGAAATATATATTTTTGATTTTCAAACTTTTCAACACATCTCATAAATGTATCTACCGGTAGATTATCACTAGAAATATATCTTTTCACGTTCTTTTTCAAACTTTTCAACACATTTCATAAATGAATATAGTTTATCATTAGAAATATATTTTGTTTATTTTCTTGTCCAAACTTTTCAACATATTTCATAAATGTATATAGTTTATCACTAGAAATATATTTTTTGATTGTCTTTTTCAAACTTTTCAGCACATCTCATAAATGTATCAACCAGTAGTGTATCACTAGAAATATATTTTTTTATTTTCTTTTTCAAACTTTTCAACACTTCTCATAAATGTATCTACCGGTAGTTTATCATTAGAAATATTATTTTTTTATTTTCTTGTTCAAACTTTTCAACACATTTCATAAATGAATATAGTTTATCATTAGAAATATATTTTTTTTATTTTGAAACTTTTCAACACATTTCATAAATGTATCTACCAGTAGTTTATCATTAGAAATATATTTTTTTATTTTCTTTTTCAAACTTTTCAACATATTTCATAAATGTATCTAGTTTATCATTAGAAATATATTTTGTTTATTTTCTTGTCCAAACTTTTCAACATATTTCATAAATGTATATAGTTTATCACTAGAAATATATTTTTTGATTGTCTTTTTCAAACTTTTCAGCACATCTCATAAATGTATCAACCAGTAGTGTATCACTAGAAATATATTTTTTCACTTTCTTTTTCAAACTTTTCAATACATTTCTTAAATGTATATAGTTTATCATTAGAAATATTTTTTTTTATTTTCTTGTTCAAACATTTCAACACATTTCATAAATGAATATAGTTTATCATTAGAAATATATTTTTTTAAATTTCTTGTTCCTACTTTTCAACATATTTCATAAATGTATATAGTTTATCACTAGAAATATATTTTTTGATTTTTTTTTCAAACTTTTCAACACATCTCATAAATGTATCTACCAATAGTTTATCATTGGAAATATATTTTTTATATTTTCTTGTTCAAACATTTCAACATATTTCATAAATGTATATAGTTTATCACTAGAAATATATTTTTTGATTGTCTTTTTCAAACTTTTCAGCACATCTCATAAATGTATCAACCAGTAGTGTATCACTAGAAATATATTTTTTAATTTTCTTTTTCAAACGTTTCAACACATCTCATAAATTGATTGTCAAATCATTAGAAATATATATTTTTGATTTTCAAACTTTTCAACACATCTCATAAATGTATCTACCGGTAGATTATCACTAGAAATATATCTTTTCACGTTCTTTTTCAAACTTTTCAACACATTTCATAAATGAATATAGTTTATCATTAGAAATATATTTTGTTTATTTTCTTGTCCAAACTTTTCAACATATTTCATAAATGTATATAGTTTATCACTAGAAATATATTTTTTGATTGTCTTTTTCAAACTTTTCAGCACATCTCATAAATGTATCAACCAGTAGTGTATCACTAGAAATATATTTTTTTATTTTCTTTTTCAAACTTTTCAACACTTCTCATAAATGTATCTACCGGTAGTTTATCATTAGAAATATTATTTTTTTATTTTCTTGTTCAAACTTTTCAACACATTTCATAAATGAATATAGTTTATCATTAGAAATATATTTTGTTTATTTTCTTGTCCAAACTTTTCAACATATTTCATAAATGTATATAGTTTATCACTAGAAATATATTTTTTGATTGTCTTTTTCAAACTTTTCAGCACATCTCATAAATGTATCAACCAGTAGTGTATCACTAGAAATATATTTTTTCACTTTCTTTTTCAAACTTTTCAATACATTTCTTAAATGTATATAGTTTATCATTAGAAATATTTTTTTTTATTTTCTTGTTCAAACATTTCAACACATTTCATAAATGAATATAGTTTATCATTAGAAATATATTTTTTTAAATTTCTTGTTCAAACTTTTCAACATATTTCATAAATGTATATAGTTTATCACTAGAAATATATTTTTTGATTTCCTTTTTCAAACTTTTCAACACATCTCATAAATGTATCTACCGGTAGTTTATCATTAGAAATATATTCTTTTTCAAACTTTTCAACATATTTCATAAATATATCTAGTTTATCATTAGAAATATATTTTTTTATTTTCTTTTTCAAACTTTTCAACACATCTCATAAATGTATCTACCGGTAGTTTATCATTAGAAATATATTTTTTTATTTTCTTTTTCAAACTTTTCAACACATCTCATAAATGCATCTACCGGTAGATTATCACTAGAAATATTATTTTTTTGATTTTCTTTTTCAAACTTTTCAACACATCTCATAAATGTATCTACGGTAGTTTATCATTAGAAATATATTTTTTTTATTTTGAAACTTTTCAACACATTTCATAAATGTATCTACCAGTAGTTTATCATTAGAAATATATTTTTTTATTTTCTTTTTCAAACTTTTCAACATATTTCATAAATGTATCTAGTTTATCATTAGAAATATATTTTTTTATTTTTTTTATTTTTCAAACTTTTCAACAACATCTCATAAATGTATCTACCGGTAGTTTATCATTCGAAATATATTTTTTTATTTTCTTTTTCAAACTTTTCAACACATCTCATAAATGTATCTACCGGTAGATTATCACTAGAAATATATGTTTTCATTTTCTTTTTCAAACTTTTCAACACATTTCATAAATGTATCTAGTTTATCATTCGAAATATATTTTTTTATTTTCTTTTTCAAACTTTTCAACACATCTCATAAATGTATCTACCGGTAGTTTATCATTAGAAATATATATTTTTATTTTATTTTTCAAACTTTTCAACACATCTCATAAATGTATCTACCTGTAGATTATCACTAGAAATATATCTTTTCATTTTCTTTTTCAAACTTTTCAACACATCTCATAAAAGTATCTACCGGTAGATTATCACTAAAAATATATCTTTTCACTTTCTTTTTCAAACTTTTCAACATATTTCATAAATGTATATAGTTTATCACTAGAAATATATTTTTTGATTTTTTTTTCAAACTTTTCAACACATCTCATAAATGTATCTACCAATAGTTTATCATTGGAAATATATTTTTTATATTTTCTTGTTCAAACATTTCAACATATTTCATAAATGTATATAGTTTATCACTAGAAATATATTTTTTGATTGTCTTTTTCAAACTTTTCAGCACATCTCATAAATGTATCAACCAGTAGTGTATCACTAGAAATATATTTTTTAATTTTCTTTTTCAAACGTTTCAACACATCTCATAAATTGATTGTCAAATCATTAGAAATATATATTTTTGATTTTCAAACTTTTCAACACATCTCATAAATGTATCTACCGGTAGATTATCACTAGAAATATATCTTTTCACGTTCTTTTTCAAACTTTTCAACACATTTCATAAATGAATATAGTTTATCATTAGAAATATATTTTGTTTATTTTCTTGTCCAAACTTTTCAACATATTTCATAAATGTATATAGTTTATCACTAGAAATATATTTTTTGATTGTCTTTTTCAAACTTTTCAGCACATCTCATAAATGTATCAACCAGTAGTGTATCACTAGAAATATATTTTTTTATTTTCTTTTTCAAACTTTTCAACACTTCTCATAAATGTATCTACCGGTAGTTTATCATTAGAAATATTATTTTTTTATTTTCTTGTTCAAACTTTTCAACACATTTCATAAATGAATATAGTTTATCATTAGAAATATATTTTGTTTATTTTCTTGTCCAAACTTTTCAACATATTTCATAAATGTATATAGTTTATCACTAGAAATATATTTTTTGATTGTCTTTTTCAAACTTTTCAGCACATCTCATAAATGTATCAACCAGTAGTGTATCACTAGAAATATATTTTTTCACTTTCTTTTTCAAACTTTTCAATACATTTCTTAAATGTATATAGTTTATCATTAGAAATATTTTTTTTTATTTTCTTGTTCAAACATTTCAACACATTTCATAAATGAATATAGTTTATCATTAGAAATATATTTTTTTAAATTTCTTGTTCAAACTTTTCAACATATTTCATAAATGTATATAGTTTATCACTAGAAATATATTTTTTGATTTCCTTTTTCAAACTTTTCAACACATCTCATAAATGTATCTACCGGTAGTTTATCATTAGAAATATATTCTTTTTCAAACTTTTCAACATATTTCATAAATATATCTAGTTTATCATTAGAAATATATTTTTTTATTTTCTTTTTCAAACTTTTCAACACATCTCATAAATGTATCTACCGGTAGTTTATCATTAGAAATATATTTTTTTATTTTCTTTTTCAAACTTTTCAACACATCTCATAAATGCATCTACCGGTAGATTATCACTAGAAATATTATTTTTTTGATTTTCTTTTTCAAACTTTTCAACACATCTCATAAATGTATCTACGGTAGTTTATCATTAGAAATATATTTTTTTTATTTTGAAACTTTTCAACACATTTCATAAATGTATCTACCAGTAGTTTATCATTAGAAATATATTTTTTTATTTTCTTTTTCAAACTTTTCAACATATTTCATAAATGTATCTAGTTTATCATTAGAAATATATTTTTTTATTTTTTTTCTTTTTCAAACTTTTCAACAACATCTCATAAATGTATCTACCGGTAGTTTATCATTAGAAATATATTTTTTTATTTTCTTTTTCAAACTTTTCAACACATCTCATAAATGTATCTACCGGTAGATTATCACTAGAAATATATGTTTTCATTTTCTTTTTCAAACTTTTCAACACATTTCATAAATGTATCTAGTTTATCATTCGAAATATATTTTTTTATTTTCTTTTTCAAACTTTTCAACACATCTCATAAATGTATCTACCGGTAGTTTATCATTAGAAATATATATTTTTATTTTATTTTTCAAACTTTTCAACACATCTCATAAATGTATCTACCTGTAGATTATCACTAGAAATATATCTTTTCATTTTCTTTTTCAAACTTTTCAACACATCTCATAAAAGTATCTACCGGTAGATTATCACTAAAAATATATCTTTTCACTTTCTTTTTCAAACTTTTCAACATATTTCATAAATGTATATAGTTTATCACTAGAAATATATTTTTTTATTTCCTTTTTCAAACTTTTCAACACATCTCATAAATGTATCTACCGGTAGTTTATCATTAGAAATATATTTTTTTATTTTCTTTTTCAAACTTTTCAACATATTTCATAAATGTATCTAGTTTATCATTAGAAATATATTTTTTTATTTTCTTTTTCAAACTTTTCAACACATCTCATAAATGTATCTACCGGTAGTTTATCATTAGAAATATATTTTTTAATTTTCTTTTTCAAACTTTTCAACACATCTCATAAATGTATCTACCGGTAGATTATCACTAGAAATATATCTTTTCACTTTCTTTTTCAAACTTTTCAATACATTTCTTAAATGTATATAGTTTATCATTAGAAATATTTTTTTTTATTTTCTTGTTCAAACTTTTCAACATATTTCATAAATGTATATAGTTTATCACTAGAAATATATTTTTTGATTTTTTTTTTCAAACTTTTTAACACATCTCATAAATGTATCTACCAATAGTTTATCATTGGAAATATATTTTTTATATTTTCTTGTTCAAACATTTCAACATATTTCATAAATGTATATAGTTTATCACTAGAAATATATTTTTTGATTGTCTTTTTCAAACTTTTCAGCACATCTCATAAATGTATCAACCAGTAGTGTATCACTAGAAATATATTTTTTAATTTTCTTTTTCAAACGTTTCAACACATCTCATAAATTGATTGTCAAATCATTAGAAATATATTTTTTTTGATTTTCAAACTTTTCAACACATCTCATAAATGTATCTACCGGTAGATTATCACTAGAAATATATCTTTTCACGTTTTTTCAAACTTTTCAACACATTTCTTAAATGTATATAGTTTATCATTAGAAATATTATTTTTTTTTTTTCTTGTTCAAACTTTTCAACACATTTCATAAATGAATATAGTTTATCATTAGAAATATATTTTGTTTATTTTCTTGTCCAAACTTTTCAACATATTTCATAAATGTATATAGTTTATCACTAGAAATATATTTTTTGATTGTCTTTTTCAAACTTTTCAGCACATCTCATAAATGTATCAACCAGTAGTGTATCACTAGAAATATATTTTTTTATTTTCTTTTTCAAACTTTTCAACACTTCTCATAAATGTATCTACCAGTAGTTTATCATTAGAAATATATTTTTTTATTTTCTTTTTCAATCTTTTCAACACATCTCATAAATGTATCTACCGGTAGATTATCACTAAAAATATATCTTTTCACTTTCTTTTTCAAACTTTTCAACATATTTCATAAATGTATATAGTTTATCACTAGAAATATATTTTTTGATTTCCTTTTTCAAACTTTTCAACACATCTCATAAATGTATCTACCGGTAGTTTATCATTAGAAATATATTTTTTTATTTTCTTTTTCAAACTTTTCAACATATTTCATAAATGTATCTAGTTTATCATTAGAAATATATTTTTTTATTTTCTTTTTCAAACTTTTCAACACATCTCATAAATGTATCTACCGGTAGTTTATCATTAGAAATATATTTTTTAATTTTCTTTTTCAAACTTTTCAACACATCTCATAAATGTATCTACCGGTAGATTATCACTAGAAATATATCTTTTCACTTTCTTTTTCAAACTTTTCAATACATTTCTTAAATGTATATAGTTTATCATTAGAAATATTTTTTTTTATTTTCTTGTTCAAACATTTCAACACATTTCATAAATGAATATAGTTTATCATTAGAAATATATTTTTTTAAATTTCTTGTTCAAACTTTTCAACATATTTCATAAATGTATATAGTTTATCACTAGAAATATATTTTTTGATTTTTTTTTTCAAACTTTTTAACACATCTCATAAATGTATCTACCAATAGTTTATCATTGGAAATATATTTTTTATATTTTCTTGTTCAAACATTTCAACATATTTCATAAATGTATATAGTTTATCACTAGAAATATATTTTTTGATTGTCTTTTTCAAACTTTTCAGCACATCTCATAAATGTATCAACCAGTAGTGTATCACTAGAAATATATTTTTTAATTTTCTTTTCAAACGTTTCAACACATCTCATAAATTGATTGTCAAATCATTAGAAATATATTTTTTTGATTTTCAAACTTTTCAACACATCTCATAAATGTATCTACCGGTAGATTATCACTAGAAATATATCTTTTCACGTTTTTTCAAACTTTTCAACACATTTCTTAAATGTATATAGTTTATCATTAGAAATATTATTTTTTTTTTTCTTGTTCAAACTTTTCAACACATTTCATAAATGAATATAGTTTATCATTAGAAATATATTTTCTTTATTTTCTTGTCCAAACTTTTCAACATATTTCATAAATGTATATAGTTTATCACTAGAAATATATTTTTTGATTGTCTTTTTCAAACTTTTCAGCACATCTCATAAATGTATCAACCAGTAGTGTATCACTAGAAATATATTTTTTTATTTTCTTTTTCAAACTTTTCAACACTTCTCATAAATGTATCTACCGGTAGTTTATCATTAGAAATATTATTTTTTTATTTTCTTGTTCAAACTTTTCAACACATTTCATAAATGAATATAGTTTATCATTAGAAATATATTTTGTTTATTTTCTTGTCCAAACTTTTCAACATATTTCATAAATGTATATAGTTTATCACTAGAAATATATTTTTTGATTGTCTTTTTCAAACTTTTCAGCACATCTCATAAATGTATCAACCAGTAGTGTATCACTAGAAATATATTTTTTTATTTTCTTTTTCAAACTTTTCAACACTTCTCATAAATGTATCTACCAGTAGTTTATCATTAGAAATATATTTTTTTATTTTCTTTTTCAATCTTTTCAACACATCTCATAAATGTATCTACCGGTATATTATCACTAAAAATATATCTTTTCACTTTCTTTTTCAAACTTTTCAACATATTTCATAAATGTATATAGTTTATCACTAGAAATATATTTTTTGATTTCCTTTTTCAAACTTTTCAACACATCTCATAAATGTATCTACCGGTAGTTTATCATTAGAAATATATTCTTTTTCAAACTTTTCAACATATTTCATAAATATATCTAGTTTATCATTAGAAATATATTTTTTTATTTTCTTTTTCAAACTTTTCAACACATCTCATAAATGTATCTACCGGTAGTTTATCATTAGAAATATATTTTTTTATTTTCATTTTCAAACTTTTCAACACATCTCATAAATGCATCTACCGGTAGATTATCACTAGAAATATTATTTTTTTGATTTTCTTTTTCAAACTTTTCAACACATCTCATAAATGTATCTACGGTAGTTTATCATTAGAAATATATTTTTTTTATTTTGAAACTTTTCAACACATTTCATAAATGTATCTACCAGTAGTTTATCATTAGAAATATATTTTTTTATTTTCTTTTTCAAACTTTTCAACACATCTCATAAATGTATCTACCGGTAGTTTATCATTAGAAATATATTTTTTTATTTTCTTTTTCAAACTTTTCAACACATCTCATAAATGTATCTACCGGTAGATTATCACTAGAAATATATGTTTTCATTTTCTTTTTCAAACTTTTCAACACATTTCATAAATGTATATAGTTTATCATAGGAAATATATTTTTTTTATTTTCTTTTTCAAACTTTTCAACATATTTCATAAATGTATCTAGTTTATCATTCGAAATATATTTTTTTATTTTCTTTTTCAAACTTTTCAACACATCTCATAAATGTATCTACCGGTAGTTTATCATTAGAAATATATATTTTTATTTCATTTTTCAAACTTTTCAACACATCTCATAAATGTATCTACCTGTAGATTATCACTAGAAATATATCTTTTCATTTTCTTTTTCAAACTTTTCAACACATCTCATAAATGTATCTACCAGTAGTTTATTATAAGAAATATATTTTTCATTTTCTTTTTCAAACTTTTCAACACATCTCATAAAAGTATCTACCGGTAGATTATCACTAAAAATATATCATTTCACTTTCTTTTTCAAACTTTTCAACATATTTCATAAATGTATATAGTTTATCACTAGAAATATATTTTTTGATTTCCTTTTTCAAACTTTTCAACATATTTCATAAATGTATCTAGTTTATCATTAGAAATATATTTTTTTATTTTCTTTTTCAAACTTTTCAACACATCTCATAAATGTATCTACCGGTAGTTTATCATTAGAAATATATTTTTTTATTTTCTTTTTCAAACTTTTCAACACATCTCATAAATGTATCTACCGGTAGTTTATCATTAGAAATATATATTTTTATTTTATTTTTCAAACTTTTCAACACATCTCATAAATGTATCTACCTGTAGATTATCACTAGAAATATATCTTTTCATTTTCTTTTTCAAACTTTTCAACACATCTCATAAATGTATCTACCAGTAGTTTATTATAAGAAATATATTTTTCATTTTCTTTTTCAAATTTTTCAACATATTTCATAAATGTATATAGTTTATCACTAGAAATATATTTTTTGATTTCCTGTTTCAAACTTTTCAACACATCTCATAAATGTATCTACCGGTAGTTTATCATTAGAAATATATTTTTTTATTTTCTTTTTCAAACTTTTCAACACATCTCATAAATGTATCTACCGGTAGATTATCACTAGAAATATATCTTTTCACTTTCTTTTTCAAACTTTTCAATACATTTCTTAAATGTATATAGTTTATCATTAGAAATATTTTTTTTTATTTTCTTGTTCAAACATTTCAACACATTTCATAAATGAATATAGTTTATCATTAGAAATATATTTTTTTAAATTTCTTGTTCAAACTTTTCAACATATTTCATAAATGTATATAGTTTATCACTAGAAATATATTTTTTGATTTTTTTTTTTCAAACTTTTCAACACATCTCATAAATGTATCTACCAATAGTTTATCATTGGAAATATATTTTTTATATTGTCTTGTTCAAACATTTCAACATATTTCATAAATGTATATAGTTTATCACTAGAAATATATTTTTTGATTGTCTTTTTCAAACTTTTCAGCACATCTCATAAATTGATTGTCAAATCATTAGAAATATATTTTTTTGATTTTCAAACTTTTCAACACATCTCATAAATGTATCTACCGGTAGATTATCACTAGAAATATATCTTTTCACGTTCTTTTTCAAACTTTTCAACACATTTCTTAAATGTATATAGTTTATCATTAGAAATATTATTTTTTTATTTTCTTGTTCAAACTTTTCAACACATTTCATAAATGAATATAGTTTATCATTAGAAATATATTTTGTTTATTTTCTTGTCCAAACTTTTCAACATATTTCATAAATGTATATAGTTTATCACTAGAAATATATTTTTTGATTGTCTTTTTCAAACTTTTCAGCACATCTCATAAATGTATCAACCAGTAGTGTATCACTAGAAATATATTTTTTTATTTTCTTTTTCAAACTTTTCAACACTTCTCATAAATGTATCTACCGGTAGTTTATCATTAGAAATATTATTTTTTTATTTTCTTGTTCAAACTTTTCAACACATTTCATAAATGAATATAGTTTATCATTAGAAATATATTTTGTTTATTTTCTTGTCCAAACTTTTCAACATATTTCATAAATGTATATAGTTTATCACTAGAAATATATTTTTTGATTGTCTTTTTCAAACTTTTCAGCACATCTCATAAATGTATCAACCAGTAGTGTATCACTAGAAATATATTTTTTTATTTTCTTTTTCAAACTTTTCAACACTTCTCATAAATGTATCTACCGGTAGTTTATCATTAGAAATATATTTTTTTATTTTCTTTTTCAATCTTTTCAACACATCTCATAAATGTATCTACCGGTAGATTATCACTAAAAATATATCTTTTCACTTTCTTTTTCAAACTTTTCAACACATCTCATAAATGTATCTACCGGTAGTTTATCATTAGAAATATATTTTTTTATTTTCTTTTTCAAACTTTTCAACACATCTCATAAATGCATCTACCGGTAGATTATCACTAGAAATATTATTTTTTTGATTTTCTTTTTCAAACTTTTCAACACATCTCATAAATGTATCTACGGTAGTTTATCATTAGAAATATATTTTTTTTATTTTGAAACTTTTCAACACATTTCATAAATGTATCTACCAGTAGTTTATCATTAGAAATATATTTTTTTATTTTCTTTTTCAAACTTTTCAACACATCTCATAAATGTATCTACCGGTAGTTTATCATTAGAAATATATTTTTTTATTTTCTTTTTCAAACTTTTCAACACATCTCATAAATGTATCTACCGGTAGATTATCACTAGAAATATATGTTTTCATTTTCTTTTTCAAACTTTTCAACACATTTCATAAATGTATATAGTTTATCATAGGAAATATATTTTTTTTATTTTCTTTTTCAAACTTTTCAACATATTTCATAAATGTATCTAGTTTATCATTCGAAATATATTTTTTTATTTTCTTTTTCAAACTTTTCAACACATCTCATAAATGTATCTACCGGTAGTTTATCATTAGAAATATATATTTTTATTTCATTTTTCAAACTTTTCAACACATCTCATAAATGTATCTACCTGTAGATTATCACTAGAAATATATCTTTTCATTTTCTTTTTCAAACTTTTCAACACATCTCATAAATGTATCTACCAGTAGTTTATTATAAGAAATATATTTTTCATTTTCTTTTTCAAACTTTTCAACACATCTCATAAAAGTATCTACCGGTAGATTATCACTAAAAATATATCATTTCACTTTCTTTTTCAAACTTTTCAACATATTTCATAAATGTATATAGTTTATCACTAGAAATATATTTTTTGATTTCCTTTTTCAAACTTTTCAACATATTTCATAAATGTATCTAGTTTATCATTAGAAATATATTTTTTTATTTTCTTTTTCAAACTTTTCAACACATCTCATAAATGTATCTACCGGTAGTTTATCATTAGAAATATATTTTTTTATTTTCTTTTTCAAACTTTTCAACACATCTCATAAATGTATCTACCGGTAGTTTATCATTAGAAATATATATTTTTATTTTATTTTTCAAACTTTTCAACACATCTCATAAATGTATCTACCTGTAGATTATCACTAGAAATATATCTTTTCATTTTCTTTTTCAAACTTTTCAACACATCTCATAAATGTATCTACCAGTAGTTTATTATAAGAAATATATTTTTCATTTTCTTTTTCAAATTTTTCAACATATTTCATAAATGTATATAGTTTATCACTAGAAATATATTTTTTGATTTCCTGTTTCAAACTTTTCAACACATCTCATAAATGTATCTACCGGTAGTTTATCATTAGAAATATATTTTTTTATTTTCTTTTTCAAACTTTTCAACACATCTCATAAATGTATCTACCGGTAGATTATCACTAGAAATATATCTTTTCACTTTCTTTTTCAAACTTTTCAATACATTTCTTAAATGTATATAGTTTATCATTAGAAATATTTTTTTTTATTTTCTTGTTCAAACATTTCAACACATTTCATAAATGAATATAGTTTATCATTAGAAATATATTTTTTTAAATTTCTTGTTCAAACTTTTCAACATATTTCATAAATGTATATAGTTTATCACTAGAAATATATTTTTTGATTTTTTTTTTTCAAACTTTTCAACACATCTCATAAATGTATCTACCAATAGTTTATCATTGGAAATATATTTTTTATATTGTCTTGTTCAAACATTTCAACATATTTCATAAATGTATATAGTTTATCACTAGAAATATATTTTTTGATTGTCTTTTTCAAACTTTTCAGCACATCTCATAAATTGATTGTCAAATCATTAGAAATATATTTTTTTGATTTTCAAACTTTTCAACACATCTCATAAATGTATCTACCGGTAGATTATCACTAGAAATATATCTTTTCACGTTCTTTTTCAAACTTTTCAACACATTTCTTAAATGTATATAGTTTATCATTAGAAATATTATTTTTTTATTTTCTTGTTCAAACTTTTCAACACATTTCATAAATGAATATAGTTTATCATTAGAAATATATTTTGTTTATTTTCTTGTCCAAACTTTTCAACATATTTCATAAATGTATATAGTTTATCACTAGAAATATATTTTTTGATTGTCTTTTTCAAACTTTTCAGCACATCTCATAAATGTATCAACCAGTAGTGTATCACTAGAAATATATTTTTTTATTTTCTTTTTCAAACTTTTCAACACTTCTCATAAATGTATCTACCGGTAGTTTATCATTAGAAATATTATTTTTTTATTTTCTTGTTCAAACTTTTCAACACATTTCATAAATGAATATAGTTTATCATTAGAAATATATTTTGTTTATTTTCTTGTCCAAACTTTTCAACATATTTCATAAATGTATATAGTTTATCACTAGAAATATATTTTTTGATTGTCTTTTTCAAACTTTTCAGCACATCTCATAAATGTATCAACCAGTAGTGTATCACTAGAAATATATTTTTTTATTTTCTTTTTCAAACTTTTCAACACTTCTCATAAATGTATCTACCGGTAGTTTATCATTAGAAATATATTTTTTTATTTTCTTTTTCAATCTTTTCAACACATCTCATAAATGTATCTACCGGTAGATTATCACTAAAAATATATCTTTTCACTTTCTTTTTCAAACTTTTCAACACATCTCATAAATGTATCTACCGGTAGTTTATCATTAGAAATATATTTTTTTATTTTCTTTTTCAAACTTTTCAACACATCTCATAAATGCATCTACCGGTAGATTATCACTAGAAATATTATTTTTTTGATTTTCTTTTTCAAACTTTTCAACACATCTCATAAATGTATCTACGGTAGTTTATCATTAGAAATATATTTTTTTTATTTTGAAACTTTTCAACACATTTCATAAATGTATCTACCAGTAGTTTATTATAAGAAATATATTTTTTCATTTTCTTTTTCAAACTTTTCAACACATCTCATAAATGTATCTACCGGTAGATTATCACTAAAAATATATCTTTTCACTTTCTTTTTCAAACTTTTCAACATATTTCATAAATGTATATAGTTTATCACTAGAAATATATTTTTTGATTTCCTTTTTCAAACTTTTCAACACATCTCATAAATGTATCTACCGGTAGTTTATCATTAGAATTATAATTTTTTATTTTTTTTGCAAACTTTTCAACATATTTCATAAATGTATCTAGTTTATCATTAGAAATATATTTTTTTATTTTCTTTTTCAAACTTTTCAACACATCTCATAAATGTATCTACCGGTAGTTTATCATTAGAAATATATTTTTTTATTTTCTTTTTCAAACTTTTCAACACATCTCATAAATGTATCTACCGGTAGTTTATCATTAGAAATATATTTTTTTATTTTCTTTTTCAAACTTTTCAACACATCTCATAAATGTATCTACCGGTAGATTATCACTAGAAATATATGTTTTCATTTTCTTTTTTAAACTTTTCAACACATTTCATAAATGTATATAGTTTATCATAGGAAATATATTTTTTTTATTTTCTTTTTTAAACTTTTCAACATATTTCATAAATGTATCTAGTTTATCATTCGAAATATATTTTTTTATTTTCTTTTTCAAACTTTTCAACACATCTCATAAATGTATCTACCGGTAGTTTATCATTAGAAATATATTTTTTTATTTTTTTTCTTTTTCAAACTTTTCAACACATCTCATAAATGTATCTACCGGTAGTTTATCATTAGAAATATATTTTTTGATTTCCTTTTTCAAACTTTTCAACACATCTCATAAATGTATCTACCTGTAGATTATCACTAGAAATATATCTTTTCATTTTCTTTTTCAAACTTTTCAACACATCTCATAAATGTATCTACCAGTAGTTTATTATAAGAAATATATTTTTCATTTTCTTTTTCAAACTTTTCAACACATCTCATAAATGTATCTACCGGTAGATTATCACTAAAAATATATCTTTTCACTTTCTTTTTCAAACTTTTCAACATATTTCATAAATGTATATAGTTTATCACTAGAAATATATTTTTTGATTTCCTTTTTCAAACTTTTCAACACATCTCATAAATGTATCTACCGGTAGTTTATCATTAGAAATATATTTTTTTATTTTCTTTTTCAAACTTTTCAACATATTTCATAAATGTATCTAGTTTATCATTAGAAATATATTTTTTTATTTTCTTTTTCAAACTTTTCAACACATCTCATAAATGTATCTACCGGTAGTTTATCATTAGAAATATATTTTTTTATTTTCTTTTTCAAACTTTTCAACACATCTCATAAATGTATCTACCGGTAGTTTATCATTAGAAATATATTTTTTTATTTTCTTTTTCAAACTTTTCAACACATCTCATAAATGTATCTACCGGTAGATTATCACTAGAAATATATGTTTTCATTTTCTTTTTCAAACTTTTCAACACATTTCATAAATGTATATAGTTTATCATAGGAAATATATTTTTTTTATTTTCTTTTTTAAACTTTTCAACATATTTCATAAATGTATCTAGTTTATCATTCGAAATATATTTTTTTATTTTCTTTTTCAAACTTTTCAACACATCTCATAAATGTATCTACCGGTAGTTTATCATTAGAAATATATTTTTTTATTTTCTTTTTCAAACTTTTCAACACATCTCATAAATGTATCTACCGGTAGATTATCACTAGAAATATATGTTTTCATTTTCTTTTTCAAACTTTTCAACACATTTCATAAATGTATATAGTTTATCATAGGAAATATATTTTTTTTATTTTCTTTTTCAAACTTTTCAACATATTTCATAAATGTATCTAGTTTATCATTCGAAATATATTTTTTTATTTTCTTTTTCAAACTTTTCAACACATCTCATAAATGTATCTACCGGTAGTTTATCATTAGAAATATATATTTTTATTTCATTTTTCAAACTTTTCAACACATCTCATAAATGTATCTACCTGTAGATTATCACTAGAAATATATCTTTTCATTTTCTTTTTCAAACTTTTCAACACATCTCATAAATGTATCTACCAGTAGTTTATTATAAGAAATATATTTTTCATTTTCTTTTTCAAACTTTTCAACACATCTCATAAAAGTATCTACCGGTAGATTATCACTAAAAATATATCATTTCACTTTCTTTTTCAAACTTTTCAACATATTTCATAAATGTATATAGTTTATCACTAGAAATATATTTTTTGATTTCCTTTTTCAAACTTTTCAACATATTTCATAAATGTATCTAGTTTATCATTAGAAATATATTTTTTTATTTTCTTTTTCAAACTTTTCAACACATCTCATAAATGTATCTACCGGTAGTTTATCATTAGAAATATATTTTTTTATTTTCTTTTTCAAACTTTTCAACACATCTCATAAATGTATCTACCGGTAGTTTATCATTAGAAATATATATTTTTATTTTATTTTTCAAACTTTTCAACACATCTCATAAATGTATCTACCTGTAGATTATCACTAGAAATATATCTTTTCATTTTCTTTTTCAAACTTTTCAACACATCTCATAAATGTATCTACCAGTAGTTTATTATAAGAAATATATTTTTCATTTTCTTTTTCAAATTTTTCAACATATTTCATAAATGTATATAGTTTATCACTAGAAATATATTTTTTGATTTCCTGTTTCAAACTTTTCAACACATCTCATAAATGTATCTACCGGTAGTTTATCATTAGAAATATATTTTTTTATTTTCTTTTTCAAACTTTTCAACACATCTCATAAATGTATCTACCGGTAGATTATCACTAGAAATATATCTTTTCACTTTCTTTTTCAAACTTTTCAATACATTTCTTAAATGTATATAGTTTATCATTAGAAATATTTTTTTTTATTTTCTTGTTCAAACATTTCAACACATTTCATAAATGAATATAGTTTATCATTAGAAATATATTTTTTTAAATTTCTTGTTCAAACTTTTCAACATATTTCATAAATGTATATAGTTTATCACTAGAAATATATTTTTTGATTTTTTTTTTTCAAACTTTTCAACACATCTCATAAATGTATCTACCAATAGTTTATCATTGGAAATATATTTTTTATATTGTCTTGTTCAAACATTTCAACATATTTCATAAATGTATATAGTTTATCACTAGAAATATATTTTTTGATTGTCTTTTTCAAACTTTTCAGCACATCTCATAAATTGATTGTCAAATCATTAGAAATATATTTTTTTGATTTTCAAACTTTTCAACACATCTCATAAATGTATCTACCGGTAGATTATCACTAGAAATATATCTTTTCACGTTCTTTTTCAAACTTTTCAACACATTTCTTAAATGTATATAGTTTATCATTAGAAATATTATTTTTTTATTTTCTTGTTCAAACTTTTCAACACATTTCATAAATGAATATAGTTTATCATTAGAAATATATTTTGTTTATTTTCTTGTCCAAACTTTTCAACATATTTCATAAATGTATATAGTTTATCACTAGAAATATATTTTTTGATTGTCTTTTTCAAACTTTTCAGCACATCTCATAAATGTATCAACCAGTAGTGTATCACTAGAAATATATTTTTTTATTTTCTTTTTCAAACTTTTCAACACTTCTCATAAATGTATCTACCGGTAGTTTATCATTAGAAATATTATTTTTTTATTTTCTTGTTCAAACTTTTCAACACATTTCATAAATGAATATAGTTTATCATTAGAAATATATTTTGTTTATTTTCTTGTCCAAACTTTTCAACATATTTCATAAATGTATATAGTTTATCACTAGAAATATATTTTTTGATTGTCTTTTTCAAACTTTTCAGCACATCTCATAAATGTATCAACCAGTAGTGTATCACTAGAAATATATTTTTTTATTTTCTTTTTCAAACTTTTCAACACTTCTCATAAATGTATCTACCGGTAGTTTATCATTAGAAATATATTTTTTTATTTTCTTTTTCAATCTTTTCAACACATCTCATAAATGTATCTACCGGTAGATTATCACTAAAAATATATCTTTTCACTTTCTTTTTCAAACTTTTCAACACATCTCATAAATGTATCTACCGGTAGTTTATCATTAGAAATATATTTTTTTATTTTCTTTTTCAAACTTTTCAACACATCTCATAAATGCATCTACCGGTAGATTATCACTAGAAATATTATTTTTTTGATTTTCTTTTTCAAACTTTTCAACACATCTCATAAATGTATCTACGGTAGTTTATCATTAGAAATATATTTTTTTTATTTTGAAACTTTTCAACACATTTCATAAATGTATCTACCAGTAGTTTATTATAAGAAATATATTTTTTCATTTTCTTTTTCAAACTTTTCAACACATCTCATAAATGTATCTACCGGTAGATTATCACTAAAAATATATCTTTTCACTTTCTTTTTCAAACTTTTCAACATATTTCATAAATGTATATAGTTTATCACTAGAAATATATTTTTTGATTTCCTTTTTCAAACTTTTCAACACATCTCATAAATGTATCTACCGGTAGTTTATCATTAGAATTATAATTTTTTATTTTTTTTGCAAACTTTTCAACATATTTCATAAATGTATCTAGTTTATCATTAGAAATATATTTTTTTATTTTCTTTTTCAAACTTTTCAACACATCTCATAAATGTATCTACCGGTAGTTTATCATTAGAAATATATTTTTTTATTTTCTTTTTCAAACTTTTCAACACATCTCATAAATGTATCTACCGGTAGTTTATCATTAGAAATATATTTTTTTATTTTCTTTTTCAAACTTTTCAACACATCTCATAAATGTATCTACCGGTAGATTATCACTAGAAATATATGTTTTCATTTTCTTTTTTAAACTTTTCAACACATTTCATAAATGTATATAGTTTATCATAGGAAATATATTTTTTTTATTTTCTTTTTTAAACTTTTCAACATATTTCATAAATGTATCTAGTTTATCATTCGAAATATATTTTTTTATTTTCTTTTTCAAACTTTTCAACACATCTCATAAATGTATCTACCGGTAGTTTATCATTAGAAATATATTTTTTTATTTTTTTTCTTTTTCAAACTTTTCAACACATCTCATAAATGTATCTACCGGTAGTTTATCATTAGAAATATATTTTTTGATTTGCTTTTTCAAACTTTTCAACACATCTCATAAATGTATCTACCTGTAGATTATCACTAGAAATATATCTTTTCATTTTCTTTTTCAAACTTTTCAACACATCTCATAAATGTATCTACCAGTAGTTTATTATAAGAAATATATTTTTCATTTTCTTTTTCAAACTTTTCAACACATCTCATAAATGTATCTACCGGTAGATTATCACTAAAAATATATCTTTTCACTTTCTTTTTCAAACTTTTCAACATATTTCATAAATGTATATAGTTTATCACTAGAAATATATTTTTTGATTTCCTTTTTCAAACTTTTCAACACATCTCATAAATGTATCTACCGGTAGTTTATCATTAGAAATATATTTTTTTATTTTCTTTTTCAAACTTTTCAACATATTTCATAAATGTATCTAGTTTATCATTAGAAATATATTTTTTTATTTTCTTTTTCAAACTTTTCAACACATCTCATAAATGTATCTACCGGTAGTTTATCATTAGAAATATATTTTTTTATTTTCTTTTTCAAACTTTTCAACACATCTCATAAATGTATCTACCGGTAGTTTATCATTAGAAATATATTTTTTTATTTTCTTTTTCAAACTTTTCAACACATCTCATAAATGTATCTACCGGTAGATTATCACTAGAAATATATGTTTTCATTTTCTTTTTCAAACTTTTCAACACATTTCATAAATGTATATAGTTTATCATAGGAAATATATTTTTTTTATTTTCTTTTTTAAACTTTTCAACATATTTCATAAATGTATCTAGTTTATCATTCGAAATATATTTTTTTATTTTCTTTTTCAAACTTTTCAACACATCTCATAAATGTATCTACCGGTAGTTTATCATTAGAAATATATATTTTTATTTTCTTTTTCAAACTTTTCAACACATCTCATAAATGTATCTACCTGTAGATTATCACTAGAAATATATCTTTTCATTTTCTTTTTCAAACTTTTCAACACATCTCATAAATGTATCTACCAGTAGTTTATTATAAGAAATATATTTTTCATTTTCTTTTTCAAACTTTTCAACACATCTCATAAATGTATCTACCGGTAGTTTATCATTAGAAATATATTTTTTTATTTTCTTTTTCAAACTTTTCAACATATTTCATAAATGTATCTAGTTTATCATTAGAAATATATTTTTTTTTTTTCTTTTTCAAACTTTTCAACACATCTCATAAATGTATCTACCGGTAGTTTATCATTAGAAATATATTTTTTTATTTTCTTTTTCAAACTTTTCAACATATTTCATAAATGTATCTAGTTTATCATTAGAAATATATTTTTTTATTTTCTTTTTCAAACTTTTCAACACATCTCATAAATGTATCTACCGGTAGTTTATCATTAGAAATATATTTTTTTATTTTCTTTTTCAAACTTTTCAACACATCTCATAAATGTATCTACCGGTAGATTATCACTAGAAATATATGTTTTCATTTTCTTTTTCAAACTTTTCAACACATTTCATAAATGTATATAGTTTATCATAGGAAATATATTTTTTTTATTTTCTTTTTCAAACTTTTCAACATATTTCATAAATCTATATAGTTTATCACTAGAAATATATTTTTTTATTTTCTTTTTCAAACTTTTCAACACTTCTCATAAATGTATCTACCAGTAGTTTATCATTAGAAATATATTTTTTTATTTTCTTTTTCAATCTTTTCAACACATCTCATAAATGTATCTACCTGTAGACTATCACTAGAAATATATCTTTTCATTTTATTTCTCAAACTTTTCAACACATTTCTTAAATGCATATAGTTTATCATTAGAAATATTATTTTTTTTATTTTCTTGTTCAAACTTTTCAACATTTTTCATAAATGTATATAGTTTATCACTAGAAATATATTTTTTGATTTTATTTTTTAAACTTTTCAACACTTCTCATAAATGTATCTACCGGTAGTTTATCATTAGAAATATATTTTTTGATTTTCTTTTTCAAACTTTTCAACACTTCTCATAAATGTATCTACCGGTAGTTTATCATTAGAAATATATTTTTTTATTTTCTTTTTCAAACTTTTCAACACTTCGCATAAATGTATCTACCGGTAGTTTATCATTAGAAATATATTTTTTTATTTTCTTTTTCAATCTTTTCAACACATCTCATAAATGTATCTACCTGTAGACTATCACTAGAAATATATCTTTTCATTTTATTTCTCAAACTTTTCAACACATTTCTTAAATGCATATAGTTTATCATTAGAAATATTATTTTTTTTATTTTCTTGTTCAAACTTTTCAACATTTTTCATAAATGTATATAGTTTATCACTAGAAATATATTTTTTGATTTTATTTTTTAAACTTTTCAACACTTCTCATAAATGTATCTACCGGTAGTTTATCATTAGAAATATATTTTTTGATTTTCTTTTTCAAACTTTTCAACACTTCTCATAAATGTATCTACCGGTAGTTTATCATTAGAAATATATTTTTTTATTTTCTTTTTCAAACTTTTCAACACTTCTCATAAATGTATCTACCGGTAGTTTATCATTAGAAATATATTTTTTTATTTTCTTTTTCAATCTTTTCAACACATCTCATAAATGCATCTACCGGTAGATTATCAATAGAAATATTATTTTTTTGATTTTCTTTTTCAAACTTTTCAACACATCTCATAAATGTATCTAGTTTATCATTAGAAATATATTTTTTTTATTTTGAAACTTTTCAACACATTTCATAAATGTATCTACCAGTAGTTTATTATAAGAAATATATTTTTTCATTTTCTTTTTCAAACTTTTCAACACATCTCATAAATGTATCTACCGGTAGATTATCACTAAAAATATATCTTTTCACTTTCTTTTTCAAACTTTTCAACATATTTCATAAATGTATCTAGTTTATCATTAGAAATATATTTTTTGATTTCCTTTTTCAAACTTTTCAACACATCTCATAAATGTATCTACCGATAGTTTATCATTAGAGATATATTTTTTTATTTTCTTTTTCAAACTTTTCAACACATCTCATAAATGTATCTACCGATAGTTTATCATTAGAAATATATTTTTTTATTTTCTTTTTCAAACTTTTCAACATATTTCATAAATGTATCTAGTTTATCATTAGAAATATATTTTTTTATTTTCTTTTTCAAACTTTTCAACACATCTCATAAATGTATCTACCGGTAGTTTATCATTAGAAATATATTTTTTTATTTTCTTTTTCAAACTTTTCAACATATTTCATAAATGTATCTAGTTTATCATTAGAAATATATTTTTTTATTTTCTTTTTCAAACTTTTCAACACATCTCATAAATGTATCTACCGGTAGTTTATCATTAGAAATATATTTTTTTATTTTCTTTTTCAAACTTTTCAACACATCTCATAAATGTATCTACCGGTAGATTATCACTAGAAATATATGTTTTCATTTTCTTTTTCAAACTTTTCAACACATTTCATAAATGTATATAGTTTATCATAGGAAATATATTTTTTTTATTTTCTTTTTCAAACTTTTCAACATATTTCATAAATGTATCTAGTTTATCATTCGAAATATATTTTTTTATTTTCTTTTTCAAACTTTTCAACACATCTCATAAATGTATCTACCGGTAGTTTATCATTAGAAATATATATTTTTATTTTCTTTTTCAAACTTTTCAACACATCTCATAAATGTATCTACCTGTAGATTATCACTAGAAATATATCTTTTCATTTTCTTTTTCAAACTTTTCAACACATCTCATAAATGTATCTACCAGTAGTTTATTATAAGAAATATATTTTTCATTTTCTTTTTCAAACTTTTCAACACATCTCATAAAAGTATCTACCGGTAGATTATCACTAAAAATATATCTTTTCACTTTCTTTTTCAAACTTTTCAACATATTTCATAAATGTATATAGTTTATCACTAGAAATATATTTTTTGATTTCCTTTTTCAAACTTTTCAACACATCTCATAAATGTATCTACCGGTAGTTTATCATTAGAAATATATTTTTTTATTTTCTTTTTCAAACTTTTCAACATATTTCATAAATGTATCTAGTTTATCATTAGAAATATATTTTTTTATTTTCTTTTTCAAACTTTTCAACACATCTCATAAATGTATCTACCGGTAGTTTATCATTAGAAATATATTTTTTTATTTTCTTTTTCAAACTTTTCAACACATCTCATAAATGTATCTACCGGTAGATTATCACTAGAAATATATGTTTTCATTTTCTTTTTTATACTTTTCAACACATTTCATAAATGTATATAGTTTATCATAGGAAATATATTTTTTTTATTTTCTTTTTCAAACTTTTCCACATATTTCATAAATCTATATAGTTTATCACTAGAAATATATTTTTTTATTTTCTTTTTCAAACTTTTCAACACATCTCATAAATGTATCTACCGGTAGTTTATCATTAGAAATATATTTTTTTATTTTCTTTTTCAAACTTTTCAACACTTCTCATAAATGTATCTACCAGTAGTTTATCATTAGAAATATATTTTTTTATTTTCTTTTTCAATCTTTTCAACACATCTCATAAATGTATCTACCTGTAGACTATCACTAGAAATATATCTTTTCATTTTATTTCTCAAACTTTTCAACACATTTCTTAAATGCATATAGTTTATCATTAGAAATATTATTTTTTTTATTTTCTTGTTCAAACTTTTCAACATTTTTCATAAATGTATATAGTTTATCACTAGAAATATATTTTTTGATTTTATTTTTTAAACTTTTCAACACTTCTCATAAATGTATCTACCGGTAGTTTATCATTAGAAATATATTTTTTGATTTTCTTTTTCAAACTTTTCAACACTTCTCATAAATGTATCTACCGGTAGTTTATCATTAGAAATATATTTTTTTATTTTCTTTTTCAAACTTTTCAACACTTCTCATAAATGTATCTACCGGTAGATTATCACTAAAAATATATCTTTTCACTTTCTTTTTCAAACATTTCAACATATTTCATAAATGTATCTAGTTTATCATTAGAAATATATTTTTTGATTTCCTTTTTCAAACTTTTCAACACATCTCATAAATGTATCTACCGATAGTTTATCATTAGAGATATATTTTTTTATTTTCTTTTTCAAACTTTTCAACACATCTCATAAATGTATCTACCGGTAGATTATCACTAGAAATATATGTTTTCACTTTCTTTTTCAAACTTTTCAACACATTTCTTAAATGTATATAATTTATCATTAGAAATATATTTTTTTAATTTTCTTTTTCAAACTTTTCAACACATCTCATAAATGTATCTACCGGTAGATTATCACTAGAAATATATCTTTTCACTTTCTTTTTCAAACTTTTCAACACATTTCTTAAATGTATATAGTTTATCATTAGAAATATTTTTTTTTATTTTCTTGTTCAGACTTTTCAACACATTTCATAAATGAATATAGTTTATCATTAGAAATATATTTTTTTAAATGTCTTGTTCAAACTTTTCAACATATTTCATAAATGTATCTAGTTTATCATTAGAAATATATTTTTTTATTTTCTTTTTCAAACTTTTCAACACATCTCATAAATGTATCTACCTGTAGATTATCACTAGAAATATATCTTTTCATTTTCTTTCTCAAACTTTTCAACACATTTCATAAATGTATATAGTTTATCATAAGAAATATATTTTTTTTTATTTTCTTTTTCAAACTTTTCAACACATCTCATAAATGTATCTACCGGTAGATTATCACTAAAAATATATCTTTTCACTTTCTTTTTCAAACTTTTCAACACATTTAATAAATGTATATAGTTTATCATTAGAAATATATTTTTTTTATTTTCTTTTTCAAAATTTTCAACACATTTCATAAATGTATATAGTTTAGCATTAGAAATATATTTTTTTTATTTATTTTTCAAACTTTTCAACAAATTTTATAAATGTTTCTAGTTTATCAATAGAATTTAATTTTGTAATTTTCTTTTTGAAACTTTTCAACACATTTCATAAATGTATCTAGTTTATCATCAGAAATATATTTTTTTTGATTTTGAAACTTTTCAACACATTTCATAAATGTATCTAGCAGTAGTTTATTATTAGAAATATATTTTTTCATTTTCTTTTTCAAACTTTTCAACACATCTCATAAATGTATCTATCGGTAGATTATCACTAAAAATATATCTTTTCACTTTCTTTTTCAAACTTTTCAACATATTTCATAAATGTATATAGTTTATCACTAGAAATATATTTTTTGATTTTCTTTTTCAAACTTTTCAACACATCTCATAAATGTATCTACCGGTAGTTTATCATTAGAAATATATTTTTTTATTTTCTTTTTCAATCTTTTCAACACATCTCATAAATGTATCTACCGGTAGATTATCACTAGAAATATATGTTTTCTTTTTCAAACTCTTCAACACATTTCATAAATGTATATAGTTTTTCATAGGAAATATATTTTTTTAATTTTCTTTTTCAAACTTTTCAACATATTTCATAAATGTATCTAGTTTATCATTAGAAATATATTTTTTTATTTTCTTTTTCAAACTTTTCAACACATCTCATAAATGTATCTACCGGTAGTTTATCATTAGAAATATATTTTTTTATTTTCTTTTTCAATCTTTTCAACACATCTCATAAATGTATCTACCTGTAGATTATCACTAGAAATATATCTTTTCATTTTCTTTCTCAAACTTTTCAACACATTTCATAAATGTATCTAGTTTATCATCAGAAATATATTTTTTGATTTTGAAACTTTTCAACACATTTCATAAATGTATCTAGCAGTAGTTTATTATTAGAAATATATTTTTTCATTTTCTTTTTCAAACTTTTCAACATATTTCATAAATGTATATAGTTTATCACTAGAAATATATTTTTTGATTTTCTTTTTCAAACTTTTCAACACATCTCATAAATGTATCTACCGGTAGTTTATCATTAGAAATATATTTTTTTGATTTTCTTTTTCAAACTTTTCAACACATCTCATAAATGTATCTAGTTTATCATTAGAAATATATTTTTTTGATTTTCAAACTTTTCAACACATCTCATAAATGTATCTACCGGTAGATTATCACTAAAAATATATCTTTTCACTTTCTTTTTCAAACTTTTCAACATATTTCATAAATGTATATAGTTTATCACTAGAAATATATTTTTTGATTTTCTTTTTCAAACTTTTCAACACATCTCATAAATGTATCTACCAATAGTTTATCATTGGAAATATATTTTTTATATTTTCTTGTTCAAACATTTCAACATATTTCATAAATGTATATAGTTTATCACTAGAAATATATTTTTTGATTGTCTTTTTCAAACTTTTCAGCACATCTCATAAATGTATCAACCAGTAGTGTATCACTAGAAATATATTTTATAATTTTCTTTTTTAAACGTTTCAACACATCTCATAAATTGATTGTCAAATCATAAGAAATATATTTTTTTTTATTTTCTTTTTCAAACTTTTCAACACATCTCATAAATGTATCTACCGGTAGATTATCACTAAAAATATATCTTTTCACTTTCTTTTTCAAACTTTTCAACATATTTCATAAATGTATATAGTTTATCACTAGAAATATATTTTTTGATTTTCTTTTTCACACTTTTCAACACATCTCATAAATGTATCTACCGTTAGTTTATCATTAGAAATATATTTTTTTATTTTCTTTTTCAAACTTTTCAACACTTCTCATAAATGTATCTACCGGTAGTTTATCATTAGAAATATATTTTTTTATTTTCTTTTTCAATCTTTTCAACACATCTCATAAATGTATCTACCGGTAGATTATCACTAGAAATATATGTTTTCATTTTCTTTTTCAAACTTTTCAACACATTTCATAAATGTATATAGTTTTTCATAGGAAATATATTTTTTTTATTTTCTTTTTCAAACTTTTCAACACTTCTCATAAATGTATCTACCAGTAGTTTATTATAAGAAATATATTTTTTCATTTTCTTTTTCAAACTTTTCAACACATCTCATAAATGTATCTACCGGTAGATTATCACTAAAAATATATCTTTTCACTTTCTTTTTCAAACTTTTCAACATATTTCATAAATGTATATAGTTTATCACTAGAAATATATGTTTTTGATTTCCTTTTTCAAACTTTTCAACACATCTCATAAATGTATCTACCGGTAGTTTATCATTAGAGATATATTTTTGTATTTTCTTTTTCAAACTTTTCAACACATTTCTTAAATGTATATAGTTTATCATTAGAAATATTATTTTTTTTATTTTCTTGTTCAAACTTTTCAACATATTTCATAAATGTATATAGTTTATCACTAGAAATATATTTTTTGATTTTATTTTTTAAACTTTTCAACACTTCTCATAAATGTATCTACCGGTAGTTTATCATTAGAAATATATTTTTTCATTTTCTTTTTCAAACTTATCAACACATTTCATAAATGTATATAGTTTATCATAGGAAATATATTTTTTTTATTTTCTTTTTCAAACTTTTCAACATATTTCATAAATGTATCTAGTTTATCATTAGAAATATATTTTTTTATTTTCTTTTTCAAATTTTTCAACACATCTCATAAACGTATCTACCTGTATATTATCACTAGAAATATATCTTTTCATTTTCTTTCTCAAACTTTTCAACACATTTCATAAATGTATATAGTTTATCATAAGAAATATATTTTTTAAATTTTCCTTTTTCAAACTTTTCAACACATCTCATAAATGTATCTTCCGGTAGATTATCACTAGAAATATATCTTTTCATTTTCTTTCTCAAACTTTTCAACACATTTCATAAATGTATCTAGTTTATCATCAGAAATATATTTTTTGATTTTGAAACTTTTCAACACATTTCATAAATGTATCTAGCAGTAGTTTATTATTAGAAATATATTTTTTCATTTTCTTTTTCAAACTTTTCAACATATTTCATAAATGTATATAGTTTATCACTAGAAATATATTTTTTGATTTTGAAACTTTTCAACACTTCTCATAAATGTATCTACCAGTAGTTTATTATAAGAAATATATTTTTTCATTTTCTTTTTCAAACTTTTCAACACATCTCATAAATGTATCTACCGGTAGATTATCACTAAAAATATATCTTTTCACTTTCTTTTTCAAACTTTTCAACATATTTCATAAATGTATATAGTTTATCACTAGAAATATATGTTTTTGATTTCCTTTTTCAAACTTTTCAACACATCTCATAAATGTATCTACCGGTAGTTTATCATTAGAGATATATTTTTGTATTTTCTTTTTCAAACTTTTCAACACATTTCTTAAATGTATATAGTTTATCATTAGAAATATTATTTTTTTTATTTTCTTGTTCAAACTTTTCAACATATTTCATAAATGTATATAGTTTATCACTAGAAATATATTTTTTGATTTTATTTTTTAAACTTTTCAACACTTCTCATAAATGTATCTACCGGTAGTTTATCATTAGAAATATATTTTTTCATTTTCTTTTTCAAACTTATCAACACATTTCATAAATGTATATAGTTTATCATAGGAAATATATTTTTTTTATTTTCTTTTTCAAACTTTTCAACATATTTCATAAATGTATCTAGTTTATCATTAGAAATATATTTTTTTATTTTCTTTTTCAAATTTTTCAACACATCTCATAAACGTATCTACCTGTATATTATCACTAGAAATATATCTTTTCATTTTCTTTCTCAAACTTTTCAACACATTTCATAAATGTATATAGTTTATCATAAGAAATATATTTTTTAAATTTTCCTTTTTCAAACTTTTCAACACATCTCATAAATGTATCTTCCGGTAGATTATCACTAGAAATATATCTTTTCATTTTCTTTCTCAAACTTTTCAACACATTTCATAAATGTATCTAGTTTATCATCAGAAATATATTTTTTGATTTTGAAACTTTTCAACACATTTCATAAATGTATCTAGCAGTAGTTTATTATTAGAAATATATTTTTTCATTTTCTTTTTCAAACTTTTCAACATATTTCATAAATGTATATAGTTTATCACTAGAAATATATTTTTTTTATTTTCAAACTTTTCAACACATCTCATAAATGTATCTACCGGTAGATTATCACTAAAAATATATCTTTTCACTTTCTTTTTCAAACTTTTCAACATATTTCATAAATGTATATAGTTTATCACTAGAAATATATTTTTTGATTTTCTTTTTCAAACTTTTCAACACATCTCATAAATGTATCTACCAATAGTTTATCATTGGAAATATATTTTTTATATTTTCTTGTTCAAACATTTCAACATATTTCATAAATGTATATAGTTTATCACTAGAAATATATTTTTTGATTGTCTTTTTCAAACTTTTCAGCACATCTCATAAATGTATCAACCAGTAGTGTATCACTAGAAATATATTTTTTAATTTTCTTTTTTAAACGTTTCAACACATCTCATAAATTGATTGTCAAATCATAAGAAATATATTTTTTTTTATTTTCTTTTTCAAACTTTTTAACACATCTCATAAATGTATCTACCGGTAGATTATCACTAAAAATATATCTTTTCACTTTCTTTTTCAAACTTTTCAACATATTTCATAAATGTATATAGTTTATCACTAGAAATATATTTTTTGATTTTCTTTTTCACACTTTTCAACACATCTCATAAATGTATCTACCGTTAGTTTATCATTAGAAATATATTTTTTTATTTTCTTTTTCAAACTTTTCAACACTTCTCATAAATGTATCTACCGGTAGTTTATCATTAGAAATATATTTTTTTATTTTCTTTTTCAATCTTTTCAACACATCTCATAAATGTATCTACCGGTAGATTATCACTAGAAATATATGTTTTCATTTTCTTTTTCAAACTTTTCAACACATTTCATAAATGTATATAGTTTTTCATAGGAAATATATTTTTTTTATTTTCTTTTTCAAACTTTTCAACACTTCTCATAAATGTATCTACCAGTAGTTTATTATAAGAAATATATTTTTTCATTTTCTTTTTCAAACTTTTCAACACATTTCATAAATGTATCTACCGGTAGATTATCACTAAAAATATATCTTTTCACTTTCTTTTTCAAACTTTTCAACATATTTCATAAATGTATATAGTTTATCACTAGAAATATATGTTTTTGATTTCCTTTTTCAAACTTTTCAACACATCTCATAAATGTATCTACCGGTAGTTTATCATTAGAGATATATTTTTGTATTTTCTTTTTCAAACTTTTCAACACATTTCTTAAATGTATATAGTTTATCATTAGAAATATTATTTTTTTTATTTTCTTGTTCAAACTTTTCAACATATTTCATAAATGTATATAGTTTATCACTAGAAATATATTTTTTGATTTTATTTTTTAAACTTTTCAACACTTCTCATAAATGTATCTACCGGTAGTTTATCATTAGAAATATATTTTTTCATTTTCTTTTTCAAACTTATCAACACATTTCATAAATGTATATAGTTTATCATAGGAAATATATTTTTTTTATTTTCTTTTTCAAACTTTTCAACATATTTCATAAATGTATCTAGTTTATCATTAGAAATATATTTTTTTATTTTCTTTTTCAAATTTTTCAACACATCTCATAAACGTATCTACCTGTATATTATCACTAGAAATATATCTTTTCATTTTCTTTCTCAAACTTTTCAACACATTTCATAAATGTATATAGTTTATCATAAGAAATATATTTTTTAAATTTTCCTTTTTCAAACTTTTCAACACATCTCATAAATGTATCTTCCGGTAGATTATCACTAGAAATATATCTTTTCACTTTCTTTTTCAAACTTTTCAACACATTTCTTAAATGTATATAGTTTATCATTAGAAATATTATTTTATTTATTTTCTTGTCCAAACTTTTCAACATATTTCATAAATGTATCTACCGGTAGATTATCACTAGAAATATATCTTTTCACTTTCTTTTTCAAACTTTTCAACACATTTCTTAAATGTATATAGTTTATCATTAGAAATATTATTTTATTTATTTTCTTGTCCAAACTTTTCAACATATTTCATAAATGTATATAGTTTATCACTAGAAATATATTTTTTGATTTTATTTTTTAAACTTTTCAACACTTCTCATAAATGTATCTACCGGTAGTTTATCATTAGAAATATATTTTTTGATTTTCTTTTTCAAACTTTTCAACACTTCTCATAAATGTATCTACCGGTAGTTTATCATTAGAAATATTTTTTTTTATTTTCGTTTTCAATCTTTTCAACACATCTCATAAATGTATCTAGTTTATCATTAGAAATATATTTTTTTTATTTTGAAACTTTTCAACACATTTCATAAATGTATCTAGCAGTAGTTTATTATTAGAAATATATTTTTTTATTTTCGTTTTCAATCTTTTCAACACATCTCATAAATGTATCTAGTTTATCATTAGAAATATATTTTTTGATTTTCTTTTTCAAACTTTTCAACACATCTCATAAATGTATCTACCGGTAGTTTATCATTAGAAATATATTTTTTATTTTCTTTTTCAATCTTTTCAACACATCTCATAAATGTATCTACCGGTAGATTATCACTAGAAATATATGTTTTCATTTTCTTTTTCAAACTCTTCAACACATTTCATAAATGTATATAGTTTTTCATAGGAAATATATTTTTTTTATTTTCTTTTTCAATCTTTTCAACATATTTCATAAATGTATCTAGTTTATCATTAGAAATATATTTTTTTATTTTCTTTTTCAAACTTTTCAACACATCTCATAAATGTATCTACCTGTAGATTATCACTAGAAATATATCTTTTCATTTTCTATCTCAAACTTTTCAACACATTTCATAAATGTATATAGTTTATCATAAGACATATTTTTTTTTTATTTTCTTTTTCAAACTTTTCAACACATCTCATAAATGTATCTACCGGTAGATTATCACTAAAAATATATCTTTTCACTTTCTTTTTCAAACTTTTCAACATATTTCATAAATGTATATAGTTTATCACTAGAAATATATTTTTTGATTTTCTTTTTCAAACTTTTCAACACATCTCATAAATGTATCTACCGGTAGTTTATCATTAGAAATATATTTTTTTATTTTCTTTTTCATACTTTTCAACACTTCTCATAAATGTATCTACCGGTAGTTTATCATTAGAAATATATTTTTTTATTTTCTTTTTCAATCTTTTCAACACATCTCATAAATGTATCTACCTGTAGATTATCACTAGAAATATATCTTTTCATTTTCTTTCTCAAACTTTTCAACACATTTCATAAATGTATCTAGTTTATCATCAGAAATATATTTTTTGATTTTGAAACTTTTCAACACATTTCATAAATGTATCTAGCAGTAGTTTATTATTAGAAATATATTTTTTCATTTTCTTTTTCAAACTTTTCAACACATCTCATAAATGTATCTACCGGTAGATTATCACTAGAAATATATGTTTTCATTTTCTTTTTCAAACTCTTCAACACATTTCATAATTGTATATAGTTTTTCATAGGAAATATATTTTTTTTATTTTCTTTTTCATACTTTTCAACATATTTCATAAATGTATCTAGTTTATCATTAGAAATATATTTTTTTATTTTCTTTTTCAAACTTTTCAACACATCTCATAAATGTATCTACCGGTAGTTTATCATTAGAAATATATTTTTTTATTTTCTTTTTCAAACTTTTCAACACATCTCATAAATGTATCTACCTGTAGATTATCACTAGAAATATATCTTTTCATTTTCTTTCTCAAACTTTTCAACACATTTCATAAATGTATATAGTTTATCATAAGATATTTTTTTTTTATTTTCTTTTTCAAACTTTTCAACACATCTCATAAATGTATCTACCGGTAGATTATCACTAAAAATATATCTTTTCACTTTCTTTTTCAAACATTTCAACATATTTCATAAATATATATAGTTTATCTCTAGAAATATATTTTTTGATTTCCTTTTTCAAACTTTTCAACACATCTCATAAATGTATCTACCGGTAGATTATCACTAAAAATATATCTTTTCACTTTCTTTTTCAAACTTTTCAACATATTTCATAAATGTATATAGTTTATCACTAGAAATATATTTTTTGATTTCCTTTTTCAAACTTTTCAACACATCTCATAAATGTATCTACCGGTAGTTTATCATTAGAGATATATTTTTTTATTTTCTTTTTCAAACTTTTCAACACATCTCATAAATGTATCTACCGGTAGATTATCACTAGAAATATGTTTTCATTTTCTTTTTCAAACTTTTCAACACATTTCATAAATGTATATAGTTTATCATAGGAAATATATTTTTTTTATTTTCTTTTTCAAACTTTTCAACATATTTCATAAATGTATCTAGTTTATCATTAGAAATATATTTTTTTATTTTCTTCTTCAAACTTTTCAACACATCTCATAAATGTATCTACCGGTAGTTTATTATTAGAAATATATTTTTTATTTTTTCTTGTTCAAACATTTCAACATATTTCATAAATGTATATAGTTTATCACTAGAAATATATTTTTTGATTGTCTTTTTCAAACTTTTCAGCACATCTCATAAATGTATATAGTTTTTCATAGGAAATATATTTTTTTTATTTTCTTTTTCAAACTTTTCAACATATTTCATAAATGTATCTAGTTTATCATTAGAAATATATTTTTTTATTTTCTTTTTCAAAATTTTCAACACATCTCATAAATGTATCTACCGGTAGTTTATCATTAGAAATATATTTTTTTATTTTCTTTTTTCAAACTTTTCAACACATCTCATAAATGTATCTACCGGTAGATTATCACTACAAATATATGTTTTCATTTTCTTTTTCAAACTTTTCAACACATTTCATAAATGTATATAGTTTATCATAGGAAATATATTTTTTAAATTTTCCTTTTAAACTTTTCAACACATCTCATAAATGTATCTACCGGTAGATTATCACTAGAAGTATATCTTTTCACTTTCTTTTTCAAACTTTTCAACACATTTCTTAAATGTATATAGTTTATCATTAGAAATATTTTTTTTTATTTTCTTGTTCAAACTTTTCAACACATTTCATAAATGAATATAGTTTATCATTAGAAATATTATTTTATTTATTTTCTTGTCCAAACTTTTCAACATATTTCATAAATGTATCTACCGGTAGATTATCACTAGAAATATATCGTTTCACTTTCTTTTTCAAACTTTTCAACACATTTCTTAAATGTATATAGTTTATCATTAGAAATATTATTTTATTTATTTTCTTGTCCAAACTTTTCAACATATTTCATAAATGTATATAGTTTATCACTAGAAATATATTTTTTGATTTTATTTTTTAAACTTTTCAACACTTCTCATAAATGTATCTACCGGTAGTTTATCATTAGAAATATATTTTTTGATTTTCGTTTTCAATCTTTTCAACACTTCTCATAAATGTATCTACCGGTAGTTTATCATTAGAAATATATTTTTTTGATTTTCTTTTTCAAACTTTTCAACACATCTCATAAATGTATCTAGTTTATCATTAGAAATATTTTTTTTTTTTATTTTGAAACTTTTCAACACATTTAATAAATGTATCTACCAGTAGTTTATTATAAGAAATATATTTTTTCATTTTCTTTTTCAAACTTTTCAACACATCTCATAAATGTATCTACCTGTAGATTATCACTAAAAATATATCTTTTCACTTTCTTTTTCAAACTTTTCAACATATTTCATAAATGTATATAGTTTATCACTAGAAATATATTTTTTGATTTCCTTTTTCAAACTTTTCAACACATCTCATAAATGTATCTACCGGTAGTTTATCATTAGAGATATATTTTTTTATTTTCTTTTTCAAACTTTTCAACATATTTCATAAATGTATCTAGTTTATCATAAGAAATATTTTTTTTTTATTTTCTTTTTCAAACTTTTCAACACATCTCATAAATGTATCTACCGGTAGTTTATTACTAGAAATATATCTTTTCACTTTCTTTTTCAAACGTTTCAACACATCTCATAAATTGATTGTCAAATCATTAGAAATATATTTTTTTGATTTTCAAACTTTTCAACACATCTCATAAATGTATCTTCCGGTAGTTTACCATTAAAAATATATTTTTTCATTTTCTTTTTCAAACTTTTCAACACATTTCATAAATGTATATAGTTTATCATTAGAAATATTTTTTTTTAATTTTCTTGTTCAAACTTTTCAACACATTTCATAAATGTATGTAATTTATCATTAGAAAAATATTTCTTTGATTTTGAAACTTTTCAACACATTTCAGTAATGTATATAGTTTATCATTAGAATTATATTTTTTTATTTTCTTTTTCAAACTTTTCAACACATCTCATAAATGTATCTAGTTTATCATTAGAAATATTTTTTTGTTTTTATTTTGAAACTTTTCAACACATTTAATAAATGTATCTACCAGTAGTTTATTATAAGAAATATATTTTTTCATTTTCTTTTTCAAACTTTTCAACACATCTCATAAATGTATCTACCTGTAGATTATCACTAAAAATATATCTTTTCACTTTCTTTTTCAAACTTTTCAACATATTTCATAAATGTATATAGTTTATCACTAGAAATATATTTTTTGATTTCCTTTTTCAAACTTTTCAACACATCTCATAAATGTATCTACCGGTAGTTTATCATTAGAGATATATTTTTTTATTTTCTTTTTCAAACTTTTCAACATATTTCATAAATGTATCTAGTTTATCATAAGAAATATATTTTTTTTATTTTCTTTTTCAAACTTTTCAACACATCTCATAAATGTATCTACCGGTAGTTTATTACTAGAAATATATCTTTTCACTTTCTTTTTCAAACGTTTCAACACATCTCATAAATTGATTGTCAAATCATTAGAAATATATTTTTTTGATTTTCAAACTTTTCAACACATCTCATAAATGTATCTTCCGGTAGTTTACCATTAAAAATATATTTTTTCATTTTCTTTTTCAAACTTTTCAACACATTTCATAAATGTATGTAATTTATCATTAGAAAAATATTTCTTTGATTTTGAAACTTTTCAACACATTTCAGTAATGTATATAGTTTATCATTAGAATTATATTTTTTTATTTTCTTTTTCAAACTTTTCAACACATCTCATAAATGTATCTACCGGTAGATTATCACTAGAACTATATTTTTTTTATTTTCTTGTTCAAACTTTTCAACATATTTCATAAATATATATAGTTTATCACTAGAAATATATTTTTTGATTGTCTTTTTCAAACGTTTCAACACATTTCATAAATTGATTGTCAAATCATTAGAAATATATTTTTTTGATTTTCAAACTTTTCAACACATCTCATAAATGTATCTACCGGTAGATTATCACTAGAATTATATCTTTTCATTTTCTTTTTCAAACTTTTCAACACATTTTATAAATGTATATAGTTTATCATTAGAAATATATTTTTTTTATTTTCTTGTTCAAACTTTTGAACATAATAAACAAGATACATTTATGAAATGTGTTGAAAAGATTGGAAAAGAAAATCAAAATAATATATTTCTAATGATAAACTAGATACATTTATGAAATGTGTTGAAAAGTTTCAAAATCAAAAAAATATATGTCTAATAATAAACAAGATACATTTATGAAATGTGTTGAAAAGATTGAAAAATAAAATTTAAAAATATATTTTAATGGTAAACTACTTGTAGATACATTTATGAGATGTGTTGAAAAGTTTGAAAATCAAAAAAATATATTTCTAATGATTTGACAATCAATTTATGAGATGTGTTGAAATGTTTGAAAAAGAAAATAAAAAAATAAATTTCTAATAATAAACTACTGGTAGATACATTTATGAAATGTGTTGAAAAGTTTCAAAATCAAAAAATATATTTCTAATGAGAAACTAGATACATTTATGAAATGTGTTGAAAAGTTTCAAAATCAAAAAATATATTTCTAATGAGAAACTAGATACATTTATGAGATGTGTTGAAAAGTTTGGAAAAGAAAATCAAAAAATATATTTCTAATGATAAACTAGATACATTTATGAAATGTGTTGAAAAGTTTGAGAAAGAAAATGAAAAGATATATTTCTAGTGATAATCTACCGGTAGATACATTTATGAGATGTGTTGAAAAGTTTGAAAAAGAAAATAAAAAAAAATTTCTAATGATTTGACAATCAATTTATGAGATGTGTTGAAACGTTTGGAAAAAAAAATATATATATTTCTAGTGATACACTACTGGTAGATACATTTATGAGATGTGTTGAAAAGTTTGAAAAAGAAAATAAAAAAATATATTTCTAATGATAAACTAGATACCTTTATGAAATGTGTTGAAAAATTTCAAAAAGAAAATCAAAAAATTCATTTCTATTGATAAACTATATACACTTATGAAATGTGTTGAAAAGTTTGAAAATCAAAAAAATATATTTCTAATGATAAACTAGATACATTTATGAAATATGTTGAAAAGTTTGGAAAAGAAAATCAAAACATATATTTCTAGTGATAAACTATATACATTTATGAAATATGTTAAAAAGTTTGAACAAGAAAATAAAAATATATATTTCTAATGATAAACTATATTCATTTATGAAATGTGTTGAAAAGTTTGAAAAAGAAAATGAAAAGATATATTTCTAGTGATAATCTACTGGTAGATAAATTTATGAGATGTGTTGAAAAGTTTGAAAATAAAAAAATATATTTCTAATGATAAACTAGATACATTTATGAAATGTGTTGAAAAGTTTCAAAATCAAAAAAATATATTTGTAATGATAAAAACTAGATACATTTATGAAATGCGTTGAAAAGTTTGAACATCAAAAAAAAATATTTATAACAATAAACTAGATACATTTATGAAATGTGTTGAAAAGTTTGAAAAAGAAAGTGAAAAGATATATTTCTAGTGATAATCTACCGGTAGATACATTTATGAGATGTGTTGAAAAGTTTGAAAAAGAAAATCAAAAAATATATTTCTAATGTTAATCTAGATACATTTATGAAATGTGTTGAAAAGTTTTGAAAAGAAAATCTAAAAATATATTTCTTGTGATAAACTAGATACATTTATGAAATGTGTTGAAAAGTTTGAAATTTAAAAAAAATATATTTCTAATGATAAACTAGATACATTTATGAAATGTGTTGAAAAGTTTGAACAAGAAAATAAAAAAAATATATTTCTAATGATAAACTATATTCATTTATGAAATGTGGTGAAAAGTTTGAACAAGAAAGTGAAAAGATATATTTCTAGTGATAAACTATATACATTTATGAAATATGTTGAAAAGTTTGAACAAGAAAATAAAAAAAAATATTTTTAATGATAAACTATATTCATTTATGAAATGTGTTGAAAAGTTTGAACAAGAAAATAAAAAAAAAATATTTTTAATGATAAACTATATTCATTTATGAAATGTGTTGAAAAGTTTGAACAAGAAAATTTAAAAAAAATATTTCTAATGATAAACTATATACATTTATGAAATGTGTTGAAAAGTTTGAAAAAGAAAGTGAAAAGATATATTTCTAGTGATAAACTATATACATTTATGAAATATGTTGAAAAGTTTGAACAAGAAAATAAAAAAAAATATTTCTAATGATAAACTATATACATTTATGAAATGTGTTGAAAATTTGAAAAAGAAAGTGAAAAGATATATTTCTAGTGATAATCTACCGGTAGATACATTTATGAGATGTGTTGAAAAGTTTGAAAAAGAAAATTTAAAAATATATTTCTACTAATTTGACCTCTATTTACTTTTTTATTCTCTTATAAAATGGATTTAAACGAATTAAAACTTTAAAGTGAAATGACTCCTGAAAATATGAATAATGCATATACAACAAATATGATTATTAAATTGATAGATTGCGAAATGAATATATCAGGGAAAGAATAGGTATAATATCTTGTACAGATTACATAGAGAAAGAACAGATCAAGTGGTTTGGCCACATTATGAGAATGCATCATGAAAAGTTGCCCTTACAAATCATATAACCAAATGAGATCAGGGTACAAGGCCAGAGGAAGACCATGGAAAAGATGGATAGAAAACATCAGGGACATCCTTAACAGACACGGTCATAGCACAGCCGAGGCCACACATCTGGCTTTAGAACGCAAGCTCGAGCTCCAATCACCCCAACGCTTAACTGCAAGAGTGGATCACAAACCACCTAGGGAAAGACAATAGACAATAGATAGATTATTAAATTTATGAATATTAAAACCGAACAACCTAATTTATCACAAGATCAGATTTGTAGTAAATTAGGTATTTCTTCTTCTACAATAAAAAAAAAGAATAAGACAAGATTTAAATGTAAAATTTTCATATAAATATGATATTCCTTTTAAAAAGTAACAAGAATAAAAAAAATATTGAAATTAGTAATAAAGAAACATTAAAAATAAATAAAGAAACAAGGAAATTAAAAGTTAAAAAAATAAAAGAGAAAATTGGTAATGGAAGGGATAATAATAAATTATTTAATGTTAATAAAGCAATAGAAGAAGTGTAAATAATTTATTGTTATATTTGATGTTGAGAATTTCATTCTCTAAAAATGGAAGAACTAAAATTATTTGTTAAAAAAAATAAAAGTGATGAAATTAAAGAACAAATAACAAAAACTTGAAAAACAAAATTATAAAACAAAAGATTATTTATTAAAACAATATATTGTAAAAAATAAGATTAATAAAGAAGTTTTAAAAATAGTTGGTGAACAAATGATTGAGTATGAAGAAGAATTAGAAGAAAAACAATGTTTAATGATTGAATATGAAACAATAATTGGTGGTGATAAATTAATGAAATAATTCAGAAATATAATAAAAAATATATCAAACAAATTGATCCTAGTAAAGTTACTTATAAAGATAAGAGTGTGTAAAAGAGTATTATATAAATTAAACAACAAAATAAAAGAATTAGAAAAGTAGAAATAATAGTATAAATAATTACTGATAAAATATATATTTTAAATTCGTATTTTAAAATTATGATTTATTTTTTAATCTATTTCTTCACATATTTTTACCACCCGTGTGTTGTTGGGGCCCGAAAGGGGAGAAAAGAATAGCAACACCGTGTACCTTTCATGCATGTCATACGAGGTGACTAAAGAGGTTATGGGATGGAGTTAGCTGTCCCATTAAATAGGGTCAGTGACCCAAAGCCATGCTGAAGTTGGATGTATCAGGCCAAAAGCTGCAGATATCGCAGCTTTGCTGTAAACCATGACACAACACATTCCATTCTCCGGACTACATCCTGCAAATCTGAAGGAGTTTGAGAACGAATGCAGAAGAAGAAGAAATGTACAGATGAAATGAGATGGGGGTCATTCACAAGTAGAAATTCTCATTATATTGGCATGGCTTCTATTGTTTCTTCATTGTTCATTCTCAAACTCCCACTGGAACTCTCTTGTTGCAGGACAATGATCCATCCTACTAGGTTACATAATTTCTCAAACTCCCACTGGAACTCTCTTGTTGCAGGACAATGATCCATCCTACTAGGTTACATAATTTCTCAAACTCCCACTGGAACTCTCTTGTTGCAGGACAATGATCCTACAAGATTTCAAGTAGGATGTAGTCCAGAGAATGGAAATGCATTGTGTTTCCGATTTATTTGCGCTAATGGCCTAATACATCGGACTTTGACTGTATTGCTAGTTTACTGTTGCATAATGGTTAGTCTGATAAGCAAATAGTGCGACCTTCAAACCTTCCACATTCAGGAACCATTGTCATTAAGTTAGCACAGACTTGAAACACTGTGTTCCTGTGTGACTGCACAACAAAGGTGATCCTTAGGATTTAACTCAACAGTTGTGAAATATGATATTGTTTACAATAAAACTAAGAAGTATTTACATGAATGATACTGTCCACAGATATTTGGGAAGGAAACGTTTACGCAAAGACTTAGAGACAATGGTAGAGGGCAGCGATCGGTTGGCGTGGCCACACTATTCCTATTAGACAATCAGTTACATATTGTCTATCCGGGGTGCATGAAAACTGCTAGATCAGAAACCTTTGTCAAAGATGGTGCCTGTGGATGAGTACCTTCCAATCATGTTTGATAGGCATCCAGAGTGAGTACTTGTTTAATTGTCAGCTAAAAGACATAATATCTTAGTGTTAACGGTGATGTTGAGTTCTTGTTTAATTGAGAGCTAAAAACAAATTATGCCTTAGTGTTAAAGGTGGTAAGATAAATTATAACACCCACCATCCAGTGGGGCGGAACAAGGTATTAAGTTAGAGCTTGGAATCACATGTGCTGTGGGGTTCTGGGAAGGATGTATAGAATAATATTGTGACGGGCTTGTATGACAACTGACTTTCTTGAACTTCTAGTTAATGGCAAAGAATAGGGCCAGTGTCTTATTTTCAAGCATGTCGTTGAAGGCGACTAAGTACAGTTGGGGCACAGTAGAGGCGACTAAGTACAGTTGGGGCACAGTAGAGGTGACTAAGTACAGTTGGGGCACAGTAGAGGCGACTAAGTACAGTTGGGGCACAGTAGAGGCGACTAAGTACAGTTGGGGCACAGTAGAGGCGACTAAGTACAGTTGAGGCACAGTAGAGGCGATTAAGTACAGTTGGGGTACAGTAGAGGCGACTAAGTACAGTTGGGGTACAGTAGAGGCGACTAAGTACAGTTGGGGTACAGTAGAGGCGACTAAGTACAGTTGGGGTACAGTAGAGGTGACTAAGTACAGTTGGGGTACAGTAGAGGTGACTAAGTACAGTTGAGGTACAGTAGACTGACAAGTTGTCACCTGCGGAAAAATCATTGTCACATATTGTTACAATTTTGTCTTCCAACAAATCAACCCCCATGGATGATGAAGAGATGCCGGCCAGGAAATTGCACCTTTTGTGGCAGACTCCAATGTGACGGAGACTATGTGACGGAGAATGTTAGTTGTGTCATCACTACTGATGGGTCAATAGATCTGACATAAGAATGACAACATAGTTGGCCCAGATTTGTGTGGTGTGCTCCTGGCTCCTGGAATGCCTGCCTTTGGGGACTAAACATGCATTCAGAAACCTCCATGATGCAACAATGCCTTTGAGACAACCTTATAGAGTCTAGGTTACACAAGAGCCTCAGTTACACAACTGAGAAGAAGCTGTGCTATTGTCAGAAAGGCTATGGGCTATCAAATATAGCTCATATATATAGCTATATAGCTACCACCTCAAAACTAAAGGGATTCTTCTTCTTCGTTCATTCTCAAACTCCTGCAGATTAGCAGGTTGTAGTCCGGAGAACGGAATGCGTTGTGTCATGGTTTACATCATTGCTGTGATATATGCACCTTTCGGCCGCCTGACACATCTGACTTCAGCATTACTAAAGGGATTATTTCATAATCATCATTATAATACTGTGACTTGCAATGTATGTTGTAAGAGGCAGCTAAGGAGGGCTTGGAGTGTGGTTGGTTACTCCATTTCATAGAAAGACACACAAAAATAGTAGCATACCATGTATAAACTAATTCGATTATAAACCGAGCACATGATTTTAATGTCTGAAATTTGACACAAGTCTAGAATCCATTTATAGGCCGAGGTGTAGAATTCCATTATTATAATAATGAAGGGGCAAGTGCCACATGGTTTGCATCTGTGGGTATCACCAACTAGACAAACCATTAATGCAAAAGAAAGTCTTAGTAGATGACATGCCGTTATATTGAGGTTCTCTTATAGAAGCTTCATGGCACATCATATATACAATTATGCTTTTATTTTATTGTTGCAATGTATTTTATGCTTTATTTGTATATATGTATGCACCTTCTGTGGTTGGGATAAAGCCAGAGATGTACTGTGCAGCACTGGGGAGGGGAGGAGGAAGCTGACAGCACTATATGTTTCCTATGCTGAGGCCCATCATAGAGGCACAATGACTTAGGAAGTGACAATCATTTTGACTTGAACATTTGGTTGCATGCCTGAAGCAATAGAGAAGTCTGACATAACCAGTAGTCAATTGGTGGCGGGGAATGAACATAGTGAACCCTACCTTAGCTCCAGTGATTTGAGCATTACTTAGGTAGAAAACTCACAAACCAAATTAGACAATTACCAATTTATTATAATTATATTTTTTTTTTCATCGCATTTATTGTTTTTCATGCCATGTGCATCTTCGCTTGCGAAGGAGGAACATCATCAGGTATCCTCTGGCTCTAACCGGGTTGGACCAAAAATCCACAGACCTCCCATCAATATAATGCTAGCACAACAAATATTATTTATAGACAAGCAGATACAAGATCGTCATAAAACAAAGTCTTCGCTTAACATCCTACAACTGAACATGGTATAGGAAACTCTTCTTCTTCAGCGTTCATTCTCAAACTCCCGCCAGATCTCTCTTGTAGCAGGACATATGTTTGCCAAATGTTGCATGAGTTTGGCTAAATGTTGTTATGTATTTGGTTAAATAATAATGGAGGGCAGAGCACCAGGGCAGAGGAGGAAAGGCAGACCAAGAAGATGATGGACTGACAACATTAAATATAACATGAATATGTCATTGGAGAATGCAAGCCACATCGCCCACGACAGAGAATGGTTCAGGGAGTTCATTAGAAAGACAACGTTCTGGAGAGAATATGTCACTGACAGTGTGACTAAATTTTGTATGTGTTTGACCAAATGTTGTATGTGTTTGACCAAATGTTGTATATGTTTGACCAAATGTTGTATGTGTTTGACCAAATGTTGTATGTGTTTGACCAAATGTTGTATGTGTTTGACCAAATGTTGTATGTGTTTGACCAAATGTTGTATGTGTTTGACCAAATGTATGTGTTTGGCCAAATTTTCTATGTGTTTGACCAAATTTTCTATGTGTTTTACCAAATGTTGTATGTGTTTGACCAAATTTTGTATATTTGACCAAATGTTGTATGTGTTTGACCAAATGTTGTATGTGTTTGACCAAATGTTGTAGATATCAAAGCCAAATGGTAAACTATGATGTAACATATTATCTTATCCGGACTACATCCTGTTCAGTCCTTTACAATGCCAAAGTCATATGTGTTGGGCCATTGAGGCAAATAAAACTGTGACAAAACATTTACGTTCTCTGGTGTATGTCCTGCTGGAAATCTAGTACGAACATCCTGCTACAGGAAAGATCTTATGGGAGTATGGCAACGAGCGTAAAGAAAAGAGAAATAATATAGCCTGACATGCACGGTGTAAGAGGCAACTAAAGAGAGGAGGCAAGGTGTCTACCCTGTGTTGAATTCAAAAGTCAAGCAAAAAATAGAATAAATGTGACCCGACATGCATGATGTAAGAGGCAGTTAAGATGGAATTGACTGTGTCAACTCATAGGTTAAAGTGACCCACAAACAGTGCTTATTCTATATTTTCATGTTTATGTAATTATTGCTTATTATAAATTTGTGCTTATAAATTTTGGCTTATTATTAATTTTTACTTTTTAATAGTTTACTTATTATAAATTGTTTGCTTATTATAAATTGTTCCTTATTATGAATTGTTACTTATAAATTTTTGCAGAACAATACGGGATCAAGGGTCCATGTATATACTATCAATTAGCGGGATTTTAAACAAACTTACAAATATTTCATACGATCAATATTTGTGTGCTTTGGTTCACACACATTTAGCGAGCTCAATGAAATTACATCATTTACAGATCTTGTCACTGTAATTCAAAATAGCTAATAGTAGTTACGCGTGGAGATTAAAACTAGCAACGATTTAATGGTTTTTGTATTTTCAAGATATGAGGTACTGTTAGAATTTAGATGTTGTGTTAGGGGGGGGGGGGATTAGACTCAGTGTTAGGACTAATTCTAACGCAAACCCCCTTTCTGATTTAATCAATTCAAGTTGGTAACTACATTGAAAGGGAGACAAATGATTTCTGCTTACTCTTTGTTTATGTAATACCTCTCTCGCCGAAGACGGATGTGTCTGGCCATTGGCGCAAATAAAATTGTGACACAACGCATTTCCATTCTCTGAACTGGAAATCTAGTAGGACTATGGTCTTGCTACAAAGAAGATCCAACGAGAGTTTTAGAATGAACGCTGAAGAAGAAGTATTACCTCCCATGCGAATATTTGAGCGACAATTATTGGGCAGGTTTTACATATATAAATATGCCAAGACAATAAATGGGGGAGTATTTAATTGGAGGGTTGTATGAGTGGAAACATGATTGGGTTTGAATGCAGGGTATTATTTTGTTTCGGATAGTGAATTTGATTGTCACAATAGAAGTTAAATGTCATAGTATGACACTGTGCGCATTTCCCGTTTGCAAGTACTCTTCGTGACTGCAACAATTGTACTGCGTCTTTGTCAGTCAAAGGCAAATTCAACATACATATGGCAGCCATTTTACTAAAGATATGTAGTGGAAGAGTGACGTAACGGAAGTGTGAATGGCATTACCAAGTTCTAAAAAATACGACAGGAGCGCATTTTTAAAAAAAAGTGTAAGTAGGAAATGCTAGATGTACACTTGATCCTGTATTGTTCCATTTTTGCTTATAAATTGTTACTTATTGTAAATTGTTACTTATTATAAATTGTTACTTATAAATTTAGCGTATTATAAGTTGTTACTTATTGTAAATTGTTACTTGTAATTTTTTTTTTAAATTATAAATTATCTTTTAGAGAACAGTGGAAACAGCATTTTTCTCCATGGGACCTAGTTGGCCTATCAGCGGAGCCTTACCTTCTATATCCAACATATTACACTGGAGAACCATATTACATATCCGACACTGAAGATTCAATCATCATTGACACGGGTCGTGCTCGTAAAGGTGCTGCAGACAGTGAACTGATGGTAGACACAAACATAGCAAGACCTGATGAGACAGAAACACAGATTGACGGTGTTATAAAGCTGGAAGGGCCAGTTGTCAAGGATGAGTTTTAATCAAGTATGGGAATAGTTAATTAATCGCTGTGTAATTATGAGAATAGGCATATAGATGAACTCTATTACTAAGCTGGAACTTAGCTCGCTAAATTAGATATGGGTTTTGTAGCAAGACAGTTAGATCTCCTTACCTACAAGTAATCAATCAAGTGCCATGCCAATTGGTGTAGGTAATCATGCTTCTCCACAACTTTCTGCCTCTTGTGTTGTTAAGTAATTCAATTGATGACTTCATTTTGTACCACACTGACAACCCATCCAGAAATTTATCTCTTTGTCTTCCTCTGTCTCTTCTCCCCTTGATCTTTCCAGTTGTTATTAAATGTTGAAGTTTTACTTTTCTCATCGCACGTCTAAGACCATCGGAAAACACATATGAAGTAGCAACAAAAATAATTTTTATATTTTGGGACCGCCACAACATGAAGAACTATTAAAGGGTTGAGGAATTAGGAAGGCTGAAGGATAGTGGACCAAGACCACTCATATGCGAAACCAGCCCGCTAACCACTGCCCTACCCAGCTCCCTGTAGTTTTCAAGTACATGTTTTATCCGAAGATTAAGATTGTGAACTTCATCACGTTTTATCCTAGGGTTAAGATTGTGAACTTCAGCCCATGTTTTATCTTAGGGTTTGCTTCTCACGTATATTGTTGACTGGAATTTCTCTGTGTAATGTTGTTCTGTTAGTTTCCAGTACAGCTGAAATATTTGTACTTTCAACTTGGTATATCCATTTTTCTGCATGTCCCCAATATATATCATTGTCTTCCTCTCACCGGTGTGTTGCCAGGGCACGAAAGGGGAGCAAAGACATCAACTTACCTGCCATGTAGTAAGTGGCAACTAAGGAGGTTTGTGGGTGTTATTGACATTTCCAACCCATAGGTCAAAGTGACTCTTCTTCTTCAGCGTCCATTCTCAAACTTCTGCTGAATCTCTCTTGTAGCAAGACAATGGTACTACTAGATTTCCAGCAGGACGTAATCCAGAGAAAGGAAATTCATTGTGTCCCCATTTTATTTGCATCAGTGGCCTGACTCAAAAGTAAATCAACCATGCTCAATCTGGATCTTTCAGGTCAAAAGGTACAGATATTGCAGTCATGCTGTAAGCCAAAACAACAGAATCTATTCTCCAGACTACTTCTAGATAACCATCAGTAGTTTTGGGGGCATTCATTCTCAAACTCTCACTTTATCTCTTGTATAGCAGAACACTGGTCTTACTAGATTTCCAGCAGGATGTAATTTAGAGAACACAAATACATTGTGTCGCAATTGTATTTGCGCCAATAAATCCGACTTCGGCGTTAGTAACTAATACATTCATTATTTTTACTACTTTGACTGAACAGTAAATGTCTGTAACTGTATTGATAGTATAGTAAGCAAAGTGTGTGATTTTTCTACACTCGTCCGAATGATAGAGGACAGGTGTATGGAGGGCTTTGAAGGGCTTTTTGTGATAGAGGTGTTGGGATAGTTTTTTGTGATAGGGTGTTAGGAGGACTTTTTATGATAGGGTGTTAGGAGGGATTTTTGTGATAGGATTTTTTGGTGTGCTTTTTTTTCTAACATCGCCAGAGTGGAATCCCTACAACCCTGATAGGTTATGGGTCATTATTATTATACGCCAGACGTACGAAAGAACTGGTTCTCATACTTGTTGTCATAGCCACAGACACAGAGTTTTAGAATGAATGCAGATGAAGAACTTTATATCAGCGATGTTGTCATTTGTTTTTGTATTATAAATATGTTTTTTCACTTAATGATTTTTCATATTATGTGATACTAATTGGTGCTAATTAGTCATGTACAGAGCTTCAGATTATGTAATATATTCTCACAAACATATATTTTGATATTAATTGGTGCTATTTAGTCGTGTACAGAGCTGCAGACTAAACAATATATTCATATTTGATATATCAACATTGTAATCATTTAAATATATTTGTACTTCACTAATGAAGATATAAATTTTTTGAGCAGACATCAAATATTTTTTTATTGTAGGAGTGTACAAACCATTCATTATGATTTTTGGAGCTTTCCCTGAATGTGTGCCTACCAAAATATTTTTATTATTTCTCTTGGTTATGTTTGTCAGATAATGGGTATTTATTAGCCGAAATGCTAACCCTAACTCATACAACTCTCCTAACCACTCATACGATCATCTTAAATAAATAAATATTTAAGTTAATAAACATAGATAAACAAATGTATAAACATAATCAGGGAAATAATCAAAATACAATTTTATTGGGTAGGCACGCATTCGGGGACAGATCCTGATTGTTTCTAAAATAAATCCTCAATGTTTCATCTTCAGCATTTTTTTAATCAAACTTCCACTGGATCTCTCTTGTAGCAGGACAATGGATGGTCCTAGATTTTATCTCTCTTGTAGCAGGACAATGGATGGTCCTAGATTTTATCTCTCTTGTAGCAGGACAATGGATGGTCTTAGATTTTATCTCTCTTGTAGCAGGACAATGGATGGTCCTAGATTTTATCTCTCTTGTAGCAGGACAATGGATGGTCCTAGATTTTATCTCTCTTGTAGCAGGACAATGGTCCTAGATTTTATCTCTCTTGTAGCAGGACAATGGTCCTAGATTTTCAACAGGATGTAGTCTAGAGAATGGAAATGCGTTGTGCCAAGTGTTTTATTTGTACCAATGGCCCAACACATTTGTCTCAGTGCTCTATATTATATTATCCATATACTAAGGGAAATTTTCAGCAAATTGTGTGGTTTCCTGATGATTTATCTCTACAAATTTTGCTGTGTCAAATATTTGCTTTATAACAGTAATTAACAGACTGCCAATCTACATACTTTGAAAGTTTATGAATGACCAGTGTTGCCGTGTGATTCGTATCTTTAGTTTCTTCCAACCTCTTGGATATCACAGGGATCTCTTCCCTGCACATGATAGTGCTGGTGGTAATGACAGAACAGTTCGACTTGCTTAAAACGTGTCGAGTCTGTGAATGATCTTTATGAAGGGAAATTGTGGAAAAATAACGGCGACATAATTTATTTCCATTTTCTGGACTACACCCTGCTGGAAATATAAGACTATTGTCCTGCTACAAGAGAGAACCAGCGGGAGTTTGAGAATAAACGCTGAAGAGGATGAAGTAAAGAATGTGTACATGCATTGAGAGATTATAAATGGCTGATGCTGCTATGAGTCATTGATATCTCTAGTTTCTTCCAACCTCTTGGGTAGGGTATCTCATGGATATACTTCTCTGGACATGATAAGCTCTTCCATCCTCTTGGGTATCTCATGGATATACTTCCCCAGACATGATAAGCTCATCCATCCCCCTGGGTATTTCATGGATACACTTCCTCGGTCGTGAGGGCATTTGATGGCTGGTCACATTCTATAGAAAGTCGTATTGGCTCAGAAGTCATACTGAAGTGGGATGAAAATATCAGATGTACCTTTAGATGTACGCAGGTAGCTTTAGATGTACGCAGGTAGCTTTAGATGTACGCAGGTAGCTTTCAACAGTCCTTCTAGAAAAACAATATGTCCTCATCTGTTGAGTAACTGAGGTGATACACAAATTCACATAAGATTTCCTGTTTCTTCTTCTTCAGCATTTATGGTTAAACTATATTTCCAGCAGGATGTAGTCCAGAAAATGGAAATATGTTGTGTACCCATTTTATTTGCACCAATGGCCCGACACATCCATCCTCTGCAGTATTTGCCATTTCAAAATTTATGGTTGTCTTAGGGAGTTTTATGGATACATGTTTAGTCCCTGACTGGAGACATTCCAGTGTGGCAATATCCCTGTATCATCACATCGTTCTAGGAGGGCAGAATTATATGTCTGGGCCAACTAGTTCATCCATTCTTTTATCAGATCTGTTGACCCATCTGCAGTGATGCCACCTAGTCTTCCCTGCCATGTGGGATTGTACCACCTAGTCTTCCCCGCCATGTGGGATTGTACCACCTAGTCTTCCCCGCCATGTGGGATTGTACCACCTAGTCTTCCCCGCCATGTAGGATTGTACCACCTAGTGTTCCCCGCCATGTGGGATTGTACCACCTAGTCTTCCCCGCCATGTAGGATTGTACCACCTAGTCTTCCCCGCCATGTGGGATTGTACCACCTAGTGTTCCCCGCCATGTGGGATTGTACCACCTAGTCTTCCCCACCATGTGGGATTGTACCACCTAGTCTTCCCCGCCATGTGGGATTGTACCACCAAGTCTTCCCCGCCATGTGGGATTGTACCACCTAGTCTTCCCCGCCATGTGGGATTGTACCACCTAGTCTTCCCCGCCATGTGGGATTATACCACCTAGTCTTCCCCGCCATGTGGGATTGTACCACCTAGTCTTCCCCTCCATGTGGGATTGTACCACCTAGTCTTCCCTGCCATGTGGGATTGTGCCACAAAGGTGCAATGTTTACTGCATCTCTTCATCATCTATGATGATTTTTCACAGGTTGTCATCCTCGAGACAAGACATGCAGCAGCAATGATGATTTTTAACAGGTTATCATCCTTGAGACAAGACATGCAGCAACAATGATGATTTTTCATAGGTTATCATCCTCAAGACAAGACATGCAGCAGCAATGATGATTTTTCACATGTCATCCCATCCCCTCAACTTTCTTGTCATCTCTCTATGACATGCCTGAAAAGAAGAGTTCCTATTTTGTGCTCCTTGAGCTAGAAGTCTAGGCCAGGGTTATCACACAAATAAAACCATGAAGGAGTATTAGGTTGCCTAGATTCTTCCTGTGCTGGGTGGTGAAGTTTTGCTTTCATCTCCTGAAGGGTGTTTCTCATAGCATTTTTTAAGGGAAGTTTTCCAGGACTTTTTCAAGTCCCAGATGAATCGTTTACTCTTCATCAGCTGTTATTCTCAAACTCCCACTGGATCTCTCTTGTAGAAGGACAATGGTCCTACCAGATTTGCAGCAGGATGTAGTCAATCATCGGCTGTGTCCCAGATGAGCGTGGTGATGTGTCATTAGCTAGACAGTATTCTACTCCAGCAGAATTCTCAACAGTTCAAACATGGATCATATAGACATAGATCTCAGCATGGAGATACTGGTCTCAACAGACTTCATCACAGTGAACACCAATGTTTTCTCTTGATCCCAAAAGAGGAGCAAAGAATAGCAGCACTACCTTCCATGCCTGTCATAAGATTCAACTATGGAGGTCATGGGGTGAAGTTGGCTTTTCCATTCCATATAGGGTCAAAGTAACTCAGAAGCCATGCTGAAGTCAGATGTGTCAAGCCAAAAGAAGCAGAAATCAGATCAAAACTACAAACCATGACACAATGCGTTCTATATTTCAGACTTCATCCTGCTTATCTGCAGAAATTTGATAACAAATGCAGAAGTTGACTCTTATGACATGCATAGAAGGTAAAAAGTGTTGCTATTCTTTGTTCCCATTTTGGGCCACAACAACAGTGTGGTGGATCATTCAGACACAGATCTTCTACGTTCTTTCTCAAACTCCTGCAGATTAGCAGAATGTAGTCCAGAGAAGGGAGTGCGTTGTGTCATGGTTTCCAGCAATGCTGCAATATCTGTGCTTTTTGGCCTGACACATCCAGCTTTAGCATGGTTTTGGGCCATGCTGACCCTATATTGGATGGGACAGCCAACTCCATCCCATAACCTCCTTAGTCGACCCATGACATGCATAGAATATAAACAGTGGTGCTATTCTTTGCTCCAATTTCGGGCGACAACAGCACACCACATGTGCAATGGATCGTTCGGACACAGGTCTTAAGCAGAATTCATCGCTGCGAAGATTATGAAGTGGAGGTAAACAAGCCAAAGTTCAGCACCGTAACCACTTATTATGACATACGTATGTAGGTAACATTGTTACTATTCTCTGCTCCTCTTTTGTATGTCCTTGTAACATATGGGTGTGTGAATCTCATTCATAATCACATGTATATTAGTTTCCAAACGATATATTTATATCTACCGCTATATGCCATTAAATACTTTTATTTTATAAACTCATGTTGCACAATATAATCTGCATGCATTTTTTGTGTCACAATGAAATGTATATCATTATTCTATGCTTTATTTTGGTAATTCAGAATGGTATATTGAAAAAAAATTTGGTAATTCAGAATGTTATATTGAAAATTTTTTTGGTAATTTGGAATGTTATATTGAAAAAACTTTTGGTAATTCAGAATGTTATATTGACAAAAATTTTGGTAATTCAGAATGTTATATTGGCCAAAATTTTGGTAATTCAGAATGTTATATTGAAAACATTTTGGTAATTCAGAATGTTATATTGAAGATTATAGGGGTACCGGATTGATAGCATCAACACACAGAGTCAGGATTATATTTTGAGCAAGTATTTTCTCTGTTTCGAATGAAACATTTCCCGCCAAAGGCGGATGTGTTAGGCCATTGGCGCAAATAAAACGGCAACACAACGCATTTCCATTCTCTGGACTACATAACTGGAAATCTTGTAGGATCATTGTCCTGTTACAAGAGAAATCCAGTGGGAATTTGAGAATGAACGCTGAAGAAGAAGAAGAATGAAACATTTCAATATAGCTTCTATTTTGAGCAAATATTTTCTCTGTTTAGAATGAAACATTTGAATATAGCTGATATTTTGAGCAAATATTTTCTCTGTTTCGAATATTATGTTTATACTTTATTAATAAACAGTTTTCTAATAACATTTGTTATTTGTTTTTCAACTGTGTGTTGCTGGGGGCCTGAAATAGCAGCACAGAATAGAAACACTGTTTACCATTCCATGCGGGATGTAAGAGGCTGTTATGGAGGTTATGGGGTGAAGTTGACTGTCTCATCCCATATATGGTCAAAGTGATCCAAGCTATGCTGAGGTCAGATGTCGCAGACCGAAAGGAGCATATATCCATTCTCTAGGCTACATTCTGCTAATCTGCAGGAGTTTGAGAAAAATGCAGAAGCAGAAGTACTTGCTTATATCATTTTATTGGCAGGCAATGCAGCAATAGACAGCACAATACTGAGAAGAGATGAAGCAGACTTGGTCAAGGCAGTAAGAAATTCATTTCAAGATGAAGATGATGTCAATGAGGCTGAGAACGTACACATACAGAGAATGTCAGTAATGGAAGTATCTAGAGGGGAGGGAAGGAAAAGTAAATTTTTTGGAAAGTCCTAAAGGTCACACAAGCAAGACCTGACTGGGACTCTGAGTCTACATACACTGGGATGGCTGCTGGAACGGAGAGTGGAGCACTTATGGAAGTGCCCCACGTGCTGTGATGCTAGATTCTAATCAAGAATCTGGAGACTGCCTTTTTGTATGCCTCATATATGTTTGTTTTTGTTGACTCATTTATTTCTGTAATCCATTGTTTGCAAAGGTTTGCCCCTGGTTTGTATCCATCTTGTCGGTATAGTAATGCTTTTTTGAGGGGCCCTGTCTGATGGTAGTCTGGAAGCATGTGAGAACCTCTTAATCTATTGTCTTCTGGTGTAATCGTGAATTGGCATTGTGTTTGTTACTGATGTTGTCATTTCTGATTCTGTAGTTTATTATTACTGTGAGAATTTCACACGGCACAGAAGTACAGACAAACATCATGATAAATGGGCATAAATTTGAGGACGTGAATATTTTCAAATACCTCGGATCCTGCGTATGCAGCGACGGAAAACGCAAAACAGACTTAAAGATATGCCCCTAAGGCTGGAGAAATATAACTGATATGTCAAGGTTAACTTTAATTTGGAAAAGATAAATCAGTGTTAGTGTGAAAATCTAACATTGAATCTGACTTATGTTGTTTATTGTGTTGTGTTGGTGTGTAAGCTGAACACTCACTGCAGTCATGGAGAAAGGATACAGACCTTCGAATACAAATGTTACAGACAAATACTGCACATCTCCTATAGAGAGCATGAGACAAATTTGTCAATCAATCAAGTGCCATGCCCAATGGCATAGGCGATCATGTTTCTCCATGACTCTATCTCTCTTGTGTTGTCAATGAGCTCGGTTTGTGAAATTTTACCGTGCCACAATACTAGTCCATCTAGCGACAAATGTGTACATTAGAAATAAAATAGATTCATACAAGAATCATTACTTTCAATAGTAAACCAACAAATATACCTACTTGCATGGTTTATAGGTCTGTTGCTTAGGTGGAGGTGGGTGGTGGGAGGTGGGTGTTCAACTCCCCTCTTCCACCCTTAGGAAATCATGTTTTTTATTTCCTAGGAATTTAGCCAAAAGTTGGGTGAAATCCCTACATTAACGATTTTTCACAAAATATTCATCAGCTTTCTCATCAAAAAAGTCATCAGCTTTCTCATTTAAAAAATCAACTTTCTCATCAAAAAAGTCATCAGCTTTCTCATAAAAAAAGTCATCAGATTTTTTCATCAACAAAGTCATCAGCTTTCTCATCAAAAAAATCATCAGCTTTCTCATCAAAAAATCAACTTTCTCATCAAAAAAGTCATCTGCTTTCTCATCAAAAAGTCATCAGCTTTCTCATCAAAACAGTCATCAGCTTTCTCATCAAAAAAGTCATCAGCTTTCTCATTAAAAAATCAACTTTCTCATAAAAAGTCATCAGCTTTCTCATAAAAATCAACTTTCTCATCAAAAACGTCATCAGTTTTTTCATCAAAAAAGTCATCAGCTTTCTCATCAAATAAATCATCAGCTTTCACATAAAAAAATTCATCAGCTTTCTCATCAAAAAAATCATCAGCTTTCTCATCAAAAAAGTAATCAGCTTTCTCATCAAAAAAGTCATCAGCTTTCTCATCAAAAAAGCCATCAGTTTTCTCATCAAAAAAGTCATCAGTTTTCTCATAAAAAAGTCATCAGTTTTCTCATAAAAAAGCCATCAGTTTTCTCATCAAAAAAGTCATCAGCTTTCACATAAAAAAGTCATCAGCTTTCTCATCAAAAAAGTCATCAGCTTTCTCATCAAAAAAGTAATCAGTTTTCAAATCAAAAAAGTTTTCAGCTTTCTCATTAAAAAAAAGTCATCATCTTTCTCATTCAAAAATTCATCAGTTTTCGCATCAAAAAAGTCATCCGTTTTCACATCTAAAAAGTCATCACCTTTCGCATCAAATAAGTCATCAGCTTTCTCATTAAAAAAGTCATCAGTTTTCTCATAAAAAGGAAGGAATTACATAAAAAATGTAATAATTTATTATTTTATAGGTAAATCCCCTTCCTCAATGAAAACTTGTCTGCGGCTCTGATGGTTTTTTTTGGATGTGTGATGATATGATTATTCGTTATAAACTATACTACAGGGAACAGTCGAGGTTGGAAGAAGCAGACGAAGTCTAAGAAAATCATGCACAGGCAGCATCAAGGGCTGGATAGGTCAAGATATTTTCATACTCATCTGCGTCGCTGAAGAAAGAATTTGCTGGAGAACTCTGGGTGTTGTTTCATCCCATGTGGTACTACTGTGAACCTGGCAGGTTATAGCAGTTTTACCCAACCTTTTCTTTAAACCTTTCTCCACCCTCAATCTTTCAAAAATTCTGATGCCACCCCCCCCCCCCCCAGTCCTACATTTTTTATAGGTCTATTCAAAAAATGACTTATTCCATAAATGAAACCTAATTATAACTTGTTCAGGACACAAGACTTGCGTTTTAGGAAGAAAACACTAGAAAATTATTAAAAGAAAAAAAAACAGTAAGTAGGCTAAATTTTCTAAACATATAATGGACAACTAAATCTCAAGAACACAATTTTTTTTAAGTGTCCCCCAAACAATGAAATTCCCCCCCCCCCCTTTTCACCTTTGGGGCGTGTGCCACAACACCGGGTTATAGGCTTATAGTATGGTGTGATAGCAGGGAGACGAACATGAGGTAAATGGGAACTGTCGCTGACCTTTCGTGCGAAGACGGTTCCTCATCTGTAATGAATAGGCTATTGTAATTGGGAAAAAAAGGAACGTGCCAACTCTGATTAAGAACCTCGAATAAATAGGTCAGACTTAGGCCTGTTCAATCAATCGTCTCATTTTATCCTCACGCTAAACCCCCCCCCCCCCCTCACCACCACAAAAACCCAACAACCGAGAAATACAGGAATACTCAAAAACGTATACACTGTAAACTAATAACGATGTACACAGGAGACACAGTCACGTGACATTTACAGTGTATGAATAAATGTCTCCTTAGTTGATGATTGGTCGATAAGGGATTACAACCTTTTGGTTAAGGTATGTTGACATCATGGACTTAGAATATCATGGCCTGTCAGAAAAACTAATGTGGAAGTGTTGAAAGAGTCAAATGCGAAACGGACCCTAATAAATAATATAAGAAAAAAGACAATCTTCATATTTTTGGCCACTTCATGAGACAAGGAGGTTTGGAGAATATAGTCACAACAGGCAAGATTGACGGCAACAGAGACAGATGGCTACAACGTGAAAATATATTAGACAGTTTGACAACATGGCACGGCAGGGAAACAACAACGAGCTTGATACATAATACTGGAGACAGGGAGATATGGAGAGCCATGGTCGCCTACGCCAGCCGGCATGGCACCTGATGATGATGTTGATATCGTCTTAGCGTAAATAGGCTTCAATTTCTAGCAAGTGTACTTGCGTTACAGCAAACACACACATCGTTAGGCTGCTTGTTGTTTGGTGAAGGCTCTACTGGCTTCGTGAACTGTTATTCCACGTGAAATGGTGGTAAAAGTCCATTCGAACCACTGATTGTGGATTATTTTGATCGTCTGTGTCTCACGTCATCTGTGTCATGAAAATGTTCGGAGATGAACCCGTGAACACAGCATTCATTCACAGTCATATGTTTATCAATGAACTCTCTAGTGATTGCAAAGATAGTCTTGAAAAGATAATCCATTCTTCACCAAGATCGATGCCTTCTGGTGCACACATCTGTTCAAGATAGATGCCTTCTGGTGTAAACATCTTTTCAACTTCTTGTTTCATCTTCTGTATCCATTCTCAAGCTCCTGCAGATCAGCAGGATATAGTCCAGATAAACGTTGTGCCATAATTGACAGCTTAACTGACAAATCGAACTTCAGCATAGCCTCTAGGTCAATTTGACACTGTGGGGTGAGACCAGTGTTATAAATATGTTATAGGTCATATAAGTAGGGGGAGGGGGGAGGAGTAATTCCCTTTAAAAAGTCATTCGTGTGTTTTCGTGTATCAGATCTTCATGTGATGTTCCTTTTGTAAAAATCTCTACGGGGTGGGGGGGGGGGGAGGAAGAGACTTTTTACCCGCATTTTGGCCAAATTTCTAATGCTAAAAGGCATAGACCTATTCTGATGTGCTAAAGGACGGAAAATTGAATATCTCAACCCTACGGGCCTTTATGGGACAACAAACTCCACCTTAAATTCCTCTTAGTTGCTGCTTACGATATGCTTGACAGGTAACAGTTTAGCTCCCCTTTCAGACCCGTCAACCAAGGACGATTTCTATTGGAAATTAAGTTTATCTAACTATCACTACGTTCAGATTTTTTTTTTACTAGAAACAGATTCTTGAAGAGATTCTTTCTTTTTAATTATAACAAAGAACATAGGTCAGCTGTGATGGAAATTTAATTTATTTATTGGATAATCTCCGTGACAGAAGACACATGGCAATCACATAATACTATGAATTAATTAATACTTCTACAGAAAATACCTTATGACCACTGATCTATGTATAAATAAATCAAAGTCTTCACGCTCTACCGCATTTAGGATTACCAAGCGTGTTTATTCGCTTAAACAAAGCGAGACCAAGTGTGTTGATTTGAACACGTAACACATTTGTTGTATTTGTAAACTGTTATAGAAACTGGGACATAGGCAAAACAGGGCGAAATATAAGTCAGTGTTATAAAACCAAGACAATCTTGGTGAGACCTGGACACATCTTTGCACTCAATACATACAATTACAATACATACGTGCCATTAACATAAACAAATGTATATTTCCGCAATTTTAGTAAGCAATGTATCAAGTCAAAATATTTTGAGTTTACATTTTTTACAAACTCAGCTGACACAGGTGGATGTCGTTATATTGTGGAATTGCGTTATTGTTGAAAGTAAATTTTCTCTCAAAAATGAAGCGTTTTAAAACTCACAAATTGCAATCCCATTTTTTTTCTCGTGAATACAAAATTTTTTTCCTTGTTAACGAAATTATAATTAGATCTTTTAAATTACGAATTAAGAACTATGGCCATAAAAACTGTAAGACTATATTATTACTTTGTATCAAAATTGTTTATTCTTTCCAATAAATAACAGTATCAAAAATACGTTTAAGTGTAACCGTGTAAATACAAATAATACTAAAATTTAGATAATTTCATGACAAAAAAGTCGAGTGAAGCACTTTCTAAGCAGCTCTCCTATACCCCCGTAATCCTCTTTCGAGGTGGTCGGACATAGCAGGCGCCGACATTCGAAAGCCACTCGGACGCTAAGTATAGCTCACCACTTAGCTGAGCACGTTTATGCTGTTAACATTCCGTACGACCGAAAACTTCACCCCGGTGACTTCGTCCTGTCTTAACATGTCATATGGGGAGGAACCAGCCTAGATCCCAAGCGGTACTGTGACGAGCGAGCTGACTCGACACTGGCTGAACCTTGACCCCGCGGTGGAGTCTAAGACATGCGAACGGACTACTGACACTAGTTCCCATACAAAGTCAAGAGCCAACTTTTGTATTAAGTTCCGCGGGGAACTTGAACCTTATACGGACATTATCCCTTAACATCCAAAAGTTTATGTGCCACACTTTTGTTCACCATGTCAACAGTTAGGGAAGAATGTCGTGCATATTGCTTTCAAAAAAACGTTTTTATAAATAGTAGAACGGGGAATAGTTACATAAAATCACTCAAAATAAATGAGAGTTGTTTATTAAAATTATATTACCACATGATCAGATCAAAATATTTGTGTTCTTATGATTTATTAATACATTTGCACATATTAATACATTTCACATGTATTACATCCCCTTATCTGATAGTATCTGCGGTGTTATGACCCTTAATGAATAATGGGAATTTCACTCTCTATAGCCCTGCTATCCTAGACAGAGCCTCAAAATATATTTCACAAAATTATTTTTCCATACAGAGCCTCAGTTTTTATCCTATTTTTGCATTGCAATCACGTTTTTATCTTTTTAAAACGTCAAGTTCCAAAAAGAGTCATGTTTTTATGTTGTGAGTTTAATTCAAGTACAATTAGTTTTCGCAAAAACAAAACACTTGACATTTGTTTGGACAATCATTCAATCATGACTATTACATTTTTGTTTGTAAACGTTTTATGAGATTGTCTTTTGCTAGGTCATATCGACTTACTGTACCGTGTCTCTCGTCAAATACAGTCACGTGAACTTATTCTTCTAAATGACTTTACTTGACGTTGATTTGTCATTGGCTGTCGACACAATGTATACAAAAGTGACCAATTAAAATCACTGTAATGGTTAAATAATGTGACTTCAGATAGATTATTTTCAAATAGTCCACACAACTAATTGAGAGACAAGATTATACAGTGTAGTAAACAATGTGTAATCGGGAATTTTTGATACCACATCGGTATATTCCGGTCATTTCTATTTGTACTGGTGTCTTTCAGCAGACATGGGTTACATGCGATCTGTTGCATTCTTTATCTTTATAATAACTAATGAAACCAGTATTCTGGTTTTCACACTTTTCTTTTATTAATATATGATATGCAAGTTGTTTGGGAAAATTAGCGGTATATTGCCCTGAATGATAGATGCACAAAATAACCACCATTTAACACGTATTGTGTTTAGGCAAGTGCCACCAACTCGTTCCGTCAAAAGCACTAGACAACACAAATTGTTTTTAAAAAGTCACACACCATTAGTGTTTAAATCTCGAGAGGGGAACAAATAATAGCAATACTGTTTGCTTTCCATGTATATTTTAAGAAACGACTAAGGAGGTTATATGGTGGAGTTGGCTGCCCCCTCCTATATAAGGTCACAATGATACAGTGCCATTATAAAGTCGAATGTGTTAGGTCAAAGGCGAAGATCTCGCATCAATGTTGTGAACAATGACAAAACGCTAATTTGCAGGAGTTTGAGAACAAACGCAGACTCAATTATCCAGAGTGAGAACTAAGATGGAAAGCATCTATGTCTTGTTGACAAGATCTCAATTTTCTTTTTATCTCCTGTTACCAGGGTTGATCACATCATCCGTAATATCACTCCCTTAATAATCACTTGTGCTTGTGCTTCTTTCTCTCCCACTTTCATCATCCCTTGCCTCCCATTTCGTCATACGTGTGTTTTTATTCATTGTTAGTCAGCTATAGTTTGTCCTGATGATGGTTTCTTTTTCAAAACTTCGTATGTCTTTGCGTCTATTCGCTAGTATGTCGTGTGTATACATATTGACAACATTTGTATCTAAATCCGTTTTTTCTTATATTCCACTGTGTTGCCCCAGCCCTCGTATTTCCAGCCGATGTGTTGTTCCCGGCACTAGAGATTAATTCCAATAGACCAGAGAAAAAAGCTTGTCATCTTTCCTCAAGGATTATTACTATCGTATATCTTATGCGTCGCATAATTCTTTTCTCCTTCTTCCTCGTTTTCCAGCAGGTCAGATGCTGATATGGATTCCATCAAAGAACTGTTCTGTAGTTAGAAGCTCCAGTGCAGTAGTTAGTGCAGTAGAGCTTTCCGCCAGAATTGTTTCAGATAGCCATCGTTTCTCCCTTGTGATGTGATATAGTGGGCAGTTTTGTAAAAAGAATAGAAGCATTCAAAAACTTATTTTTGTGTCGCAGATCTGGAAGAATCTGCGCCATAGTTTCATTTTTGGGTGAAATTATCCCCCTCCCTTCAAATATATAGCCCCAAACGTGGACCTAATTACATTTTGAGAACCACTGATCTTTATCTGCTTTATCTTTTTATGTGTACGTCCTCAAACTACTGTATGTTATCAGGATGTAATCCGGAGAATGGAATGGGGTATGTCATGATTTACATCGTGGTTGCGATATCTGCGCCTTTCGATCTGACACACCCTATTCAGCATGATTTCTGGATAGCATGATCCTCTATTGAATAGGAGAGCCAAATCAACCCCCCCCCCGCCCAAAAAAAAACCCTTCTTAGTCACATTTTACGATGTGCATGGTAGACAACAATAACAGTACCACTAACTTTGCTTCTTTTTCCACACCACATTGGCACCACTGATCTAAACCACATATCACAGTACACACCACGCATTGTTTGTGTTTTGGTTTTTCTTACTAGTCCTAATGTTGACATCTTAGGAGCAATCTTACTTTCGTGAACTGTGCTCACGAGATAGAAATAGGGCTCTGTTTACTGGAAGAAAACTTGACTATTGTGTCTTAGATAGTCACAGTGACTAAACATAATGCTTCATTAATAAAATATAATTTAGTCACTGTAAACAGAGAACTTCCCACTTTATAGAAGGTGGTTTTCACTTTATAGAAAGTGGTTTTACGTTTGCAATGAAGGGGAGATAATATGTACAGTTGTGAACATATTTGTTTTAATTAATTATTGTGTCAAAACAATGTTGAGAAATCTATTCCTGATGTACTTTCAATTTAAACTTGCATTTACCAATTAGTGTGTTCTTTTTTTAAAATTGTATGCATCTGTCTAAAATATTTTTAAAAATTATTATGAAACTCTCACACTTAGGCTGACACACTAAGTGTTTCCTATATACAAAAACCAGAAATTTGGATGAGATCCCCTTGTTCTATCAATTTTTAAAATATCATAGGGTTACTGTTTCATTGTTACAGTTACTCTTACTGTAATTACTGTTACTCATTGGAGCACCTGCCATCTGATGTTAAAATGGTTCCAAGATACTTGACTTTATCCCCATGATTTAATGTTGAATCATAGATAGTATATATCTTCCTTCATTAGACAAAGGCGTTGGACTTACATCAGCCATGTTCTCAGAATGAACAGCCTAAAAATTCCCCGGCAGTCACTATATTGGGTGCCACCTAGAGTAAGAAGAGGGAGACCTAGAGAAACTCTACGAAGAACCATTAATAGAGAAGGCATGTCAATGAACCTAAACAACACGCAACAATTGAAAGACCTGGCAACACAGACCGAAATGGAAAGCTATGGTTTCTGCCCTATGCGCCGCCTATGGCCCTGGAGGAACATAACATAACATAGATAGTAATGCTGTATTCTGGCGGTGTGTATTTCTTGAAACAGCCATTACTTCTAGTTTCTTCTTGTTTAGACTGAGAGCTTTGTTTTCACTTTTTTGTACTACCATGTCTAACAAACTTCAAATTTCTTTTTCTCCCCATTCAATCAGAACTGTATCGTCAGCATATGTTAGATTATTCAGATTTTGTAACCTCTAGCTGCTATTCCTAGCATGTTTTCTAAGTTTCATATAATATCCTCTGTATACAGGAAGAAAAGATCTGGTTACATTACACATCCTTGTCTGATGCCCATCTCTATCTTTTGAAATTCTCCTACATTGCCGTCAACACTCGACACAGCTGTTTGTTTCCAATACATGTTTCTTACTATCTTTAGACCTTTTCCATCAACATAGCTGTCATCTTATTTTTATATACAGTCATATGTAGTAAAATTTATATGCGTATTCTTATACAACTTCTGATTTATGAAACAACAGAGAATGAACAACGTAAAAACAAACTCAATAAACTGCTTTTCGCTGACGATAAAAACATCATGTATGATGACGAAGAAAAACTGCAAACTCACATCAACTCACTATCAAGAATATGCAATAAATACAACATGCGGATCAACCGACAAAAGGCAGAAACTATGCAAATAACGATATTAACAGACAAAAAGCAGAAACTGTGCAAATAACGAGATTAACAGAGCATTTAAACATTCAAATGGAGAAAACAAAAATAATACAAGTCAAAGAGTTCAAGTACCTACGAAGTATCTTTACAGAAGACGGATGAGTCAATTGAGAGATAGAAACAAGATGTAAAAAAGGCAAATATTGGGATATGCCAGATGTCACTTTTGCTATAACACCCAAAAAACAACACGGAAGTAAAGAAACACATAAGTAAGAGCATCGTTCTGCCAACACTATGCTACCAATGTCAGACTTAGCAACTAACACCTACACATAAATAAGAGCATCTTTGTACCAACACTATGCTACCAATGTCAGACTTGGTAACTAACACCTACACATAAGAGAAAGATCGAAACATGCGAAATGTCTAAGTAAGACTATTTGAGTCACCAGATTCGACAAGGTGCGCAATTAGAACATCAGACGGATACTAAGTATAACATAGTGCATCAAGTATATAGAGAAACAACCGATAAAATTGTTTGGACGTCTTATGAGGATGAACGGTCCCATTAGAGCGTATAACAAGATTTAAATAATGATAAAAAGCCAAGGGCAGACCAAGGAAAAGATAGACAACATCAAGACCATCCTGAATAAACATGACTACACTACAATCATAGCACCACACCTGGCTCTGGAACACAGACTACATCTTCTATACAAACCTCTACCCTCAGCGGCAAGTGTGGACGTTACGACAATAGACAATTCTTATAAAAACGTCCGTATTAGTAATAATTACTGAAATTTAAACCCCCTCCCTCCATTGTCCAAACTATTTTATCTGTTGTTTCTATATATATTCTATGCATGGTGTTATATCTATTATCTTTCTGATGTTCTCATTGCACATTTTGTTGAGTCTGGTGATTCCAATGGCCTTCTTCAGACATTTCATTTTGCAAGTTTTGATCTTAAATACATCAAAAATCCTGTACACCATTCAACATAACTGCAGAATGTTCAGCGTGCTCCATAATTACATACTTGGGTTATACATTGTTCACTTTCTCCACCTTGGATTCACTAGACATTTGGGGTGCAAAGGGAACGCATTGCAATAGGCGGACCCAGGGTTAGCAGATAACCAAGACCCCAAATGTACCTCCTCGCGGTGCACCCTGGAAACAGAAATACAGCAGCTCGAGCTGATTCTGGCCAAATCATTTGGGGATCGTGTCCGAGAATGTGGAGGCAGCAGATGGAAAGAGATTTGACTGCATAAGAGACAGACAATATCTCCGACACCACCAGCATCACCACATATAGCGACACTGTCGACATACAGTGAAGCTAGTCAGTCCAGCCCGAACTGCAAATAGAAAGTGAAAAGAACTGCGTGAACTGCAAATAGAAAGTGAAAAGTTTCTAGGAAAGGGGAACTACAAGCTCCGTCAGCTCGAGACGAGCTTGTAGTTACCTGTGCTCCTTATAGGCGGAGACCCAGACCCATTCTTGAATGGATGTTAGAATTGGCGTTCGGAAAAGCAAGAAGACCTAACCCAACTCTAATGTCGAGCCTTCCTAAACCAGAAATATGCTCGCGAAGAGAAAGGGTTCCGTACCCGATGGGCTTAGGCAAGAAAGGGACACCGATGGATGTCCTGGCCCAACTCTACTGTCAAGTTTTCCTATACCGGAAATACACTTGCAGAAAGAAATGGTTCCGTACCCGATGAGCTCAGGCACAAAAGAGGCAACGATTTAGCCCTGGCCCAACTCTACTATCAGGTTTTCCTACACCAAAACTACACTGGCAGAGAGAAAGGGTTCAGTACCTGATGGGCTCAGGCGATATTGGGACAAGGTCGCTCAGCTCGAGAACGCCTTGCTCTCAAACGCGTGGTGTGAGACTCGAACTTGGACAAGGGGTACACGATGTCGGCGAATGACACCTCGGCTAAGAAGGCGAAAGAGCCAGGGTCCAACTCTTCTGTTGAGTTCTTCCCCTTAAGGAGCCAGGCTCACGGATGAGAAACGGTTCAGTACCCGATGGGCACAGGCACAATACGTCCAATTACACGAGGCAAGTTCATAGACAGTGGAACACCTCGTACGAGTCAGACGAGAGCAAAAATCGTCTTGGCGAAGAGTCACCACATACACGCGTGCCTGGAGACAGACATGGAGGCTGTCACAGGCTAGGGTAGCCCACCGGAATTGTCAAGGCATGCCAAAATCGGATATGCTAGGCCTACACGGCGCATAACTGTGGCACAACGTAATCACGCTCCCGGCGGAAATCGTACGGATATCCGTGCTGGTTACAATGGAGCGAACGCAAAACAAACAAACAAACAAACTAGACATTTATGGATCACATTTATGGATTTAGAAGAAATAAACAAGTTTCATCTGACATTGGACTATTTAACAATCTCAAAAGCATTAATCTATTGTTTCTTTTGAACCCTGTGCTCGCTTTTATTGCGGCGTTCTTTGCCAGAGAAACTTCTACCATTTATTCATTTTAACACAGGTGGAAGAGTTGTAAGGAATATCATTGTACACATGTGGGAGAGTTGTAAGGAATATAATTTTAACAGTGTGTTGTCTAGTATTATTATGTATAAGGGTTAGTCCTGGTCGCTGTAAGTTATTGAGTAATGGATGATACGTTTGGGTTTTCTGTAACGTGATACACATGACAAATTATCACTTTCATTTATTCCAAAGACAGTAAGTGAGAAAAGGAAGCGTGGATGTTAGAGTGTGAGGTCTATGGCACCATCTTTGTCCTTAGGTGGTATGCTAGTCATGTTAAGCACCTACGACTCAAAGTACACAGATTGAGTAAACTGTAGATTATAGGGACATCATATATATTGTTAGTTTCTTTGACATTCCTACAATACGAAAGTTATAAATATATTTCTGAATATATAATATATTCACTGTTTACCAAAATAATCACCATTCTTCAGTTTTTCTTTTAAAAAAATAAAGAAAGTATCTTATGGCGAGGTATGCGCCTTTCAGCCACAAAAAAGGGTTATGTTTCAGATCATCCAGTCATCATGATTCCAATATTAACATTGTGATGACAAAAACGTATTGAATATATAACTCGGCGGTTATGGTTTTGCAGCACTCCCTGAAATACATACTCTCGAATTCATGGTGGCTGGATTACCCAAGGGTGGCTCTATTATTATTTTATGGTTAAAAAAAACTATTATATAACCAAATTGGTGCCCGTGTGTTGCCAGAGGACAGAAAGGGGGGGAGGGTAATGAATTGCAACATTATTACCTGCCAATTATGTTGTAAGAGGTGAGTAAGCAGGTCTTGGGCTCGCGTTGGTTGTTTCATCCCCAAAAAGGTCAAAGTAGTAGGATGTTTCAGACCGAAAAGCGCAGATATCGCAGCTAAGATATAAGCTATGACACAATGCACTTCGTTCTCCGAACTACATAATACTAATATTCAGGAGTCTGAGAACGAACGCAGAAGAAGAGGAGAGAAATTGGACCATGTACGCGTTTGAAAGAAGTGCGCCTCACCATAAGGTTACTTTAAATAAAATTAATTATAATAATAACATAGTTTGTAGTACAAACAAGAGTTAGGTAATAACGAAACATGAGGATGACAAAACAGAGATTTATTAAATAAACATATTGTGATCAAAATTATTCCTTGATCACACACACACACACACACGCACGCACGCACACACGCACGCACGCACGCACACACACACACACACACACACACACATATATATATATATATATATATATATATATATATATATATATATATATATATATATATATATATATATATATATATATATATATGCGTGCGTGCGTGTGTGTGTATGATGACCATTTTTACATTCACATTTGAAAATTCAATTAGAATTATGACCATGTCTAATAGTTCGTAGATGGCTAATGAGCCCTATTCGAGCAGTAAATATCCGTGCACAGTTCGAACATGGAATTACCACTGTAGACGGATTTTGACCTATCCGTGACTTTCTAGTTACTCTCGGCTGTTAGGCTGCAACATTTCTCCTCTTTTCACAAGATGATGCGCTCTTTTTGACTGTAGAGCGCCATATATATATATACATACATACATACATTAAGTGGTTTTTTTTCTAGGAAAAAAGAAGGGTATACGGCGTTTACAGAAGTGGATGGTCAATACTTTAACATGAATGGCCACCACCCATTCCCCTACCCCCTCCATTTGGCCGTAATAATTTGCATATTGGGAACTTTGAAAAATAAAAAAACAAGCTTATGTATGAAATATTTTGAGTAATCATATATTTTCTTATAGTTCTACTGTCATAATATAAAACGGGCGGCGGTGTGGTTTGTTGTGTATTCTCCGTAACGTTAATTATGAGGTTGCGTTACCTAAAGAGGAAGGGTTCAATCATTTCGTGTTTTGACAATTTCAGAAGGAGGAGCGAAGAATATTAACACTTTGATCTGCCATGCATGTCATAAGAGACTACTAATAGGTTTGCGGTTAGTGTTGAGTATGCGAACGAGCAACAAAAAGAACCACTCAAACCTTTCCATATATATATGGGCCTCACAACCTCCACCCATACAGACATACATACAAAAATACATTAATATAAAACTTACTTTTTCATAAATTTACAGATTTATCATAAAGGCCATAATTTATCCATGCCTTTAGAAAGTTCAATATTTCTGTTTCTTTCCTTGCTTTTGTAATCTGTTGCTGCGTGGTGCCCAAAAAGCAGCCAGGATTCAACACATTTTGTAGGATCAAATTGACAGAGAGTGGGTCAACTATCTTGATAAACATAACTGCTGATATAATCTTAATCAGTAATGACGATTTTAAAGGTGTTGCAATCATGTTCAGCTGTGAGAAATCTCTTGCAAGTTTACTTGAGAAGATCGGAGTGATGTCAAGATTGTGAATTGAAGGTTTGAAAGTATTTTTCCTCCTTTTATTCCAAGATTCTATGTATTATATTTCTGTCGTTCAAACGAAACCGCATTGACAAATGTCTAATTGCTTCTTCGTCATATATTACAAAATTGTGTGTTTCTTCAGACCACTGTTTTTCGTCAAACACAAAGGGCTCACTTGAGTAAATCAACTTCTTTATATTCGAGCTGTCGTTGTTTTAGTGAAGTCTCCAAGTTATCATAAAAGGAAACAGGGCATATTAGTTGGTTATCTTTTCTATCTCTTTTGTAAATAAGAATTTCTTGGACTAGAGACTTTGCAGCTTGGGCGGTTTCCTTATAGTACTGTCCGGGATATGATCTCATATCTACAAACAACTGTATAGTGCGTTTAATTGCTTTATTGGCACAATTAAAAGTTATTTTTCCTTTTTGCGATGTCAGGCTCTGTTCAGAGAGCTTTTGAAGTGTATCGCACATCTATCCTAAGTCTAAAATAAACTAAACAATAGTAATCTTCTTCATCAATCCCTCATATGTGCACCTATCTTCTTTTTTTTTTATCTCTGGAATTATCATCTTTAGGATTTCTAAAATGACAAACTAAGTCTTTATAATCCTACTAAACTGCAGATACTGAGAAAAGTTGGATTCTACCCAACGAATGCTTAATATTCGTTGAATTTTCAACAACTTCGCTTCCAGTGAACTGGCACATACATGGAGTTCGCAATTATTCTTTTGGCGATGCGTGATAAAAACGTATCACTTGTCAATAAATTATTTGAATCTATTAATTCCAGAAACATTCTTACCAACATCGTGGACAGATAATTCCAGATTATGCTTAGCACAGTGTCAAACAATTAATGATGGACATTTATCTTTTAATAACATTTTTTTCTACGAGAACCCAACATTACCGCTGTACCATCACACAAAAAATAAAAAAATTAAACATTCATTCAAGCACTCCTCTGTCAATCCAATAGAATGAAGACATCTAATCAAAGAGGAGAAGATTCCGGCGGATGATATATCCTCTATTTCAGCTAAGTCAATAAATAAATTAACTAGTCTGATCATTTCACAACCTGAAATTATTATATAAAATGACAACAGATTAAGTGGTTTTTACATGCTTCCAGACTACCATCAGACAGTCTTCCTTGAAAAGAATTACTATACAGGATTGAAGACTGATGGTTACAAATCCAGGAGCTGACCATGCTAACGATGAATTACAGAAATAAATGAGTCAACGAAAATAAACACATGAAGCGCACAAAAAGCCACCCCAGAGAACTATTCTACCTCTGACTTTGCAATACACAAAGGGGTATACAACGAAAAGAAAAGACTTATATTGTCGATGGTCACGAACAAATAAATTTTTTCTGGGCTTTTTGGATTTGTATTTGTATTTGTCTGGTTTAGAGAACATAGTCACAACAGACAAAATTGAACGCAACAGAGCCACCTCCATAGAAAATATTAGAAGTTTGACAACCTGGCACGACAAGGAAACAACAACGACTTTGATGCAGCAAGGCACCTGATGATGATTTGTCTTCTGAACAAGTTCTTGTCTAAAATATTGAGTGGTAACCTTGGACAGGAAGAAGAGTTCCGGTTGTGAAATAGCGCGAAGTTTGCCTACTTTCTGTATAATTCCATTTGCATTTGTTTGTTATCTGCAGTTTCTAAATAAAATTGCATTGCATATCTTCGTTCGCCATGCCCGGGTCAATTGTGCTGTTGTCTTCTGCCACAGAAGTTATTATTGATGCAGATTGTATGAGCAGGCAAGTCTGATAAAAATGTGAAGATTGGCATAAATTTTATGATAAAAATAACATTTGTCTTTGATGTGATTTAATATTTAATAATAATAATTATAATATTTATTAATTATAATAATTATTATTAATAATACTAATTAATAATATTAATAATTATTCTAATTATAACAAAACATGCTTAGGGGCCTTGATAACTAAACTACTACTAGTAATAAATAAATAGGCATGTGTTGGGCATAGTTTAAGTTAAGGTAAGAGTAAGACTGAGGCCTAACGCTCAAGTTAGTCTATGCTAGGCATTAGGACAAAATTTTCAAAATGGGGTTACATAATTATAAAGACCACAGTTAGATAGCCCTTGAAAATTGTAATCCAACGATGCCTTACCAAGCCTGTACGTCAATTCGAATTTTTTTCGAATTAATTTTTGCCTCGAGATAATTACATGGAACATATAAGGAAATATGAAATGACAGTTGTCAAAAAGTTGCGGCCCTGCCTTGGAACTGAGCCACTAATTTATAAATATCAACGTTATTTGTACTAAAAAACCTAACAAATTATACATTTTCTTGTTCGGGAAGACAAGACGCACCTGTTGGTTACATAACATTCTAATAATGTTCCGACACAGCCAGAGTTAATAATATATTAATAATGGCGTCTAATTTGCATAATTACATTGAAATATTTAATATATATTTATTGCATTTTTTAAATATTTAGGATAAAATATATTGCAAACTGTACATTTTTGTGTTTGCGAAGACAATGCGCATTTGTTGATTATATTGTGTTAATTGTCTGATGCAACCAGAGCCATAATAATGGCAATAATGGCGTCTAATTAGCATAATTAAAATCTCTTCTTTGCTCCCCTTTATGGCAACACGCATATGGCTGGCAATGTCATCTCAGCCCTCTTTGTATCTGAAATATATTTTATTATTATTATTACTGGCATTTGGTATCACAGGTACATAAACAATTCTATTTCAAAGGTATGGGTGAAATACTAGGTAGGTATGTGCACCAAATTTTCAAAATGGTTTGACATCATTATGAATATACTTTTTCCTATATTAGTGATATTTAATTAGCTCTATATAATTAAATACTTTATTATATATGTTTTGTAGTGTGGATATTCTTATGTAGAAAATTTGATGATAAAAAACAAGAGACAAAGATATCAAAAAGAATGAGAAAGTTTGGAAGATGCTGCAGTTGACGTTCTCTACATTGATGATTTATTATTAGGTCTAATGAAAGGAGAACACATCTCTCAAATTAAAATGAACTTTATGAAATTTCCATTAGAGAATTATAAGAATTGGACTTCATAGAACAATATATATTTAATGTACAATGTGTTTCTTGTATAATTATCCACATTAAACATGACGATTTGACTAAGAAAACACTTAGACTTAAGTCTAAGTCATGGCGACGGACGCAGGATAGCACACGCACCTATGCATTGTTTTGTACCAATAATTCAAATTATTTTACATATAAATCTTAGATTTGTTACTAGAATCATTTAAAATTGATCCAAAGAAATTAAAATTGGCAAGAATTGTAGTTGTTAAACATAAATTTCTTTAAATAAGAGACATTTCAGAATTACCGACGCGGCCGGAAGGAATAGCGCAAAACAATATGGCGGATAAGGAACGCGTGACCGATCTGCAGTGGGTCTTTTTTAAATTCGATAAAAATTACCGGGAACTTCCAACAATAGTGAAATTTCGTATATAAAGAGAGAAATGGTTGATATATTTGTTAGACATATACAATTATACTATCACAATAAAATTAATTTGATAAACGTGTGCAAAGATGAAAATCACTTACCTGGGCTTGTTTAATAAATAACTGTAAAAATTATAGAACATTTTTCCAATGGATAGTTACTGAATTCGATGCACAAATGAATGAGAAAGCTTAAACAGTTGTTTTTTATAGGCAATAAGGTTGCGTCGAGTTACCTAAAGACAATTGCGTTGGTCAGTGTTTCACGTGATGCAAAAAATGGATTCTTGGACGCTACCAAAACAAGGGAAGTAATTTAAGCCACATTCACTTTCACGTCCCCTTACGATTTCCTAATGCCTAGTCTATGCTATGCATGCCCCGTTGATTCAGATCGACTAAGTAATTAAATTAATTAGGCCCATAATTTAAAAAACTGCAAATATGAATTTAAATTATAGTAGGCAAATAAAATGACTTTGGCGAGCACGAAAAGAAGAGCAAAGAGTCAATAATAAATATAAATTGACAATAATGTTGCCACCACCCATGTAACAATACGTTATTCATCATTAGCCTGACCATCATCAGTAACCTGTGAAGTCATCATCACCCATGGTAGGTAATGCAGAGCATGGGGTAATGAGAAGGCAGACCTTGACAGAGAAAAAGTAACCTGTTGATGGAGGACAATGCAGGGAGTAAAAATTCAGTCCGTAGAAGTTGCTTTTGATTCTTCACTGTGCTATAAATAGCACACTGTTCATTCTTGAACTTCTGCAAATTAGCGGGATGTAGTCAGGAAACCAGAGTGCATTGTGTCATGGTTTACAGCTTTGCTACGATATCTGCACCTTTCTGCCTGAAACATCCAACTTCAGCATGACTTCTGGGTTGCTTTTATCCTATTTAGGATGAGACAGCCAACTCCATCCCATAACGTCTTTGTTGTTCGTCCATCACAAGTAATTATGACTATTTGTTACATCCACTGAAATTCAGTTAAGAGATATGTCCTTGCCTATGAGTTCCTATGATGGCTAATGAGCCCTTTTCGAGCCGCAAATGAGCTTGAACAGTTTGGACATAGAATAACCACCATAGATGATTTTTGGTCTGTCCGTGACTTTCTAGCTACTCTCCGCTGTGAGCTGCTGCATTTCTCCTATTTTCACAAGATGATGCACCCTTTTTGACAGGCTACCTTGAGATCATGTACCCTTCTCCAGCTGACCATAGAGAAGTATCAGATGCTAATAGAGAAGTATTAGCATACGTACCACATGACCTGCCCAATGAATCTGTGTCTGCATCAGGATAGTGTCAATCCTAGGGATACCAGATCTGTCAATGACTGTGGTAACCGGAATCTTGTCTTGCCATCTGATGTTCATAACTTTTCTGAGAAAGTTGTGTGACAGTGATTGCGTTTCCTCACATGACGTCTATACAGAGTCCATGTTTCACTAGCGTATAACAGCACTGGGAGTACCACTGCTCTGTAAACTTTCAGCTTAGTCTGTTGGTTAATGCCATTTCTATGCCACATTTGCGTACAATCTGCCGAAAGTAATGTTTGCCTTGGCAATCATTGTATACACTTCATCATCAACGTTGGCATTTTGTGCTACCTAGGTATGTGAATCTATTCAAAACTTTCAGGGCTACACCATTTACCTTTATGCAGGTCTCGTGATAACTTTTGCCAGGTGCTGGTCAAAGTTGTAACATGGCGTATGTTTTATCCATGTTAATAGAAAGTCCAATGTTGGTACAAGATTTGAAGAATCTGTCTATAATACTTTGTAGATCAGCCTCAGAGTTGGCATTTAGGGCACAGTCATCAGCAAATAAGAGATCCCTGATTGTGTGTGATTTGACTTTGTTTTTTTCTCGGAGCCGCCAAAGGTTGAATAATTTTCCATGGATGCGATATATGTCTACTCCCAAGTTTAGATCTCTAAAAGCATCATCCAACATAGCAGAGCACATGATGTTAAGTATTGTAGGGGCTAATACACATCATCTACCACAGCCCCTTCCTACTTACCATGTCAAATTCTTTTGTTAAGTCTATGAATGCTGTGTTACTATATCTACTATGAATACAAAAATATCACTAGCTATCATTTGTTAATTCCGGTCATGTAAACATTAAACATCATATGTTATATGTCGCTAAATGAGTATAGCAACTGGTTGAAAATGTCTGCCGGTCTTTTACTGCAGGAAAACCGATGGCCTTTGGTTTCGTGGTAAAGTTTAAATGTGAAACTTTGCAATCGTTTAATTTATTGGAATAATTTTTCTGTTTTCATTCTTAAACGATTCCTGGTTACTAGAATGTAGTCAGGATAGCAGAATGCATTGTATCATGTTTTACAGCTTGGTTGCAATATCTGCTTTTGATCTGCCACATCCAATTTCATCATGGATATTTTGGTAAATTCAACCTATGAGGTGAGACTGAAACTCTTTCCCCAAACCTTAGTTGCCTTTTATGACATGCATGGGTCAAGGGTCGTGGTGTTGCTATTCTTTGCTCCCCTTTCGGTTTGAGTAACACATGTGCTTAATGTCAATTTAATCATGACATAGTATATTCCATTGTATGGACTATCTCCTGTATATAAGCAGGAATTTGAGAAAGAATGCAGACAAGACTAAAACTGACATTGATTTTTATGTTGTTTATATTCTTTCTAAGTCTGCGTTTGTTTTAAAACTCCTGCATCTAAGCAGAATGTAGTCTGGAGAATGTAGTGCATTGGTGTCGCAGTTTACAGCTTTGATGTCATATTTGTGACTTCTGTCCTGACACATCTGACTTTAGCAAGAATATTAATATTTTTTGAATTTCAGGCTAAACAAGATTGAGTCAGAGTTCAAAGATGGAGACATAACTGTGAAGGTGAGATGAATTGTTTGTAGTTGGTCATATGTCTAAATGGAAGCAGAGGTTAACTTAATATTCTTTTTTTCTTCTGCGTTCGTTCTCAAACTCCTGCAGATTAGCAGGATGTAGTCCGGAGAACGGAATGCGTTGTGCCATGGTTTACAGCATTGCTGCGATATCTGCGCCTTTCAGCCTGACACATTCGACTTTAGCATGGCTTTAGGTCACTGACCCTATATGGGATGGGACAGCCAACTCCATCCCATAACCTCCTTAGTCGCCTTTTACAACATGCGTGAAAGGTAAACAGTGTTGTTATTCTTTGCTCCCCTTTCTGGCCAGGCAACACACGGGCGAACTTAATATTATAGATGATCGTGTATATGCAGTGGGTTAGTGGAATCAAACAAGAAATGATTGTGTATAGGGAGTGAGTTTGTAGAATCAGACAACAAAGATGATTGCGTGGGATGGAGGATGTTAGCAGAACCCAACGAAATCAGTTTTCAAAATTTAGAACTTCTATTTGTTGGCATCAATGATCACATAGTTAACTTGACTCCTGACACATCGACATTTCAGCAGACCATGTTTCTGTATTCAGGATTCTTTTGGTTGTGTTAGGTCTTCAGGCCAGTGGCCAGGACGAAGCTCCATCTTCTCCAGGTCATAGCGGCTGTTCCAAAGTTTTTGTTAGATCTTCAGGCCAGTGGCCAGGACGAAGCTCCGTCTTCTCCAGGTCATAGCGGCTGCCCTAAAGTTTTTGCCTCAGTTCAGTCTAGTGTGGCTATGTCTTGCCTTGCAGTTCTTTGTATCCTGGACAATCTTTGAGTATGTGTTCAGGGATCTGTATGCCTGCTCGGCATGGACATTCATTTGTATGGGCTACCCTGATCCGGTACAGGTGGCCCTGGAGTCGTGCAGAAGCCTTTCTAAGTCGAAAAATGATGGTCTGTTGTTGCCTATGAAAGTAGACACTGTTTACCAGCTTACAACCTCTCTGTTGAGTATACTCATAATATTTTCTTTATAATCAAAAGAAAATGAAGTTGGTAGGCGCAAATTCAGGGAAAGAAGCATTTCTTACTCACTTACCAGATCCCTGTGTCAGGTTGTGGTAGGTCTGTGTTATGTTTGTGTTATAAACAGCTGTGTTATGTCTGTATAAAAGGCGTTAGTGATGGAGGGGTTTGCTGGTAACAGGAAATTTGCTAGAAATGTATGAGCTATAGAGGGATTCCACAGTACTTCCACAGTTCCATCATCATTACATGTACTACCACAGTTCCATAATCATTACATGTACTACCACAGTTCCATAATCATTACATGTACTACCACAGTTCCATCATTATTACATGTACTACCACAGTTCTATCATCATTACATGTACTACCACAGTTCCATCATTATTACATGTACTACCACAGTTCCATCATTATTACATGTACTACCACAGTTCTATCATCATTACATGTTCTACCACAGTTTCCATCATCATTACATGTTCTACCACAGTTCCATCATTATTACATGTTCTACCACAGTTTCCATCATCATTACATGTACTACCACAGTTCCATCATCATTACATGTACTACCACAGTTCTATCATCATTACATGTACTACCACAGTTCTATCATCGTCACTTGTACTACCACAGTTCTATCATCGTCACTTGTACTACCACAGTTCTATCATCGTCACATGTACTACCACAGTTCTATCATCGTCACATGTACTACCACAGTTCTATCATCATCACTTGTACTACCACGGAGTCACATTCTTCATATGTGTCAAATCTACCAAGAGGAGAAAATATGGCCCAGAAAAGACTGCACTTCTTCTAGACTTGAGGGGTTCCATGGATGACCTGAAGGAACCACACAATTCATTGAAGCTATTGGTATCTGATATCTGACTGAAAAATGATGAAGAAGAAACTCTCCGCTGGATTTCCCTTGTAACATGACATTGTCCTACACAATTTCTAGTTGGATTTAGTCCAGAGAATGGAAATACGCTTTAAAACCATTTTATTTGCGGCATTTGCCCGACACATCTGCCTTTGGTGGAAATTGTGATCTAAGAGAAATATTTATGTTTTATGGCCAATATTTTAGAGCAACCAGCAGTTTCCATACTTAAATTTCATCTTCTGCGATTTTTCTCAAGCTCCTGCAGATCAGCAGGATGTAGTTAGAATGTGTTGTCACAGTTTCCATCATTGCTGCGGTATCTGCGCCTTTCAACCGAACATATTTAACTTCAGTATCACTTTGTGTCTCTTTGATCATATGTGGGATGGGACAGCCAACTCCATCTAACCTCCTTAGTTGCCTATTACAATTTGTATGGAAGGTAAATGTGTTTTTATTCTTTGCTCTCATTTTGGTTCCCAGGTAACACTTGGGTGAGGTACTTACATATAAAACGAGTCGATGTTCTGTTAGTCGTGAAATGTAGTCATTATTTCAACACTTAGTTAGGAGCAGTGGCTGCTGAATTGAGTGTAGGACCTCATGTGTGTTGCTCGGAGTCACATATGGACAAAGAATAGCATCACTCACCTTCCATGCATGTCATATGAGGCCATTAAGGAGATTTGGGGATTGAGTTGGCTATTCCATTACACAGGCTAATGATCCAAAAGTTATATGGCAGACCAAAAGGCACAGATATCGCAGCCAAGCTGTAATCAAACTGTGCGCTACACACTGAGAGCTCTCCCTCATGACCTTGGCAGGAGTTTGTAACAAACACACATCTTTATCTGTACTGTAGCTGGCAAGCTCACTAAACAGATATCTCCGATTAAATTAACCGTTTTGTTTTTTTGGCAACATTGTCTGCTGGTGACCTTTACTGCTTGTACTATAACAAACTTGGAATGAAGCTGCACATTTCGTTCACAATTCAGAAAAAAGTGGGTAGGCACATGATATTTGATTGAATAAAAAATTGTTGTATAACAGTTTTACGTGAAACAATTCTCAGAATTGATGTTTTGAACAAAAAGGTCTTTATCAAGATAAGATGTTGGGTGCAAAGGGTACAGCATTGCCCTCGGCGGACCCAGGGTTAGCAGATAACCAAGATCCCATAATTACCTCCTCATGGTGCACCCTGGAAACAGAAATACAACTGCTCGTGCTGATTCTGGCTAAAACTTTTGGGGATTGTGTCCGTGAAAGTGGAGGTAGCAGTTGGAAAGAGATTTGACAGGCAATATCTCAGACACCTCTGCATCAACACATGCAGCAGCACTGTCGACATACAATGAAGCTAGTCAGTTCTGCAGAAGCATCGGAAGGGCGGCCAATGCAGTTGTTACAAAGTGGGCAGATGTTATAAGAAATATAAAGAATGGCACATTAGTCACAATAAAAATAATAGCACAATGTGTACACTGAGAGGGAAGCACAGCGCTAGAGGACAGCAGCACGTGCAAAGAGAATGAAAAACGTTTCAAGGAAATCAGAACTATTGTTTTGTTTATTCGAGACAAGCTCCTAGATACCGGTGATCCCAGGCCCAACTCTACTGTTGAGTTTTTTCTATAACGGAATCATGCTTGCGGAGAGAAAAGATTCAGTGCCTGATGGGCGCAGGCACAGCCTTCCAGGGTGACAGCACTGTTCAGCTGTTCTAGAACAAATGCTAGTCCCTGACGCTCATAAAAATGTGTATAGACTCGGACTTAGGATGAGTGGTTCATGAAGTTGGTGAACAACACTTCGGCTAAGAGGGTGAACGAGTCCGAGTCCATTTCTTCTGTCAAGTTCTTACTAAACTGGAACCAGGCTTGAGGATGAGAAAAGGTTCAGTACACAATGGGCCCAGTCACAATACGTCAAATTACATGAGACAAGTTCACTCGGAACACCTCGTGCAAGATAGATGTGAAGGACAAACAGTTTCGGCGTAGAATAAGTACACATTCACTGCCTGACGACAGATAGGAAGGCTGTCACAGGCTAGGGCTGTCCACCCGAAATGTCAAGGCATGTCGAAATCAGATGTGCTGGGACTGCAAGGCACATAACGGTGGCACAATGTAACTACGCTCCTGGCGGAAATCACATGAATATCTGTGCTGATTACAATGGAGCGAACGCAAAACAAACAAACAAGATTAAATGTTTTTCTTGTCTCTGCTGCTAACTTTATTTATGTTTAGAATAATGCCTGTGTGTTATTGGCACAGAAAGGGAAATAACACTTACCACATGTCGTAAGAGGTAATAAAGAGGTTTAGAATAATGCCTCGCCCGTGTGTTGCCAGGGCCCAAAAGGGGAGTAAAGAATAGCAACACTGTTTACCTTCCACGCATGTCGTAAAAGGCGACTAAGGAGATTATGGGATGGAGTTGGTATTGCACTGGATCTGTTGTTGCTGGTTGTTGATTTCCTGGTGGGAGAAATCCATTTTGTTTATATTCGTTATGGTTTTTTGTTCTTAACTGTTTTTGTTGTCTTGATAAAGATCCCAATTGGACCACCACGTTGACAATTGTATTGGTTCTTTTTAAAAATAAATAATTTTATATTGTTATTTTCTATATTTTATTATTTTATATTGATAGTTTTCTAGTAACCTATTTACTTTATTTGCATTTACCCATATAGGGTCAGTGACCCAAAGCCATGCTGAAGTTGGATGTGTCCGGCCGAAAGGTGCAGATATCGCAGCAATGCTGTAAACCATGACACAACACATTCCGTTCTCCGGACTGCATCCTGCTAATCTGCATGAGTTTGAGAAAGAACGCAGAAGAAGAATACTGCCTGTGTGTTATTGGCACCAGAAAGGGAGTGTGTTATTGGCACCAGAAAGGGAAATAACACTTGTCACATGTCGTAAGAAGGTACTAAGGAGGTATGAGCTATTTCATCCAATGATCTTCTCTGAGCTGAAGTCTGCTGAAAACCCATTCCTGTACCTCTGGGAGAAAATTAACCCTTTTATCTGCAGGATGCTTTGAGAGTGCAAGAAAATCATGACAAAATCTCATCTAGAAATAATATGTCCATTTTGTAGCATTGCAACCCACAGGTACATTGCAACCCACAGGTACATTGAGTACAGCAGTCATCTGGTGCTTGCATAAACTGTGGAAAACCTTAGATAATAACAATAAGACCCAAAAACATTTAGATCGTAGGGGTGCCACACTGGTGACATCAGTAAAAGAACGCTCTCCAAATATCTCTATCCATAGCCACTTGGAGGGGTGTAGACAAAATCATGCCCAGACCATTCCTTGATGTTGTCAATCCAGGATTTTCTTTAGTATAAAGGTACGGCAGATCCCATAACAGTGACCTGCCGTCGGAGATGAAGATAACTTTTCGTTTGCTAAGCTGCAGCAACTACAGTATTAGATGGGATGGCCAGTTTCCTTCCTTGCTGTGTTTACCTTCCCCAACTCATGCGTCAGGTATCCATTTACAGCTGGGTCAACTGGAGGAGCTGATAAAGAATGCCAGATAAAGACCATCCTATAGTCCGTTCAGAATCGTTTGCCGAGATGTTATGATTTATAATTCAAAAAGTTCTTGATGATTTCACATGAATTTTGGCATACGTTGTTAAAATGTCCATGTCGCGAAAACATATGTGTTACTTGATGTCTAGCTGTAACGGTTATTTGAAAGCGGCGAATTCTTTTGATGTTTGCCCATGTAAATATTATTTCGATCATAAACCAAATATTTTACAGATATCTAGTGCAATGATGACCCATAGGCGTGTCCACAAAATTTTACATGGTGGCAGGTGTAAAAAAAATTTAAAATATATCTTTTGTTCGTAGAGTCAATTTGATATTGTTCCATGCTCTTGGTGTGAGTTTCACAAATGTTGTCGCTGCCTTTGAAATAAGTACATATATTTCTTCATGTAAGGAAATTTTGTCTGTAATAGTTGATCCAAGATATCTGAACTTCTGTATTGAATCAAGCGGGCTAATTTTTATAAGTAATGGTTGATGGTTTGCTTATAACATTTTTTTGAATTGCTTGGGTGGTATTGAGCAATGAAATGTTCTACAAATCAACTTGTAAATTTTGCAAATCAAACTTTTTTTAGTGTAGACTTAATCAGAGTAATGATCATTCATAATCAGACGAGTCAAATAGGTCGATTACTGTTTTCGGCTGAACAAACAACAAACCTTCCTTTTTCCAATATTCCTCTTCTTGGCGTAACACATGATCCTCACATTTCACCCAGTAGTCTTTATGTATATTTGATAGAGCCTGATTTGTAAGTGTCTCAATATCACATAATTTGAAAGTTGTATTTGTAGATGCTACGTGTCCTTTAACTTTTGCCCAAATTAGCTCTATAGGATTTAAGTGTGCATGATATGGAGGTAGTCTCAAACATCTATGACCATGTTCTTCAATTAACGTGTCTATTTTAAATATCTTTGTTCGTTGTGTCTGTTTTACAAGGTTAAGCAATTCGGGTTTCAAGTACCTGTCGGTAACTGGTATGTGTTCTTTTATGAGCCACGTTTTGATTGCATCTTTTGTACTTGATGATGTTGGGATTCTATCTTCTACGTTCACTACGTTATGGTATGAAGCATTGTCCATTATCAGACAAGAAGGTCTATCTAATATTGGAAGAATACTTTTTTCGATCCAGTCTTCGAATATGTGCCCATTCATTTCGGAGTGGTAGTCTCTATTGTCAATGGATTTTGAAATGAAAATTAGATGAGCATTCTGCAACAACCCATTATGTCTGCTACCTGCATGTGCAACTATCAAACGTTGCCCTTTACTACTTGGTACTGATCTTTTAATACTTCCATCTGCTAACTGCCATTCCTTTTCATTTGTATGATGAGCGTTGATCCAAGTTTCATCTAAATACACAATATCATAACCATTCTCGCGCATTCCCTTCACTTCACGTAAATACTTGCTTCTAAGAGCTACCAGATGTGGCTTTTCACAAATAATGTTTTTTCCACCAGCATACTTTCTAAAGGTGAAGCCTGCATTTCTTACAGTTTTCCATAATAAAGTTTTTGATATTTCAATGTCGTTATTAGTTTTCAGCCAAATCTTCAACTTTCTAAGTGTCACTTCTTCGTTTTTATCAAACATTCTACATATTTCTCTTTTTACTAGGTCCTTATCGAAACTGTCTATCTTTTCTTTCCTTCCTTGCTTTCGTGAATTTGTTGGCAATAAATATCCGCTTGCTTCCACTATTCGATCAAATGAACGTTTACACAAACCTAAAATATGCATTGTTCTCTTCTCAGGATTTGATAAAGAACAATAAAGATGTCCCTTTTTACGCTCTCTGCAGAAGTATTGATAAATCTTTATAGCAATGTTATGCTCAGTAAAATATTTTGCTTTCAGATTCATTCTCACATAGACTTGCAGAAGGTAATATGCTTAGTGCCGCCTACTTTCTGTAAATATTGAGACGTGCCTCTGACTTGTGACTTGAAATCGAGTAAATAGCCGTTTTTGATTTCACATAATTCTAAGTTCAGGAAAAATAATATTTGGTGCTAAACGGGAATTTCCATATGTAACATTGCTTTATACAAATGTACAGTGGAAACAACTACTTTTAGAACGGTGCACATTCTACCGTGAGGGTCATGCCTTTATATTTAATAATCAGCTGTGAGATGTAAGCATCTACATAATCCAGCGGTTGTTTATAATTTAGATTAACTTTTTTTTAATATAGGTTAAATAAGGTATCTTTGATACTGGATCACATTTCTTTGATAAAAAAATATTTCTATAGCGACATTATTATTCTAAACCTAACTTCAAATGATCAATCCATATGAACAATACGTTTTTGATAAAAATAATTTAACATCTCGGCAAACGATTCTGAACGGACTATAGCAGGTTTTTATCATCTTTGAACTGAATAAACCCAGTTTAAAAGTATTTTTGAAATACTTTTTTTCTTTTTAATAGAAAGGTTTTTACAAGAAGATTGATGCCATCATTGGCGGTTTCCTGTTGGCAAGTATTAACACAAACGGAACTAGCAATGGTACAAGTAGCATCGACATTGAGCATGCTCACAATGGTGAATTTTCATCAGCGACAGTAGCCAGTGGGCATATCACTAACGGATCCTCTGTTGCTGTGACATTGTCTAAATTTGCATTGGGCTCTAACATTGAAAATAACGTAGAAAATAAAGAATTTACAAACGAGAATACAGATGGCAGAAGCAAGGTCAACTGCAAAGTGGTAAGATAAATGTTTTATTTTTGTGTTTATTTTTCTTCTGCGTTCGTATTCAAACTCCTAAAGTTTAGCAGGATGTAGTTCGGAGAATGGAATGCATTTGGTCATGGTTTACAGCTTAGCTGTGATGTCTGCGCCTTTCAGCCTAACACATCAGATTTAAGAATGGATTCTGGGTCACTATGACGGGAAGGGACAGCTAACTCCACACCAAAACCTCCTTAGTTGACTCTTATGACATGATTGGCAAATAACAGTGTTTTTAATATGGTACATTGCCTTTTTCAGCATTCATTCCTAAAGTCCTGCTGGTTAGCAGGACATTGTCTGGAGAGGCGAATAAATTGTGTGATGGTTTACAGCTAGGCTGTATTATCTGTGCCTTCCAGCTCGGCACGTTTGACTTCAGCATGGTTTTTGGGTCACTATGACCTATGGAATGGGACTGCCAACTCTCTCTCACACAGACATGACCCCCTTCCCCCCCTCTATGCATGGAAGATTAGTAATGATTTCTTTGTTTTCTTTTTGGGAAAGGCAACACGTGTGTACATTTAACACACTGTGTACAAGATCTAGGAGTATTAGTCTAAAAAATGTACTCAGTGACCACACCAAGAGAATTGTGTTCATACAGGCCCATATCTGCCCAAACCACTGTCTGGCACATGCAGGTCAGTATCTGCCAAAATCATTGGTTTTTAAATTCAGGTCTGTAGTTGCCCAAACTGTGGTCTATTTTGCACATACATATCCGTATCTGCCCAAACCGCTGTGGTATGCATATCTATAGCTGCCCACACCACTGTCTGGTTTGCACATGCAGATGCTGAATGCAGAAGAAGAAGCTTTTTCAGAGGCTCATAGCTTTCTTCTTGTCTTTACTTACGTACAGTGTGCAGTTCTGTAAAATATTTTTTGTGTTTTCTGGAACTTGTCCAAAAGGGTACATACAGTGACACCAACTCCAAACTTCCCGTACATATGTTAGAGTATTTTCTCAATCTAAACATAGTTTGTTCCTTTCTTCCAAGCTTGTAGATAGCATTGTCCTTTTGGCTGCCATGGATGAGGTGAGCTCCATTCCATGTTAATGGATCTTTTGATGATGGACTTCATTTTCAGAATTAAAAATTGTTTCTTTATAACAATTACTACAAAATATGTAAAAATAATCCGACCTTGAAATTGTTTTATATACTATATTACTTTATGTCATCAGGATATCGCGGAGACACAGAATGGTAACCAACTATTGAACGGCGTAGGGGAAGTTGATCTGATTGAAGCAGAGATTGACACTAACGGAGCAGACAATGCGTTTGAAGATGACTTCTCACCACCGGTTAAAAAATTAAAAGGAGGTAGAAAATCCGTAGAGACACCCACTCGAAGTAAATATAGAGGATTAATTTAATAAACAACAAATTTGTTCTCATAAGTTGTAGAAGAAATGGTTATCGTTTCTTCTTTTTCGGCGTTTATTTTCAAACTCCCACTGGGTCACTCTTGTAGCAGGACAATGGTCCTACTAGATTTCCAACACGATGTAGTTCAGAGAATGGAAATAAGCTGTGTCGCCTTTTTATGCGTTCCAATGGCCCGACACATTTGTCTTTGGCAGTTTGTTTTAGTTCCAAGAAAATTACAGGCCATTGCGCTCGGGTGTTGTTGGAGCCCAAAAGAGGAGCAAAGAATAACAACACTTAAATTGTTGCAGGATGTTTGTACAAAATGTTTGATCCTATGTACAATGATGTGGTTTCTCTCCTACTTCCTATGTACGATGATGTGGTTTCTCTCCTACTTCCTATGTACAATGATGTGGTTTCTCTCCTACGTAATCACCCCTTTCCCTGGGCGCCTGAGAAAAAAAAATACACAAAAACGCTCCACCTTATCTGAGTTATTTTGACACAAATACAGCATAAAATTATGTTTTGTTATATCATTAACTTACCTTATGCTGTGCGCTGTTCTTGCAAGTCGAAATACCAAAAAAATTGGTTTCTGGGGTAACCATATTTAGTGTAAATCCTAAAGTATCGAGCTACTGGGTTCTAAGGGTAAACATGGCATCTGGGTCACTTTGACCCCATTTGAGATGGGACAACCAACTCCTACGTGTTTAATCACTTTAAAAAAAATATTTTTTATTTCCAGACTAATGTAATATGGACTGAACAAACTAATCAAACGTGAAGAAATCACATACAATGTCCGCTCGTTTAAGACTATGGACATACAATGTTTTTATTTTAAATGCTGACACGTGGCACCTCTGATACATATTGTTTTTGTGTTTTTCAATGAATAAATGAACATTCTATAACATAACAACAACTAAAACATAAAAACAGCAATTAAAACATGTAGATATCACTTTCTATGACGATCACTTGCCAATGCTACACTACATTTGATCACTTGCCAATGCTACACTACATTTGATCACTTGTCAATGCTACACTACATTTGATAGTAAAATATGTGGTCGAAAATTGACAAATTCATTTCAGAAATTTGTTGTAAAAAATTAGCCGGCTTTTTCCTTCTTGCAATCGTAATGTGTAAAGGAATTTGACCTTTAGGCTGTGACATATTTCTTTCTAGCTTCGTGTGGCGGGAATTCTACATCATATAAGCTTTACTTCGTGTGATTCCGTGCTATTGATTTGGGGCATAGCAATGGGGGTGAATGGAGACACCTACCGACCCAAGTTACATAATGACGTCGGGCCTATAACCACCTATAGAGCCTGTAAGGTTAATTAGGTGTAATTGCTTAGTGGCATCAGAAAATATGTATATGTTTTACCTATACTCTACAGCACCTACTCGGACTTCAGGTCGTCTCGCCTCTAAGACTCCTGATGACAAACATGTTTATCAATTATGTCATTGTTTTCTGGAAGGTGAGTTACTTGAACGTACATGATTATCATTGACTTTCTTTACTGCCAAAACATGTTTGCATTAGTTTGATTAAAAAAATTCAAGTAAATAGAAAACTGCAGTAAAATTGTGCACCAATTGGTAAGTAAATATATAAAAAAAAATTAAATTGCAGTTTACATAGAACAATCACTGTTTGATTTTGTGGTTCCTATTCTGTGTTTGATTGATTGATTTTGTGGTTCCTATTCTGTGTTTGATTGATTGATTTGGTCGTTCCTATTCTGTTTGTTTGATTGATTTGGTGGTTCCTATTCTTTGATTGATTGATTTTGTGGTTCCTATTCTGTGTTTGATTGATTGATTTGGTCGTTCCTATTCTGTTTGTTTGATTGATTTGGTGGTTCCTATTCTTTGATTGATTGATTTGGTGGTTCCTATTCTGTGTTTGTTTGATTGATTTGGTGGTTCCTATTCTGTGTTTGATTGATTGATTTGGTGGTTCCTATTCTGTGTTTGTTTGATTGATTTGGTAGTTCCTATTCTATCAAATATTTTCACTTGATCAGGGTGTACTTTACCCTTTTGTTTGCTTTCAGTAGTTTTTTTTCACAAGGTCACAAAAATAGATATAATCAGTAATGAGACAATCAGACGGCAGGTGGGTATAACACGAGTGCGGAACTTCATCAGAAAACAGCAGGTCAAATGGTTCTGACATGCTACTAGTTACTAATACCATCCGAAAAGTGACGCTGTTTAAATACAGTGGGCTTAAAGTTAGAGAGGCACCCATGAAAATATGGACAGCATAAATAGAAGAGGTTTCTAAAACAACTTGTTTTTAGAAAACTCACGGGTCTGTTCCAGATCTCGTCTGTTCCTGTATATCAGGGCTCCATTGAGGCAGCAAGAAATTAAGGTTATATGAAAATATAAATGATTGGGATATATTATGAATAGCATTAATTGAGTTACATTCTTCCCAAAATGCAGTATTACTTATGAGCACTAAACTTCCTCACAATTCTGAGCAAGTTGACATGATGCCGCCATGGGCACCTCTAAAGACTCTGAAATGTCTCTCGTCCGTTGTTATCTTTGCCATGTTACCAGCAACTATGCCTTCCATTACTAGTTTTCTCATGCTATTACGTCTCTTTATATAACCAAAATAAACTTCAGCTTTCATGTTGTGATGTTTTTCAAGATTCGACCCGTATCTACATTTAATGTTCTTTACATTGATTTGTCTTTCTCTGTGCATGGACCAAGAAGACGATGGACCAGCGACATCGAAGAATGTATGCACATATCTCTGGCCAATGCAGTCCTGCTTGCCTGGGATAGAGAATCGCTCAGAGTATCCACGATGAACACATCGTTCTGAGAAGAATATCTCACTTGATAAATAATATGCTTGATCTGTCCAGATGTAATTTAGCTTGACTGCTTTTGCATTGATATTTTATTATTGATATTACTTGTTTGAAACTACTTTCTACGGAAACATTCATAATTTCCAAGCAGGCCCAAGTTGGAACCAAAGAAAGGTCAAGAAATAGTTACTAATGATGTTCAAGCCAAGATGACTGAATGTGACAAGTGTCCTGATGAGAGCGATGATAAGGAAAACAGTCCCAAGAGGGCCAAACTAGAAGATGAAAATAATATCAACCAACAAGAAAGGTAAGCTGATTTTTAAATTAATTACAATCTGGCATATGACTCGGCATAGATTATGTTAACTGCATGTAGAGTGCCTGGTCTCGCCAGTGACATACCAGAACAACCACCATGCAACAACAAATCCCTAGTAGATAACGTGTATGTCGTGAATAGTATTATTTTTCTCAAATAATAATAAATGCTTCCTTTTGGGAAAAACATAAACCTATAAGCCCCCTTAACACAACCATGCTTATACTCACCGGTATCACCTTAGTTGAGGAAGACCTGTACTTATGTCAGAAAATCTGTCAATTTATCAGTGGAATGTCGAGCTATCTGCTTGCAGCTAAAGGTATTATTTCATCATCATGTGTCAAGAGCTATCTGCTCGCAGCTAAAGGTATTATTTCATCATCATCATCTGTTTGTTTCCCCTCCCACATGTAATCTTTTACTTCATGTTATGAACTGTTTCTTATTTACAGAAATTCCACAGTGTTGACTTTAAGTCATACGAAAGCTCTCCCAGAAAGATGTAATGAATGTTTGAAGTACATGGACGATCAGGAACTGAAGTTATTTCCTGGTGATTCTGAAGATGCTGTAAGTTGTGTTGCTCATTTGTTTGTATCTGTGGTCAGTTAAGAAAAATTTGTCTCTTCCTTTTTTTCCTTGCATCGTTCCTTGAAGGATCATTGTAGCAAGGTTAGAAGGTAATAGTCACGTCCATAAAGTATTTTTTTTTCCATTGTGCACACATTAGGCCTGCTGTCCACTAGAAGCGACTTTTGTGTAAACGAGAGACGGATCTGAATGTAAAGAATGCTACAGAACAGTGTCCTTTGTAAGTGACCGTGAGCGACCAATTTCTTACTTTTCCAAAGGCCATGGTTTCGTAACACGCTTTGCATTTGGCTCAGTTGTGGGTGTACTCTAGTAATTGCATGATCTCATTGCTTTCATTAGACGGCAGGCCTTACTTAAGCTAAAATGATTATTTGTAGTCGGGCAAGTGTTGCCGGACTCTAAAGGGGAACAGAGAGTACCAACACTAAGGCATGCCATGCATGTTGTAGGAAGTGACTAAGAGGATTTTGTGAGTTGAATTTACTGTTTCATAAACGATCCAATGTTTTACTGAAGTTGGATGTGCTGGGCTGACGGGCACAGATATTGTAGTCAAGCTGCAAACTATGGTACAACTCATTCCATCCTCTGAACTGCAGCCTGTTATATGCAGGAGTTTGAGAACAAGCTCAGAAAAAATTTTGTAGTTGTGACATAGTCTTCTTCTTCTTTCGAACTCTGGTAACCAACACAAAAGTGCATGTGATTTCCGCCGGGAAGCATGAAGTACGTTGTAGTACTAATTTACGGCATAACTGAGTTATTTGCACCTTGGAAGGTCCTGCACATCCGATTTCGGCATGTACCATGCAGTGAATTTTTCATTTTCTCTCTTAATTAATAATTGCATCCCTAGAATTCCTGAAAACTCTCTAATTTTTTACTTGGTATATGTGAAGTTGGATGTGTCTGGCCGAAAGGTGCAGTCAATCTGTAAACCATGACAACATTCTTTTCTCCAGAGTACATGCTACTAATCTGCAGTTCACTTGCTATTATATTTCTGTTGGCCTATGTGTATTTGACGCCAACAGGAACATCTCACGGCAGTGGTGAGACATCACAAAACTTGTGTGGTTTGGCCATGAGGCATGATTTCCTTTCCAAAATTATCTTGCAGGGAACAGCTGGTGGTTGATGAAGAAGAGGTGGTAAGAGGAAAGTATGGATTGATAATATTAAAGACTGGACAAGATTAAGATTCTTCACCGAAACAAAGAACAGAGAGGCATGGCAAAATTTTTCTGTTGACATTTCAAGAGTGGCACCGCTATATTTCAAGAGTCTCAACTCTACGACCCTGAAGGGTTATGGATATGATCATGATGTGTATTGCCAGGTCTGAAAAAGGGATCAAAGAAATAACACTGCCACTTACCATGCATAGTGTAAGTGGTGACTAAGGATGTTTTGGTATGGACTGACTTCCTCATTCAATAAGTTGTTTTTGACCAAAAATGTCATGCGGAAGTTTGATGTGTTGGGCGAAAAATGCATGGATAGTGTAGCTTTAAACCATGATGTGATATATTTCATCTAGTAATTTAAAAACGAATCCCGAAGATTGATGTTTATAGCTAATTTTGTCTCTCATACACATAATAGATCTATTGTAATGTCTGTAGCAGGAAATGTCAGGCTAATGTTGGTTTTACTATTTCTAGGTTGAAGAGTTCATTGCCCTCACTGATCCAAAGTTGTCATTGTTTACTGGTAATGAAGACTTTGATAAAATAACGGAAGACCGGCCACAACATAAAATCACAAACTTCAGGTAAGTCTCCCTCTTTTTTTTTGAACGTTCAAAAATTATTTGTCTCCTTCCTCATTCTCCTATCGGAGTCAGAAGCTGATATCTTCATTTTTCAGCGTTCATTTTAACTCATGCTGGTTCTCTCTTATAGCAGGACAATGATCCTACAAGATTTCCAGCAGGGTGTAGTCCAGAAAATGAAAATGCATTGTGTCGCCGTTTTATTTGCGCCAATGGCAGACACATCCCGTCTTCGGCGGAGGACACACATTAAGAAAGCTAACAGAAAGCATAACAAACTACCGAAGATGGATGTGTTGGGCCATTGGTGCAAATAAAATGGCGACAACACAATTTAATTCTCCATTTTCATATCCATTCTCTGGACTACATCCTTCTGGAAATCTAGTAGGACCATTGTCCTAACAAGAGAGATTCAATAGGAATTTGAGAATGAACGTTGAAGAAGAAAGCATAATAATACAGGCATTACTCTAGAACCCACAGGAAACGAGAAATAACAAGTATTATCTAGAGGAAAGAAATAGATGCAGAGACGCAAAAGTAGTTTGGTGTGGTAGAGCATGGAAAGAACTGGAAGCAAGCTAAAAATAGGACAAGATAGAGGAGTTTGTTTAAGACCTATATTCCATGAGGTGCAAATAGTTGTATAGCCAGATAGATAGACATAATAGATGATTGATTGATTGAGTATTTGATTGATAGATTCATCTGCATGCACTTTAATCTTTAAAACTGTGTTCCCTTCCAGTGTTTATGATAAGAACACACACTTGTGTGCATTTGACACATGCCTGATTGAACGTAACAAGTATCTGTACTTCAGCGGAGTCTTGGAACCCATATTTGAAGAGGATGCCAGCCCAGAAGGTATGGATGTGAAGTTAGGTTGTTTGTATAGAGTTTCTGTAAAAGATGCCAGCAGCAAATAACTTCCATATTTTTTCTGTTATTAGTTCTTCAGTGTAACATTTTTCTTCTATCGATTGTGTTTTCTCTGCTGTTACTGTTAGCTGTAGCATGGTTGAATGCTGGTCGGTTTTTGGGCAATATTACATTTGGTCGCTTGATATGCAGTAATATTGTGAGGTCTCAGAGCGTTTGTAACTCCTTTAATCCACTTTCTTCTTGGTCTTCCTTTGCCGTTTGATGTCTTCATTTATGTTGTATGCTCTGTTGTTGGCCAATACTGGTTCATTCTCATTAAGTGGCGGAACCATTTCAGTCTCTGATTTTCAATATATTTGACCGCAGATGTTCCAGCAATTTATTTAATCTTTATATTCCCCATATGATCACTTCTTGTTTTGTTTGCTTTTTTTTCATTAGAAGATTTTCTTTTTCTATATTCATTTCACATTCCAGGATTAACAGTTGGAGGTTACAATCTGAATAATCTAAGAAATGCTGACGATACAATTCTGATTGAAGGGAGCGAACAACAACTTCAAGCCCTGTTGGACATGGTAGTACAAGCAAGTGAAAACAAAGGAATTAGTCTAAAAAAGAAGAAAACAAGGAATGGCTGTTTCAAAGACATACATAAAGTTAAAATTCAGATAAACAAACATGCCAGTTTTAGCATGCAGGTTTGAAGGTCTCACTAGTGTCCCATTTGACAAACTTGCTATGCAACAGCACAGATTCCCTAGTAGATGTAGTCCAGAGAATGGAAATGCGCTGTGTCACAGTTATTTGTGCCAATGGTCTAACACATCCATCTTCTGCGTGGCCATAGTAAATTATATGACTACACAGGAAGCTTTTTGCCTTCTGAGTGGTACATTTCTTCTCAAAGCATTGCATGCGTATAGGGAGTTAGGAGTCATCAAATACATCTCTGGAGAAACCTCAATTGCACAATAGGATGCAAATCCTGTATTGCTCATTATTTCCAGGGATTGAAACAAAAATGGCAACATCTTTTAGTCGTAGTACAGATATGTGTTAAAGTCCCATGGTAGCAACTATTAGGTGGTGTGGCCAGTTTCCTTCCTTGCGGTGTTTACCTTCCTCAACACATACTCCTGGTACCCAACTACAACCCCTGAACTGGAGGAATGACCGTATTAAGTGAGAAATCACGACCATGATTTTTTATCTGGACTTGGTTTCAAACAAATCACATTTTCTGGTGATAGTAAACCTGGCACGCTGTAACCTGGTGACAGTAAGCAAACTCACTATCAACTAGGCTAGAACCTGGCACCTCTGTAACTCAGTTACAGTAGGCAAGCTCACTATCAACTAGCCTACAAGGCTTCTCATGTGTAGAAGAAAATAAAGTGTTTTCAATGTTTGGTAGTTTTTTTCCTTTAATGTGATTGTTCTATTCCAGGTGGAGTACCTTGCCGCAACATGGGTCCAATAAATGAATGGTTTGTTGCTGGCTTTGATGGAGGAGAAAATGCCTTGATTGGGTTTTCAACAGGTTTGTCATTATTTAAATTAGCCTTTATTTGATTGTTTCAAGTAAGGGAAACTCTTATATCTCATGAATGTGATTGAATTACTTAAAAACACTTGATTATATCACAGTTTATACATTGTATCACTTAAAAACACTTGATTATATCACAGTTTATACATTGTATCACTTGCAATTAATCAAATGATTGGTTGGTTGCTAATCCATCTTTCCATGGCTCATGCACTTTGACCCAATTGTTTGAACGCATATCTTATTTGTCTTTGGGGAGGGGGGGGGGTAGTTGTGTGTGTAAATAGGTCAAATCATAATTCTGTACAAGAAAATTTTAAAGGTTGTAGAATTTTGTTCCCTAACCAGTTTGTCCACCGCATTCTTGCAACAATTTGAGTGTATTATTACTGCATACTCTTGAATTTACAAGCATAATGCTTCTTGAAATTATGGAGGAGACGTAAAAACCTTGTATGTACATTCATCTGACAAAGTGAAACATTATTTCAAACAAATAATCCGTTTTATTCCGGACGCATGTTTTTCTGGTTAACCTTTAGAGCCCAGCCCTCAATTAAAATTACGCAATATCCCCCTGGGGCCTGAATTCTTTTTTGGAAAATTTGCGTTATTGATGGTGGGTGTTTTGAAAACGCGATAACATTTTTATTTTAACAGATATCAAAATAATTTTTGCATATCTAAATAAAGGAGTGAATAGTGAATATAATTGTGTTTTTTTGTTGTTGTTGTATGTATGATATGACAGTTGTGAGCCGCCCGTGTGTTGCCGGGCCTTAAGGGTAGCAAAGAATAGCAACACTGTTTACCTTCCATGCATGTCGTAAAAGGCGACTAAGGAGGTTTTGGGATGTAGTTGGCTGTCCCATCCCATATAGGTTCAGAGACCCAAAGCCTTGCTGAAGTTAGATGTGTCAGGTCAAAAGGCGCAGATACCGCAGCAATGTGTAAACCATGACACAATGCATTCCGTTCTCTGGACTACATCCTGCTAATCTGCAGGAGTTTGAGTAGAAACGCAGAAGAAGAAGAAGATGACAGTGGTGAGCATGATGTGAAGTTGAAAATTTGGGGAAAAATTGCAAAATCGCACATATAACTTCTTAACGACCCTAATACTTGAGCAATGTGTGGAAAAATTGATAAAATCCTCCCTAATACCTATACTTGTATATATATTGTTTCATATACAAACTAATATAATATGGCCTAAAAAACGAATAAAACGTGAAGAAATCTCATAATGTCCGTCCGGTCAACACTAGGTCTTGGCCGACACACAGCGTAATTATTGTCCATGCACACACGTGTCACCCCTGATACATATTATTTTTGTGTTTTTGAACGAATACACATACATTCTTAACAAATAACAACATATTAAACACAAAAAACAACAATTAGAACATGTAGTCGCGATTACTTACCCATGGCAGGCGGTACTCAATGTGATAGTAAAATACTGCACCGAAAATAGCTAAAGTCGCTCCAGAAATGCGTTACAAAACCAACTGGCTTTCCCCTTCTTACAATGGTAATGTGTAAAGGAATTTGATCTTTAGACTGACGTATTCCTAGCTTCATGTGGCGGGAATTTCTACGTCTTATAAGCTTTACTTCGTGAAGTTCCGTGTTTGCGATTCTGCACTATCTGTTAAGTCGCTGCGCAATATTGAGCCAATAGGCAAGATGTGGGGCACACTTTTGTTGCAAAATTGCGCCTGTAGAGTTCTAAAGGTTAAGTAAAATGTACCTCTTATGGTACTTTCTTTCAACCTTAGATGTTAGTCCAATTTGGTTATATAAAAGCTTTACAACCATAAAAAAATTGTGGTTCTGGTAATCCAGCTACTACGACCTCTGGTTTGATTACAGTTACACATAATTTTTTTTTTCTGACTGCAGGTTTTGTCGAGTACATATTGACGCAACCCAGCGAGGCTTACAGTCCTTTCATTGAGCAGATGAGGGTCAAAGTTCATATGTCTAAGATTGTTATTGAATTTCTCATCAACAATCCAGATGCTAGTTATGAGGATTTGTTGAATAAAATTCAGGTATTATGAATAAATTAATTATTGGAAAAATAACAGTTCTTTTCTGTCAGGTATTCGTATTCACATAAAACTTCTTGTGCCCCCAGGTATCCTTCTTGTGTATTTTTCATTCCTCTGTGTCCCTTTCATCCCCCCTGTTTAGAACTGCAGCATCGATCCTAGCTCCAGGGAGACTACAGCCCTTTATCGATCAGCTTGGCACACCCGGATCACTGCCAGCATCACTAAATTTGAAAAAAGAATGAACACTGCAGGCAATTTACGAGAGACAGAAGCAAACGGAAAAATCTTAGATCTGTCCTACTCTGGACCCTCTGCACAAACTGAAATAGAACTTTCCTGGCACAAATCGGACATCTGCAAACTCACAAACCAAAAACAAATTAATCACAAATTATTATTTGTTCTTTTTGTTCACACCACATTTTTTGTCTTTCATACCATGCTCATCTTTGCTTGCAAAGGAGGAACATTATCAACACCAACCCCCTCCCCTTCATCTGCCCTGTTCGCCTTTCACATGTGTGCGCTGACACACATACACAGTGGGTTTCATCCCTCCGTGTACCTTTCATCTTCCTTGTGTACCTTCTGTTCCACTTGTGTACCTTCCATACCCCCTTGTCTTTCATCTCCACAGTCATAAAAGTGTCATTTTGGCTTTTTTTGTGCACCAAATCAGTGAGGTTAGAAATGGCACGAACCCAATGATTGTGCATTATGAAGTTACGGAAAGTGCCAGTAATAAAATTATCAACAGTGATTGCAAGAAGCAAGCAGTCACTTCCAGAATTGCATTAATGCTTACATTTGAACATTTTAAAACTTATGAACATTTACATGTGTATTTAGATCTAGACAAATTAATGAAAGTCATGTGGTTCTTCTTCAGCGTTTATTCTCAAACTCCCGCTGCATCTCTCTTGTAGCAGGATCATTGTCTTACTAGATTTCCAGCAGGATGTAGTCCAGAGAATGGAAATGTACTGTGGTGCCGTTTTATTTGCGGCAATGGCCCGACACATCCATCTTCAGCGGGATGTGGTTCTAAACAAGGTTTTAAATATGCACTTCAAGAGAATTTTTGATAGACAAATTTTGTCAAAATTTGAGCAGATTTTAAAATACCTTATATTTCTATAAATATTCTAGTTTCTATATTTACACATGGCATAACTTTATGTTCCTCAGACTACCGTACCTCCAGCTGGGCTGACAAGTTTATCAGAAGATAGCGTGCTCCAACATGCCCAGTTTGTGGTGGACCAAGTCCAGAGTTTTGATGATGCAGCAGAGGAGGATGAGTCTCTGCTCATTACTACACCTTGCATGAGGGCGCTAATCAAACTGGCTGGCGTTACTTTGGGTAAAAGGTGTGTGAAGCACAATAAATATCTTCGCAGTCAGCTGGTGTTGTATCATTTGTTTGTTCGCTTTCTAACTCCCTACTGGATCTTCTTGATTAGAAACTGGCCTCACAGCACGTGGGGCATTCCCATAAGTGCACTCCCTCTATTCCAGCAGCTATCCGATTTGATAGTGTTTTGAGTCTTATGCCGCCGAAACTGATGTCAACATCAGGGCACAACTCAGGCCCTTGCGGCAGGTTTCTTTGTTCTGCTCACCTACACTGTGCCCGTCCTAGTCCAAGCACAACATCGGCATGTCGAAACAACATGGTAACTGTTATCGAAGGTTACGACTACGGGATCCCCGCTGGATCTCCCTTTTAGCAGGAAAATGGTCAGACTAGATTTCCAGAAGGATGTCCAGAGAACAGATGCGTTATGTCATAATTTTATTTGCTTCAGTTGCTCAGCATGTACGACTTTGGCAGCGTTATATTATTTCACTAGCAGCATTTATAACTGATAAATGTTTATATAGCACACTCACTCAAGGCGTGTGTGTAAATGTGTCTCGAGAGTCAGTGAGATACTAAATATGCATGTACTTAAGAAAGAAAATCATATCATTTTAAATTAAATTTGGTTTGGGTGTTGTGGAATGGCATTAATTTTAACTTTTACAACGCCCTTGTGTTGCCGGGGTCCGATAGGGGAACAAAGAATAGCAACACTGTTTACCTTCCATGCATGTCGTAAAAGGCGACTAAGGAGGTTATGGGATGGGGTTGGCTGTCCCATCCCATATATGGTCATTACAGTAACCCAAAGCCATGCTGAAGTCAGATGTGTCAGGCCAAAAGGCGCAGATATCGCAGCAATGCTGTAAACCATGACACAACGCATTCCGTTCTGCGGACTACATCCTGCTAATCTGCAGGAGTTGTTTGAGAACGAACGCAGAAGAAGAACTTTTACAATATAAAGACTTCATTTTCTGTTTTATGTCCTTCCTGTAATTTTTCTAATATAAATATTTATGTAATGGAGTCACTCTCGTTCTCAGGAGGCAGTTGAGAAAAGAGGTGGCCAGAGTAAAGGCTAAAAAAGAAAAACCCAAGGACACAAAAGCCACTGTGACTCCTCTTGTCCGAAGACTCTTTGACTCCATTTTCCAAGGTCAGATTGATGAGACTTCCAAGACTAAGAGACAGCGTTGTGGCATATGTGAGGTAGGCTTTGTGGCATATGTGAGGTAGGCTTTGTGGCATATGTGAGGTAGGCTTTGTGGCATATGTGAGGTAGGCTATGATTGTGGTATATATGAGGTAGGCTTTGTGGCATATGTGATTTAGACTTGATTGTGGTGCTTGATTGTGGTATATGTGAGGTAGGCTTGATTGTGGGATATGTTAGGTAGACTTGATTGTGGTATATGTGAGGTAGGCTTGATTGTGGCATGTGTTAGTTAGTTATTGAATCATCGTCATTGCACTCTGGACAAGTCCATAGGTGCTCAGATCTTTTCTTGAGTGTATCCGCCATTACACGTTGACTTACAGTCCCAGTATGTCGTTGGTTGACCATCATTCTTTTTCACCCATGGAAATTCTCCTTTCTAGCGACCCCACATTTCAAACCAAGTTCCTTTATTCTAATCATGGAACAAGAGTCATCGTCACTTGTACAGTCATTTGTTCGTGCATTTTCCCATATGGCATTCAAAATGTCTGCCCGTTCCATCACTCCACCAACAGCCGTAGAAGCAGCGTGGGAGGCCAACCTATCTGCTTTCTCATTACCCCGGACTCCCGCGTGTCCCAGCACAAAAATAAAAGTCACTGTACGCACACAGGAATCTTCACTGCATCCAGCCACTGTTCTCGAACGTACCCCTCCTGAACTTTCATAATCATGTTCATGGAGTCACGGAGTATACAGGCATGCTCGCAGACAGTCTGTGACATGTGAGGTATCCTAGATTGTGGTCTATGGAAGCTACGACAACTCCACCACCTGGGGATTGACAATAGTGAAATTAATGAATATTGATCATTTGAGAAAGGTAATTAAATTTATAAAACGGTAGCATCTTTAAAATTCAAACTAAATAATTCAGCATGTCATAAAATCATAAAATGTCATGATCATAAAATCCGTCAAGCTAAAAAATTCAGCATGTTTGTATTAGTTTATGCACAATTTTGGCCATTTTGTAACCAACAATTTTGGCCATTTTGTAACCGACAATTTGGCCATAAACATTTCATTGTGTTTATGGTTTTAAATAACAGATTGGGTATTTCAGCTTATCGGATGGTAGATATTGAAGACTAAACTATCAGTCATTATACCCTGAGAGATTTACTGAAATGGAGATCTCAGCACCTATCGATAAGTTCAGTGTCCAACGATGATAATCAACATACTTAAATCTCAACTTAATAACAGATTGACTTGTACGACTTATTTAAATTTAATTGTAGGTATGTCAACAACCAGATTGTGGTAAATGTGCTGCATGCCGTGACATGACCAAGTTTGGGGGCTCAGGCCGAGCCAAACAAGCTTGTAAGGAACGCAGTTAAATGTGTTTATTTGTGACTATTTAAAATAATTATGTTGCAAAGAGATAGATTGATGGATCTGCAATGGACAGCCTGCCGCTCCTTGGCTCATCTTGACCGCTAGCGTTTCAAAGTGATTTTTTTCAACGCTTTACAGTGACATCCTTATAAATGAGAAACACTATCTCATCATGAATTTGTTGTGCAGATTTACCCTGCTACAAGTGCAGGAATTTGATTACACAATCCGCCGAAGACGGATGTGTCGGACCATTGGCGCAAATAAAACGGTGACACAACGTATTTCCATTCACTGGACTACATTCTGCTGGAAATTTAGAGGACATGTCCTGCTACAAGAGAATTCAGCAGGAGTTTGAGAATGTACGATGAAGAAGAAGAAGATTACACAACAAGGCTCTGTTTTATCCGTGACACAGTTTCATACACAACTGAACTAGTTTTCCGCTAATTTCTCTTTTCACGCACCGCAGCATTCGAGCTATGCACGCGTTGGAATTGTCAACTAGTAGTGTGTCTTTAGAATGATACACAGCAAGTCTGCCCGTCTTTACGATTACTTAGTAAAGTGCACAACTTTTCAACCACCCCTCGTATACTTGCCTTAAGTGAGAAAGAAAAGTCTAAATGATACCATTGGGTAGTTGGATAGAGAAAAACGATGTTAGCTATACTCTTGGAGACAGAATAAATGATTATCTGTTGGTAAGAAAAAATGGCTACGGTTACCTCATATATACTCCGCCCATCTCGGCACCAGCATGCCAGCTGCTGAGAGTACCACATATAACACATAACCTCATACCTTCAAGCGATAATGTCCAGGGATTCTTCCCCCCCCCCCTAAATGCACTTGCAATGAAGATGTCGCAGGATATCAAACCCATGGCACTTACTGCAAATGGCTTAACCACTATGCCACCAGATATCCTCTCTTGCACAGAGAGAGGAAGAATGGTATTAAATTTAATTTTGAGTTGTCCTTGTGTTATTGGGTTCCGGAAGGAGGAAAAGAATAGCAACACTGTACCTACATGAATGTTGTAAGTGGTGACTAAGAAGGTTTTGGGGTGGAGTGTGCGTGTCTCATCCTACGTAGAGTCAGTGAACCAGAAGCCATGCTGAAATCGGATGTGTCAGATCAAAAGGCACATATATCGCTGCAAAGCTGTAAACCATGACACCACATTATGTTCTCAGGACTACATCCTGCTAATCTGCAGGAGAATTAATGCAGAAGATACTTTTGAAAATAAAATAAAATATTGTTAGGAATATAAAAAACTTTCCTTACTACATGTTTTCCTGTGATGGAGTGCAGGGAGGTTTTCTATGGACTGTGAAAATAAAGGCCGCTTTGCCATAGCAGACGCCGCGACATGTACAAGAAGAATATTGATTGTTAGGAATATAAAGGAAAAGAAAAACATTAACAAACTTTATCACTTGTTCACGTTTGCCTTGACCTTAAAGTTCACATACTTTTTATTTTTTGTATTTTCCATTAGGTGTCCAAATATGGCCATTAAGACGGCAGAAGAAGATGATGTTGAAGAGGAATCAGAAATTGAAAAAGAGGATCAAGAAAGCAAAAACTTGGTGGCAGTGACTAAACATAAATCTGCTACAAATGTCAAGACCAAAGTAGTTTGGCTTGGTCTACCAACACATGAAGAAAACAAGAGGAAATATTATACAGCAGCCAGGATTAATGACGTCGAGGTCAGTCAGAAAATCATTTATGTCGTAGATGTGATCTAATCTGAGATGTCTTAGTCTCTCTCTATCTCTTTTGTCTGTGGAGGGATGTTTGCATGTTCTAGCTGAGAGCTGTCTCCAACCATGATTGTAGATTTGTTAACATGGAAACTAGTTCTCTCACAAGAACTAGTCTAAAAAGAATATCTGAAAATAAATGAAACATTAGAATACCAAAAACTATATGGATGAGATCTGAAGATTTCACAAACTATATGGAGGAGATCAGAAGTTTTCACAAACTATATGGAGGAGATCTGAAGTTTTCACAAACTATATGGAGATCTGAAGTTTTCACAAACTATATGGAGGAGATCTGAAGTTTTCACATGATGTGAAATAATGTAGCTGTGTCAGCATGGTAAGAAAATAACCAATGACATTCTTAGCGTCCAGTTATAAAAATGGAAACTGGAAGGAATCCCTATCAGAATACTGTTCTTTGTTCGGTGGCAGGAGAACATTACCAACACAGATGCAGTGAAACGAACAGGCAATACCGCAGTATTTTCTATGCTCAGTTTGCATAGACTCAGATGGCTGGGACAATCTAAGAGGATGAAAGATGGCAGAATACAGGAGGATCCACTTTATGCAACAATCTGGGGAAAAAATCTGGGAATTATGGGACAATCTGGAGGGAAAAAAAGGAGTAAACTTCTACTTTGATTTAAATACGTATGAAAATGTGATATGTATGATACAAGTATTGATACAGAATCATGGGTAACTAGACAAAATATTCCAGATAAATATTCTCAGACAAAATATACCCAAGACAAAATATCACAGACAAAATATTCCAAGATAAATATTCCCAGGCAAAATATCCCCAAGACAAAATACAAAGGTAATATATAAAATATTTCTTACAAACTGTAATAAACACTAATGAGCAATATAGCTAGTAAATAATTATAATAAAATCTTCAAATGATATGAATTGTCTCATAAATGATAGACATGAAATTAAGTTCTACACAACATTAATGTTCAAAACACGTGCTGTTTTTCAAGAAGTTGATAGGCTCTTCTGGATCTTACCTGTTCAACCATTGTTTTAATAGCATCATTGACATGTTGGTAAACTTTTCGTTTCTTTGTTGTTGGTTGACCAGTGGCAATCTGACTTCTCAAAAGTGCAGATGTATGTTGTTGTTGCTGTAACTTCCGGGCAAGTCGTGCTGCTGTTTTAAATGCATTGTGCATTATGATTACTTGTTATAAATAACAATGATTATGTCATGTGTATTGTTATTTGTATGATTTTAGCTTGTTGTGTGTGTATTATTTCATGTGAGCTTCAGATAAAGAAAGTGTGTTAATCGTCGTGCAGTAAAACTTCATCACCTGTTTTGTAAGTACTATTTTCATACAGTTTTACTACAGTATTAACTTTTATTGATTGTCAAGATTTTCTAGTATAACTGGAATAGTTTTAAACCACAAACAACTTCTAGATCAACCCAGCATAAGGAAATGGGTACCAGATTTTCTGGGAAAGAACCGCCAAGCATGATTCTGACCACATCCCTATGTACGCAATTTACGGGCAAAAATGTGGGCACAACGTAAAATTCCCTAAAATGCCTCAGTGATATGGAATGTTACCTTTGAAAAAATGTTTATGTAATCTTGTCTTTCACCAGATAACCAAGGGAGACTATGTCTCCATCTCACCTGCAGACCCAACTCAGCCGTTCTACATTGCTCAAGTTCAGTACCTGTTTGAAGAAGGTGGCTGCAAGCAGGCACATGTCCACTGGTACTACAGAGGATGTGAAACTGTCTTAGGAGAGGCATCTGATCCTCTGGAGCTATTTTTTGTCAACGAGTGCGATGGCAATGAGCTTGTTGCAGCACACAGCAAAGTGCAGGTATGGTTTATTTTGTCTTGGCAACTGTAGGAATTATGATTCAGTCTTCTCGTGTGTTCATTGTTTTTCAGCATTCATTCGCAACCTCCTGCATGTTAGAGCAACCTCCTGCATGTTAGAGCAACCTCCTGCATGTTAGCAGAATATAGCCTGGAGAACAGAATATGTTGTGGCATGATTTTCAGGTTGCAAAAGGGAAGTCTGTTCAAGGATGGGAACCCCTAGCACCAAATTACGATGCTTAAGTTACAAGTCTCATTCTTCTAGCTGCAAACTAGAATGGAATGTCCATTCTAAAAGTTCTTCTATTTAGTAGTCTTGAGAATGGAATGCATTATGGTACAGTTTATAGTTCAGCTGCGATATCTGCACCTTTCATCGTAACACATTTGACTTCATCTTGATTTTTGGGTCACCTTGACCTACCATGGGAAGAGAAGAGTTGAGATTGGGTTGTGCCATTCTATATCTCAAAGAGATCCAAAAACTGTGCTGAGGTCTTCTTCTTCAGAGTTCATTCTCAAACTCCCACTGGATCTCTCTTGTAGCAGGACAATGGTCCAACTAAATTTCCAACAGCATGTTGTCCAGAAAATGGAAATGCGTTGTCGTCATTTGCACCAATGGTATGACACATCCGTCTTCAGTGGTATGCTGAGGTCTAATGTGCCAAGCTGTAAGCTATGCTGAGGTCTAATGTGTCAAACTGTAAGCTATGCTGAGGTCTAATGTGCCAAGCTGTAAGCTATGCTGAGGTGTAATGTGTCAAACTGTAAGCTATGCTGAGGTCTAATGTGTCAAACTATAAGCTATGCCGAGGTCTAATGTGCCAAGCTGTAAGCTATGCCGAGGTCTAATGTGTCAAGCTGTAAGCTATGCCGAGGTCTAATGTGTCAAACTGTAAGCTATATCGAGGTCTAATGTGTCAAGCTGTAAGCTATGCCGAGGTCTAATGTGTCAAACTGTAAGCTATACCGAGGTCTAATGTGTCAAGCTGTAAGCTATGCCGAGGTCTAATGTGTCAAACTGTAAGCTATATCGAGGTCTAATGTGCCAAGCTGTAAGCTATGCCGAGGTCTAATGTGTCAAACTGTAAGCTATATCGAGGTCTAATGTGCCAAGCTGTAAGCTATGCCGAGGTCTAATGTGCAAAGCTGTAAGCTATATCGAGGTCTAATGTGTCAAGCTGAAAGGACTGCATCAATGTAACCAAGAAGAGTGTGAAAACAATGAATAAACTTTGTGTAATCGGTGGTAATTCAATAATTGGATCACTGGTAATTCAATTATTGGATCTGTGGTAATTCAATGATTGGATCAGTGGTTATTCAATGATTGGATCACTGGTAATTCAATGATTGGATCAGTGGTAATTCAATGATTGGATCAGTGGTAATTCAATGATTGGATCAGTGGTAATTCAATGATTGGATCACTGGTAATTCAATGATTGGATCAGTGGTAATTCAATGATTGGATCAGTGGTAATTCAATGATTGGATCACTGGTAATTCAATGATTGGATCAGTGGTAATTCAATGATTGGATCAGTGGTAATTCAATGATTGGATCAGTGGTAATTCAATGATTGGATCAGTGGTAATTCACTGAATGGAAAGATTGGAGAAGTGGTGCCCCTGTGTGTTCCTGGGCCCAAAAGGGGAGCAAAGAATAGCAACACTATTTATCTTCCATGCATGTCATAAGACAACTAAGGAAGTTATGGAGTGGATTTGACTGTCCTATACTACATAGGGTCAAAGTAACTCAGAAACCATACTCAAGCCGGTGTGTCAGGTCGAAAGGTGCTGATATTTGCAGCAAAACTGTAAATCATGACACACAACTTTGTTCTCAGGACTGCACCCTGCTAATCTGCAGGAGTTTGAGAATGAACGCAGAAGAGCAGTGGTAATTCAGTGATTGAAAAGATTTGATTACCTATTAGCGAAAGAAAGGATGAGAGCAGAAATGCTGATAACTCTAGCTGATAACCAAACTCAACTAATCGTCATAAGCTGCAAAACATAATACAACGTTCTTCAATCTCCGGACTACATCCTGCTAATCTGTGGGAGCTTGGAAACGAATGCAAAAGACTACTCGTCTTCAAGATTAAGAAAGATATGTCATAATTTCTCATGGTCGCAATAAGCAAACATAGTTATTGTTAACATTATTCTCTTTTCTTCTATTGTAGGGTAAGGGTAAAGGAAAAGGCAAGGACAAAGGAAAGTCTAGTAAAGATGAGTTAGAACAGGAGAATGCTGTGAAACATTTTTCAGTACATCAGCTGCGAACACTGGATGTCTTTTCTGGGTGTGGAGGTACCTGTCTCACGTTTTCAAACATATTCATTACTTTCATATCGCAATATATGTCAGCACGTAGTCTTCCATCAATCACAATATCATATGTCAACACGTAGTCTTCCATCAATCACAATATCATATGTCAACACGTAGTCTTCAATCAATCATAATATCATGTCAGAACGTAGTCTTCAATCAATCACAATATCATATGTCAACACATAGTCTTCAATCAATCACAATATCATATGTCAACACATAGTCTTCAATCAATCATAATATCATGTCAGAACGTAGTCTTCAATCAATCACAATATCATATGTCAACACGTAGTCTTCCATCAATCACAATATCATATGTCAACACGTAGTCTTCAATCAATCATAATATCATGTCAGAACGTAGTCTTCAATCAATCACAATATCATATGTCAACACCTAGTCTTCCATCAATCACAATATCATATGTCAACACCTAGTCTCCCATCAATCACAATATCATATGTTAACACGTAGTCTTCAATCAATCACAATATATGTCAACACGTAGTCTTCAATCAATCACAATATCATATGTCAACACCTAGTCTTCCATCAATCACAATATCATATGTCAACACCTAGTCTCCCATCAATCACAATATCATATGTTAACACGTAGTCTTCAATCAATCACAATATATGTCAACACGTAGTCTTCAATCAATCACCATATCATATGTCAACACCTAGTCTTCCATCAATCACAATATCATATGTCAACACCTAGTCTCCCATCAATCACCATATCATATGTCAACACCTAGTCTTCCATCAATCACAATATCATATGTCAACACGTCTTCCACTAATCACAATATCATATGTCAGCGCGTAGTCTTCCATCAATCACATATATGTCAACACGTAGTCTTACATTAATGACATATGTCAACACGTAGTCTTCCATCAATCACAATATCATATGTCAACACGTAGTCTTCCATCAATCACAATGTCATATGTCAACACGTAGTCTTCCATCAATCACAATATCATGTCAGCGCGTAGTCTTCCATCAATCACATATATGTCAACACGTAGTCTTCCATCAATCACAATATCATATGTCAACACATAGTCTTCCATCAATCACAATATCATGTCAGAACGTAGTCTTCCATCAATCACAATATCATGCCAGCGCGTAGTCTTCCATCAATCACATATATGTCAACACGTAGTCTTCCATCAATCACAATATATGTCAGCGAGTAGTCTTCCATCAATCACAATATCATGTCAGCGCGTAGTCTTCCATCAATCACAATATCATATGTCAGCGAGTAGTCTTCCATCAATCACAATATCATATGTCAACACGTAGTCTACAATCAATCACAATATCATGTCAGAACGTAGTCTTCCATCAATCACAATATCATGTCAGCGCGTAGTCTTCCATCAACCACAATATCATATGTCAGCGCGTAGTCTTCCATCAATCACCATATCATATGTCAACACCTAGTCTTCCATCAATCACAATATCATATGTCAACACCTAGTCTCCCATCAATCACAATATCATATGTCAACACCTAGTCTTCCATCAATCACAATATCATATGTCAACACATAGTCTTCAATCAATCACAATATCATATGTCAACACATAGTCTTCAATCAATCACCATATCATATGTCAACACCTAGTCTTCCATCAATCACAATATCATATGTCAACACGTCTTCCACTAATCACAATATCATATGTCAGCGCGTAGTCTTCCATCAATCACATATATGTCAACACGTAGTCTTACATTAATGACATATGTCAACACGTAGTCTTCCATCAATCACAATATCATATGTCAACACGTAGTCTTCCATCAATCACAATGTCATATGTCAACACGTAGTCTTCCATCAATCACAATATCATGTCAGCGCGTAGTCTTCCATCAATCACATATATGTCAACACGTAGTCTTCCATCAATCACAATATCATATGTCAACACATAGTCTTCCATCAATCACAATATCATGTCAGAACGTAGTCTTCCATCAATCACAATATCATGCCAGCGCGTAGTCTTCCATCAATCACATATATGTCAACACGTAGTCTTCCATCAATCACAATATATGTCAGCGAGTAGTCTTCCATCAATCACAATATCATGTCAGCGCGTAGTCTTCCATCAATCACAATATCATATGTCAGCGAGTAGTCTTCCATCAATCACAATATCATATGTCAACACGTAGTCTACAATCAATCACAATATCATGTCAGAACGTAGTCTTCCATCAATCACAATATCATGTCAGCGCGTAGTCTTCCATCAACCACAATATCATATGTCAGCGCGTAGTCTTCCATCAATCACATATATGTCAACACGTAGTCTTCCATCAATCACAATATCATATGTTAACACGTAGTCTTCAATCAATCACAATATCATATGTCAACACGTAGTCTTCCATCAATCACATATATGTCAACACGTAGTCTTCCATCAATCACAATGTCATATGTCAACACATAGTCTTCCATCAATCACAATATCATATGTCAACACGTAGTCTTCCATCAATCACAATATCATATGTCAGCACGTAGTTTTCCATCAATCACAATATCATATATCAGCACGTAGTCCTCCAGCAGTTTCTACCTTTGGAGATGCAGACGAGTGTGGAAAGATCTTGATTTTAGGATAGGGTTGTTTTTTGGGGTATTTTTTTAGATGGATTTATTATGGTTTTGGGTTATGATTAGGCTGTATTAGTTGTAGAATAAACTATTTGGGTTATGGTTAGTATACTTCATTTCTCTGTAACCATACTGCTAGTAGCCCTGCCACGAGAGAGAGAAAGAGAGATCTGGTTCCACCAACCTCAAAGCTAACCAAAATCACAAATATAAATAACCAAATGGTCAGAGGGTGTCCGACAAAGTGGATGGTGCTGCAGTAACCTAATGAACAAATAGTAACGCAAAACAGGTTACTATAACACTTACCTAGCCTATTAATAAAAATATATTAAAAAAGTATATATAAAAATACATACAATAAAACTAAACAGGACAATTCTCCACGTATCTTATTTTCAATTCTTGTAATTATTTGTCTTTGTACACTTTCGTGAATAATTATTATTTTTGTGTTTGCCGTTCTTCTATATAATTCCTTTATGTCTTCTTTCGTTTGTGTATGTCAATATGTGATTATTTTGTACTCTACCATTTTGTTATTGTTAAATCATTTACATATTTAGATTTTGATTTCCTCGTTTTTATTGCATTTGTCTCTTCGATGGGTGCCCACACATGTATAGTTATATGTATATGCATTTCGTTTTACATGGTTCTATGTATCCACACAATTACTTTGGGCCACACATTTGTATGTATACATATGCAGTTGTTTTAGCATTATCTTTATGTGAACGAACGTTTATATTTACATTAATATATGTATATGTTTCAATGTGTACGAATGTTCATGTTATTATTTATGTGAGAAAGTGTTTATGTGCATGAATGTTCATATTTATGTATACATATATATATGTATATTTATGTGAGCGCTTTTTTATGTTAATGCACGTATCTCCATTCTGTGTCAATGTGTATACCTATTCTGGTGTGAGCCCTTTCCTGTGTGTGGATATATTTACATGCCTGTGCAATTTGTGTGGGTATCCTTCACACATCTGTGTCCATCTTGTTATGTGTTTATTTCTTGACTCTTGGTGTGTGTTTACATTTCTATGTATGTTTAGGTTTGGTTTTATATATATGTTTATGTCTATATTTGGTTTCACATTCATTCCATGCGTTTTCAAATGTTGATTCTTCTTGTATCCTTCCTTCCCCAAACCCACTCACCCCACAACCTCATCATTACTCATCTATCATTGTCATATGCCATTCTTGTTGGAGTAGGTGACCATGGTTCTCTGTTCACAGTATTGTTATCAGGATCGTTGTTTCCAAGCCTTGCTAGGTTGTCACATGAATATTTTCTCACGTCCCCATCTGTCTCTGTTCCCTTCAGTCTTGCCTGTTGTGACTATGTTCTTAAAACCTGCCTGTCTTATAAAGTGACAAAAGGGGTATTTTTCTTATCTTTTTCTTTTATTATTCTTGCACTCATCTATAGTGTCTCTAATTTCCCACTTTTGGTTTGTTTATAATGAATGCACGCATTTTCACTTTTACTAGATGCGTTGCCATCCCTGCGCTATGGAGACTGGGCTTGATGAAATATAGACATCTATTTTGTTTTTATTTTGTCGTTTTCTGTTGTTTGTCTCTTGAAAAAGGTTCAATTTGAGCCGATACGTGGAGAATTGTCCTGTTTAGTTTTATTGTATGTTTTTTTATATATACTTTTTAAATATATTTTTATTAATAGGCTAGGTAAGTGTTATAGTAACCTGTTTATCTCATTTTGCGTTACTAACCAAAATCACACTTGCTGGACATTTTTGTCATTATCAACATAGCCACAGACTTTCCTTTTATAAAATTGGGTCCAGACACAAAAAAGTTGAGAATCTGTGCTTAGATGTGGTGTACACAGTTTAAAATATTGAGAAACCCTGATGTTCCATATAATTCCATTTGTTTTGTTTGTTTTCTCAGTTTGACTGTTAGTACTACAACATATTGCAATGGAGGCTGCAGGGCCATAGCTGATACTGGCACCTCGTTGCTCGCTGGACCCAGCAGTGAGATAGAAAAGTTGAATGCTCAGATTGAAGCTATCAAGTTTGTAGAAGGAGAGGTGGGTTGATTTGTGTAGCTCATTTTTTATGTTTACCTAGAACAAGCAGAGGTATTATGAAATCTACAGGGAAAGGAGGAAAGTGAAAGACAGCACATGGGGAAAGAAGGAAATACCAAGACAACCTACAGGGAAAGAGAAAGATGGTCCACAAGGAGAAGGAAAGATACAGCCCACAGGGAAAGAAGGAAAGAGAGAGGCAGCCCACTGGGAAAGAAGGAAAGCAAAAAACAGCCCACATGGAAAGAAGTAAAGAAACAGTTCACAGGGAAAGAAGGATAGCAAAAATCAGCCCACATGGAAAGAAGGAAAGAGAAAGACGGCCCACAAGGAAAAAAAGGAATGAGAAAGACATCCCACAGGAAAAAGAGGGAAAGAAAAAAATAACCCACACGGAAAAGAAGGAAAGAGAAAGATAACCAACAAAGAAAGAAGGAAACTGCAAAATAACCAGCATGGAAAGAGGAAGATAACATTCATAGAGGAAAGAATGACACATTCAAAATGGTAAAACATGGAAAGAAATCAAAGCAATGGATTAAGATAAGCAGATATGGAAGAAATGTGTTAAGATTGTTTATTTCATTTATTTATGCTTTGTTTTGCCGGCCAATGAAAAGTACAGCAGTAGTCAGATTGGCATTCTTCAGTGATGTAAAGTTAGTGAGCACTCTGGCCTGTTATAATGAAGGTCATGGTTATATGCTACCCTTTCCTTACCAAATAAGTACCTTTCTGGTATTCACACGTATCAGAGTAATTTTCATCATGGCATACAAGGGACCCATTTTGCCTTTCCTCTTCAGCCCCAATTCACTTTGCCATACTTCAGCATATAGCCTGTTACCAGGACACATCACATAAAACAAAAGTGGATGTGGGGTTTTTCTGGATCATTTGTGGTTTAGTGATTTTCTGAATAGACTGATGGCAGCTGCGAAGACGGATGTGTCGGGCCATTGACACAAATAACACACAGACAGTGTATTTCCATTCTCTGGAATACATCCAACTGGAAATCTTGTAGAACTATTGTCCTGTTACAAGAGAAATCCACGAGAGTTCGAGAACTAACGCTGAAGAAGAAGACTGATGTGCATCACCGTAGGAGTTTCATCTCTTTTATCAGATATGGAAGAGCATGTACGCTGATAGTTCCCATAACTCATTCACTGTATATCTTCCTCATTCTACTTCTCCGTCTATGAGTTGTTCGGTCCGAAAGGTGGGCAAAGAATAGTGACACTCTTTAACTTTTATGCATGTCATAAGAGGCAACTAAGAAAGTTGTAGGGTGGGGTTGGCTGTCACATCCCATATAGGGTCAAAGTGACCCAAGCGCATACTGAAGTCAGATGTTTCATGTTGAAAGGCGTAGACATCACAGCAAAGCTGTAAACCATGACACAATGCATTCCATTTGCCGGACTATAACCTGCTAATCTACAGGAATGTGAGAAATAATGCAGAAGAAGAAAAAATCTTTACCCTTTACTGTAACCCCAAGCAATTTTGAACTCGTTCAATCTCTTAATAATAGTCTCTTCTCTCATGGTGTTCCAACCACCTGGACCTAGACTTCTAGTTCAGAAAAAAAATCACATTGCAGCAAACAGGATTTGAACCAGATCTGCTCAGATGGCATCTACTCACCTCGCAACTTGATTCAACATGTTTTCCGTCTTCTGCCACACCACACCTACCGAAGTTTTTGCAGGTGTGAAACCACAACATACTTCATCCACTCATGGGTTAGCTATCTATTCTAAATCTTGCGGATCATGGATTGAGAGTCCTATACAGTAACTGACCTAGCCATTTGTCCAAACCAGTGGTTGTCAAGTTGGGCCATTAGGCCCCTCAGGAGACCACAGCATATTGCTGTGACCATAAATAAAAAATCGGAGATTAGGGACAGTGGATCTTTCTAGTGGGAGAAAGGGCAGAGAAATATTTCCACAATATTTAATATAATATAATATAAACCTGGGAAAAAGTTAACAAGCTTTTATTTGAGGTTTCATTCAAACAGAAGCATAATTATACAGAAAGAGTCGACGGGAAAAAAAAGGTTTAAGAATTGCTGGTATAAACTATAAGCAGTTTGTTATATGTTATTGTTTTCAAAATTTCCGCGAGTTGTAGATCAAATTTTGACACTTTCATCCTGCAGTATCTGGTTGTGTGTGCTAACATTCCAAAAATGCCAAATGTGACCTTTACCATTGGAGGACAGGGATTTGTGCTTACACCTCAACAGTATGTTCTCCAGGTTAGTTTATTTCAGTTTCATTAGTGGAAGAGTAGTATGTCGTCAAGTAGCTAATATACCACTCTCTTAAGTTTTGAGGATATTAGTTCAAATTCTCTGTAAGAAATTTTTTATTCAGGGATTAATCTATAATAAAATCTGCACTGAAATATGCCCCTTGGAAACTGCAATAGCGTAGTGTTAAGTCATCTGCCCACCAACCAGCACACCTGGGTTTCAAGTCCATTTATTATTCATAGGATGAAACAAAATTTACTCTTATGGTTCCCTCAGAAACCAGGAAGTGAGGTACCAGGGCTCATGTTTTGGGAAGGTTGAGAAATTGTACCATTACTACTTAAAAAGTGTGGTAGGAGGTGCTAGTCAGGCGGTTTATGGTTAACCACAGACTAGGCATCTCAGTACTTATGGGAAACTGAAATGATGCTGGCTCATAATTTACCTGTACCGTTACTTCTGCTCAATGACTCAAATCATTACTCTTTCGACTTCCAGTTGCACCAAGATAGCGGCGTAGTCAAGTCATTTTTGCCATTATGATACATTCGTTGTATTCCACACAAAATGTCAAATGTCGTTCAAGAGCAGAGACACAAAGTAAATTACAGGAACCAAATAACCATAACTAAATAGAACATTCTGACTATAGCAAACAGATACCAAATAAAAATTATCAACTCTGCTACCTGCATCTGAGGAGCAGTGCAGACACCAGAATACACACTACAGAATTGTCCCAGTTTCACTGTTGACAGAACAACAATCTGGCCCACAGGAGCTTCTCTGCAAAACAAATAGCTCTATACATGACAAAGAACGAACAAGTGTTGCTGGTGCCAGGGAGGGAAGTAAAGAACAGCAACACTGTTGCCTGTCATCACATACATCTTAGGAGGAGTTCGCCAGATTTCTAAATGTTAAATAAGTTAATAGTTGTCATTTATGAACCAAACAAGGCCATAACGGAGGGTATATATGGAGTCCCGTTATACTGTGCATAAGTAGTCAAAGTGGGAGACTTTGCTACGTTAAAACGGACATACGTAGGAATTGAGTTAAAACAACTGTAGAACTTATGAACATGAATTTATGAAGAAAATAGTTAAAATGATAATTTCCACCAAAAATCTACCTAAAATTGGTTTTATCTTATTCAAGATGTAGCAATCAGCCCAACATTTTGTGGTTGTAGTGGTTTCCTAGGTAATATGTATTGTCATTTGGTTGCCATTGTTTTCTGAATTGTTCAGTTACCCAACTGCTTGAAGCTGATTTTTAGCCTCAACACATTTGTAAAATGTATTAACTATCTGATACAACTTACATATTAAAGATGGACTTTGTACTGCATTTTAGCATTCAACAGTTATAAAATATTCTTGTACCGGAACCCAGACTTCAAGACTGCCCAACATAGAAAGAGCAGAGACAGCAGACCTGGCCAGAGGATATAGATGTGAGGCAAAAGCTATGGGGCAGCCGCTCTGACCTGGAGAAGACAGTGGACTTCTTGACGACAGGCCTGACGGTATAGCATAACCACAGATGCTGAACGCAGAAGAAGAAGAGTGTTGTAATATTTGTTTGGTACATCAAACAACATTTATGAAGATGATGCTAATGGTTTCCTGTAACTGCTGGTAGGATGATGATGGCCTTTTGGATCTTTACAGATTGTCAGAAAGCAGGCCAGTGTAAATTGCAGAGACACATAGTTAATACGTTTCACACGACTGCTTGCCTGGACAGGTTTCACACGACTGCTTGCCCGGGTAGGTTTCACATGACTGTGTTTTCCTGGACAGGTTTCATACGACTGCTTGCCTGTACAGGTTTTATGGAAAATGTGCCTTGCCATCTGGACTGGACCTTCCCCCCCTCTTGATTAGTTAAAAGAAAAAGCAATGTCAATAGACTTGGAAACAAGCAGGTCATGCCAGAAGATGGTTTAATACAACATTGACTGCCTTAGAGTCTTCCCTCTGTATAATAATAGTAGGGTGTGGTCGAATTATATTCATAATTACTGCATATGTGCTGGACCATTGGCGCAAATAAAACGGTGACACCGCACATTTTCAATTTCTGGATTACATCCTGCTGGAAATCTAGTAGGACCATTGTCCTACTTCAAGATAGATCCATTGAAAGTTTGAGAATGAAAACTGAAGGAGAAGAAGAAGAAGAAATTCATAATTCTATAAATATAAACAATTATTTTTAATGTCTTACTTCAGGTCACAACGATGGGGCAGACTGAGTGTCTCAGTGGTTTCATTGGCTTGGATGTGCCTGCACCAGCTGGACCTTTATGGATTCTGGGAGATGTGTTTATTGGACCCTACTACACTGAATTTGATATGGGAAACAATCGTGTTGGATTTGCGCGTACTAAAGATATCTCCACCAAGGCTAATGTTAAAACTCTTAAAGAGGCAGTCTATGAGAAACCCCGATGGTTTGGGATCCACGAGTCTGGAAAGAACACTTTCAAAATGGAGGTTGATGTTGAGGAAGAAATAAATATTGTAAATTAATTGTCTTCGAAATTTTAATCATGAATATTTTACAATACACAGTAATCTGTGTATCTATTTTTGTTTCTTGTTTTTGGTAAGTCAAAAATAAGAATTTACTGCTTCAAAAATGGGATGGTCATTTTCTTAATGATACATTTTATTAGATTTGGTTAGTTTTAGTGAGATTTTGATCACTGGAAACTTGGGATTTTGTTGAAAATATTTTATTTTGTTATTATTGTTAACTGTTGTGAATTTTATTTGAAAAAAAAAATGTGTTTGTTGTGTATTTACATCTGAGCTGTGGGAGCTCAGTAGATTGTGCATTGGCTTCCGGGATGAGTTAGCTAAATCTTGAGACTCAATTGGAAAATTTTTTAGATCACTAATGACTCTTCAGGCAACCCATGATACAACTTAAGAAAATCCGAGAAAGTAAAGGCTTCAGGAATGGTAGTAATGACATCATCTCTAGGTATTTCATAGGAGCTGTAATAGTCAGACTCTCAGTCCATGCTTAGAAAGGTTCATAATGGGTGGCTCAGATGAGTGGATGGAGTACATTTCATATTCTTATCTGTGGATAATTCTGTAGATTCATACTCCTGGACATGTGGGAGTCTGCGGCAATGAAAAAGCCGGCTCATTGTTATTTTTTGTTGTGAAGATAGTTATCTGGTCATGTTGCATGATACCGTGGTTGCTGGTGCACCTCTCAACCTGGTATCTCTGACTTCAGCACCTGTGCTTGCTTGGGCAGGACTATTCTTCTTCTTTCGTTCACTTGAAACATGTCTATATCTGTAATTCTGTCTCCTTAATAAAACTCACTGTCTTTTGTAGTTCATACAGTGTCCCATAGAGCTTTGATTCCAGTGTTGTTTCCTCTGGCAAATATGTCTGCCTCAGCATTTCATGCTCAGAACACTCTTGAAGTATATGTTTGGCACTCTGTGCTGCCTGTCCACATGGCAGTGTTGCCAATCTTATACAAATCAACTTGTAAATTTTGCAAATCAAACTTTTTTTAGTGTAGACTTAATCAGAGTAATGATCATTCATAATCAGACGAGTCAAATAGGTCGATTACTGTTTTCGGCTGAACAAACAACAAACCTTCCTTTTTCCAATATTCCTCTTCTTGGCGTAACACATGATCCTCACATTTCACCCAGTAGTCTTTATGTATATTTGATAGAGCCTGATTTGTAAGTGTCTCAATATCACATAATTTGAAAGTTGTATTTGTAGATGCTACGTGTCCTTTAACTTTTGCCCAAATTAGCTCTATAGGATTTAAGTGTGCATGATATGGAGGTAGTCTCAAACATCTATGACCATGTTCTTCAATTAACGTGTCTATTTTAAATATCTTTGTTCGTTGTGTCTGTTTTACAAGGTTAAGCAATTCGGGTTTCAAGTACCTGTCGGTAACTGGTATGTGTTCTTTTATGAGCCACGTTTTGATTGCATCTTTTGTACTTGATGATGTTGGGATTCTATCTTCTACGTTCACTACGTTATGGTATGAAGCATTGTCCATTATCAGACAAGAAGGTCTATCTAATATTGGAAGAATACTTTTTTCGATCCAGTCTTCGAATATGTGCCCATTCATTTCGGAGTGGTAGTCTCTATTGTCAATGGATTTTGAAATGAAAATTAGATGAGCATTCTGCAACAACCCATTATGTCTGCTACCTGCATGTGCAACTATCAAACGTTGCCCTTTACTACTTGGTACTGATCTTTTAATACTTCCATCTGCTAACTGCCATTCCTTTTCATTTGTATGATGAGCGTTGATCCAAGTTTCATCTAAATACACAATATCATAACCATTCTCGCGCATTCCCTTCACTTCACGTAAATACTTGCTTCTAAGAGCTACCAGATGTGGCTTTTCACAAATAATGTTTTTTCCACCAGCATACTTTCTAAAGGTGAAGCCTGCATTTCTTACAGTTTTCCATAATAAAGTTTTTGATATTTCAATGTCGTTATTAGTTTTCAGCCAAATCTTCAACTTTCTAAGTGTCACTTCTTCGTTTTTATCAAACATTCTACATATTTCTCTTTTTACTAGGTCCTTATCGAAACTGTCTATCTTTTCTTTCCTTCCTTGCTTTCGTGAATTTGTTGGCAATAAATATCCGCTTGCTTCCACTATTCGATCAAATGAACGTTTACACAAACCTAAAATATGCATTGTTCTCTTCTCAGGATTTGATAAAGAACAATAAAGATGTCCCTTTTTACGCTCTCTGCAGAAGTATTGATAAATCTTTATAGCAATGTTATGCTCAGTAAAATATTTTGCTTTCAGATTCATTCTCACATAGACTTGCAGAAGGTAATATGCTTAGTGCCGCCTACTTTCTGTAAATATTGAGACGTGCCTCTGACTTGTGACTTGAAATCGAGTAAATAGCCGTTTTTGATTTCACATAATTCTAAGTTCAGGAAAAATAATATTTGGTGCTAAACGGGAATTTCCATATGTAACATTGCTTTATACAAATGTACAGTGGAAACAACTACTTTTAGAACGGTGCACATTCTACCGTGAGGGTCATGCCTTTATATTTAATAATCAGCTGTGAGATGTAAGCATCTACATAATCCAGCGGTTGTTTATAATTTAGATTAACTTTTTTTTAATATAGGTTAAATAAGGTATCTTTGATACTGGATCACATTTCTTTGATAAAAAAATATTTCTATAGCGACATTATTATTCTAAACCTAACTTCAAATGATCAATCCATATGAACAATACGTTTTTGATAAAAATAATTTAACATCTCGGCAAACGATTCTGAACGGACTATAGCAGGTTTTTATCATCTTTGAACTGAATAAACCCAGTTTAAAAGTATTTTTGAAATACTTTTTTTCTTTTTAATAGAAAGGTTTTTACAAGAAGATTGATGCCATCATTGGCGGTTTCCTGTTGGCAAGTATTAACACAAACGGAACTAGCAATGGTACAAGTAGCATCGACATTGAGCATGCTCACAATGGTGAATTTTCATCAGCGACAGTAGCCAGTGGGCATATCACTAACGGATCCTCTGTTGCTGTGACATTGTCTAAATTTGCATTGGGCTCTAACATTGAAAATAACGTAGAAAATAAAGAATTTACAAACGAGAATACAGATGGCAGAAGCAAGGTCAACTGCAAAGTGGTAAGATAAATGTTTTATTTTTGTGTTTATTTTTCTTCTGCGTTCGTATTCAAACTCCTAAAGTTTAGCAGGATGTAGTTCGGAGAATGGAATGCATTTGGTCATGGTTTACAGCTTAGCTGTGATGTCTGCGCCTTTCAGCCTAACACATCAGATTTAAGAATGGATTCTGGGTCACTATGACGGGAAGGGACAGCTAACTCCACACCAAAACCTCCTTAGTTGACTCTTATGACATGATTGGCAAATAACAGTGTTTTTAATATGGTACATTGCCTTTTTCAGCATTCATTCCTAAAGTCCTGCTGGTTAGCAGGACATTGTCTGGAGAGGCGAATAAATTGTGTGATGGTTTACAGCTAGGCTGTATTATCTGTGCCTTCCAGCTCGGCACGTTTGACTTCAGCATGGTTTTTGGGTCACTATGACCTATGGAATGGGACTGCCAACTCTCTCTCACACAGACATGACCCCCTTCCCCCCCTCTATGCATGGAAGATTAGTAATGATTTCTTTGTTTTCTTTTTGGGAAAGGCAACACGTGTGTACATTTAACACACTGTGTACAAGATCTAGGAGTATTAGTCTAAAAAATGTACTCAGTGACCACACCAAGAGAATTGTGTTCATACAGGCCCATATCTGCCCAAACCACTGTCTGGCACATGCAGGTCAGTATCTGCCAAAATCATTGGTTTTTAAATTCAGGTCTGTAGTTGCCCAAACTGTGGTCTATTTTGCACATACATATCCGTATCTGCCCAAACCGCTGTGGTATGCATATCTATAGCTGCCCACACCACTGTCTGGTTTGCACATGCAGATGCTGAATGCAGAAGAAGAAGCTTTTTCAGAGGCTCATAGCTTTCTTCTTGTCTTTACTTACGTACAGTGTGCAGTTCTGTAAAATATTTTTTGTGTTTTCTGGAACTTGTCCAAAAGGGTACATACAGTGACACCAACTCCAAACTTCCCGTACATATGTTAGAGTATTTTCTCAATCTAAACATAGTTTGTTCCTTTCTTCCAAGCTTGTAGATAGCATTGTCCTTTTGGCTGCCATGGATGAGGTGAGCTCCATTCCATGTTAATGGATCTTTTGATGATGGACTTCATTTTCAGAATTAAAAATTGTTTCTTTATAACAATTACTACAAAATATGTAAAAATAATCCGACCTTGAAATTGTTTTATATACTATATTACTTTATGTCATCAGGATATCGCGGAGACACAGAATGGTAACCAACTATTGAACGGCGTAGGGGAAGTTGATCTGATTGAAGCAGAGATTGACACTAACGGAGCAGACAATGCGTTTGAAGATGACTTCTCACCACCGGTTAAAAAATTAAAAGGAGGTAGAAAATCCGTAGAGACACCCACTCGAAGTAAATATAGAGGATTAATTTAATAAACAACAAATTTGTTCTCATAAGTTGTAGAAGAAATGGTTATCGTTTCTTCTTTTTCGGCGTTTATTTTCAAACTCCCACTGGGTCACTCTTGTAGCAGGACAATGGTCCTACTAGATTTCCAACACGATGTAGTTCAGAGAATGGAAATAAGCTGTGTCGCCTTTTTATGCGTTCCAATGGCCCGACACATTTGTCTTTGGCAGTTTGTTTTAGTTCCAAGAAAATTACAGGCCATTGCGCTCGGGTGTTGTTGGAGCCCAAAAGAGGAGCAAAGAATAACAACACTTAAATTGTTGCAGGATGTTTGTACAAAATGTTTGATCCTATGTACAATGATGTGGTTTCTCTCCTACTTCCTATGTACGATGATGTGGTTTCTCTCCTACTTCCTATGTACAATGATGTGGTTTCTCTCCTACGTAATCACCCCTTTCCCTGGGCGCCTGAGAAAAAAAAATACACAAAAACGCTCCACCTTATCTGAGTTATTTTGACACAAATACAGCATAAAATTATGTTTTGTTATATCATTAACTTACCTTATGCTGTGCGCTGTTCTTGCAAGTCGAAATACCAAAAAAATTGGTTTCTGGGGTAACCATATTTAGTGTAAATCCTAAAGTATCGAGCTACTGGGTTCTAAGGGTAAACATGGCATCTGGGTCACTTTGACCCCATTTGAGATGGGACAACCAACTCCTACGTGTTTAATCACTTTAAAAAAAATATTTTTTATTTCCAGACTAATGTAATATGGACTGAACAAACTAATCAAACGTGAAGAAATCACATACAATGTCCGCTCGTTTAAGACTATGGACATACAATGTTTTTATTTTAAATGCTGACACGTGGCACCTCTGATACATATTGTTTTTGTGTTTTTCAATGAATAAATGAACATTCTATAACATAACAACAACTAAAACATAAAAACAGCAATTAAAACATGTAGATATCACTTTCTATGACGATCACTTGCCAATGCTACACTACATTTGATCACTTGCCAATGCTACACTACATTTGATCACTTGTCAATGCTACACTACATTTTATAGTAAAATATGTGGTCGAAAATTGACAAATTCATTTCAGAAATTTGTTGTAAAAAATTAGCCGGCTTTTTCCTTCTTGCAATCGTAATGTGTAAAGGAATTTGACCTTTAGGCTGTGACATATTTCTTTCTAGCTTCGTGTGGCGGGAATTCTACATCATATAAGCTTTACTTCGTGTGATTCCGTGCTATTGATTTGGGGCATAGCAATGGGGGTGAATGGAGACACCTACCGACCCAAGTTACATAATGACGTCGGGCCTATAACCACCTATAGAGCCTGTAAGGTTAATTAGGTGTAATTGCTTAGTGGCATCAGAAAATATGTATATGTTTTACCTATACTCTACAGCACCTACTCGGACTTCAGGTCGTCTCGCCTCTAAGACTCCTGATGACAAACATGTTTATCAATTATGTCATTGTTTTCTGGAAGGTGAGTTACTTGAACGTACATGATTATCATTGACTTTCTTTACTGCCAAAACATGTTTGCATTAGTTTGATTAAAAAAATTCAAGTAAATAGAAAACTGCAGTAAAATTGTGCACCAATTGGTAAGTAAATATATAAAAAAAAATTAAATTGCAGTTTACATAGAACAATCACTGTTTGATTTTGTGGTTCCTATTCTGTGTTTGATTGATTGATTTTGTGGTTCCTATTCTGTGTTTGATTGATTGATTTGGTCGTTCCTATTCTGTTTGTTTGATTGATTTGGTGGTTCCTATTCTTTGATTGATTGATTTTGTGGTTCCTATTCTGTGTTTGATTGATTGATTTGGTCGTTCCTATTCTGTTTGTTTGATTGATTTGGTGGTTCCTATTCTTTGATTGATTGATTTGGTGGTTCCTATTCTGTGTTTGTTTGATTGATTTGGTGGTTCCTATTCTGTGTTTGATTGATTGATTTGGTGGTTCCTATTCTGTGTTTGTTTGATTGATTTGGTAGTTCCTATTCTATCAAATATTTTCACTTGATCAGGGTGTACTTTACCCTTTTGTTTGCTTTCAGTAGTTTTTTTTCACAAGGTCACAAAAATAGATATAATCAGTAATGAGACAATCAGACGGCAGGTGGGTATAACACGAGTGCGGAACTTCATCAGAAAACAGCAGGTCAAATGGTTCTGACATGCTACTAGTTACAAATACCATCCGAAAAGTGACGCTGTTTAAATACAGTGGGCTTAAAGTTAGAGAGGCACCCATGAAAATATGGACAGCATAAATAGAAGAGGTTTCTAAAACAACTTGTTTTTAGAAAGCTCACGGGTCTGTTCCAGATCTCGTCTGTTCCTGTATATCAGGGCTCCATTGAGGCAGCAAGAAATTAAGGTTATATGAAAATATAAATGATTGGGATATATTATGAATAGCATTAATTGAGTTACATTCTTCCCAAAATGCAGTATTACTTATGAGCACTAAACTTCCTCACAATTCTGAGCAAGTTGACATGATGCCGCCATGGGCACCTCTAAAGACTCTGAAATGTCTCTCGTCCGTTGTTATCTTTGCCATGTTACCAGCAACTATGCCTTCCATTACTAGTTTTCTCATGCTATTACGTCTCTTTATATAACCAAAATAAACTTCAGCTTTCATGTTGTGATGTTTTTCAAGATTCGACCCGTATCTACATTTAATGTTCTTTACATTGATTTGTCTTTCTCTGTGCATGGACCAAGAAGACGATGGACCAGCGACATCGAAGAATGTATGCACATATCTCTGGCCAATGCAGTCCTGCTTGCCTGGGATAGAGAATCGCTCAGAGTATCCACGATGAACACATCGTTCTGAGAAGAATATCTCACTTGATAAATAATATGCTTGATCTGTCCAGATGTAATTTAGCTTGACTGCTTTTGCATTGATATTTTATTATTGATATTACTTGTTTGAAACTACTTTCTACGGAAACATTCATAATTTCCAAGCAGGCCCAAGTTGGAACCAAAGAAAGGTCAAGAAATAGTTACTAATGATGTTCAAGCCAAGATGACTGAATGTGACAAGTGTCCTGATGAGAGCGATGATAAGGAAAACAGTCCCAAGAGGGCCAAACTAGAAGATGAAAATAATATCAACCAACAAGAAAGGTAAGCTGATTTTTAAATTAATTACAATCTGGCATATGACTCGGCATAGATTATGTTAACTGCATGTAGAGTGCCTGGTCTCGCCAGTGACATACCAGAACAACCACCATGCAACAACAAATCCCTAGTAGATAACGTGTATGTCGTGAATAGTATTATTTTTCTCAAATAATAATAAATGCTTCCTTTTGGGAAAAACATAAACCTATAAGCCCCCTTAACACAACCATGCTTATACTCACCGGTATCACCTTAGTTGAGGAAGACCTGTACTTATGTCAGAAAATCTGTCAATTTATCAGTGGAATGTCGAGCTATCTGCTTGCAGCTAAAGGTATTATTTCATCATCATGTGTCAAGAGCTATCTGCTCGCAGCTAAAGGTATTATTTCATCATCATCATCTGTTTGTTTCCCCTCCCACATGTAATCTTTTACTTCATGTTATGAACTGTTTCTTATTTACAGAAATTCCACAGTGTTGACTTTAAGTCATACGAAAGCTCTCCCAGAAAGATGTAATGAATGTTTGAAGTACATGGACGATCAGGAACTGAAGTTATTTCCTGGTGATTCTGAAGATGCTGTAAGTTGTGTTGCTCATTTGTTTGTATCTGTGGTCAGTTAAGAAAAATTTGTCTCTTCCTTTTTTTCCTTGCATCGTTCCTTGAAGGATCATTGTAGCAAGGTTAGAAGGTAATAGTCACGTCCATAAAGTATTTTTTTTTCCATTGTGCACACATTAGGCCTGCTGTCCACTAGAAGCGACTTTTGTGTAAACGAGAGACGGATCTGAATGTAAAGAATGCTACAGAACAGTGTCCTTTGTAAGTGACCGTGAGCGACCAATTTCTTACTTTTCCAAAGGCCATGGTTTCGTAACACGCTTTGCATTTGGCTCAGTTGTGGGTGTACTCTAGTAATTGCATGATCTCATTGCTTTCATTAGACGGCAGGCCTTACTTAAGCTAAAATGATTATTTGTAGTCGGGCAAGTGTTGCCGGACTCTAAAGGGGAACAGAGAGTACCAACACTAAGGCATGCCATGCATGTTGTAGGAAGTGACTAAGAGGATTTTGTGAGTTGAATTTACTGTTTCATAAACGATCCAATGTTTTACTGAAGTTGGATGTGCTGGGCTGACGGGCACAGATATTGTAGTCAAGCTGCAAACTATGGTACAACTCATTCCATCCTCTGAACTGCAGCCTGTTATATGCAGGAGTTTGAGAACAAGCTCAGAAAAAATTTTGTAGTTGTGACATAGTCTTCTTCTTCTTTCGAACTCTGGTAACCAACACAAAAGTGCATGTGATTTCCGCCGGGAAGCATGAAGTACGTTGTAGTACTAATTTACGGCATAACTGAGTTATTTGCACCTTGGAAGGTCCTGCACATCCGATTTCGGCATGTACCATGCAGTGAATTTTTCATTTTCTCTCTTAATTAATAATTGCATCCCTAGAATTCCTGAAAACTCTCTAATTTTTTACTTGGTATATGTGAAGTTGGATGTGTCTGGCCGAAAGGTGCAGTCAATCTGTAAACCATGACAACATTCTTTTCTCCAGAGTACATGCTACTAATCTGCAGTTCACTTGCTATTATATTTCTGTTGGCCTATGTGTATTTGACGCCAACAGGAACATCTCACGGCAGTGGTGAGACATCACAAAACTTGTGTGGTTTGGCCATGAGGCATGATTTCCTTTCCAAAATTATCTTGCAGGGAACAGCTGGTGGTTGATGAAGAAGAGGTGGTAAGAGGAAAGTATGGATTGATAATATTAAAGACTGGACAAGATTAAGATTCTTCACCGAAACAAAGAACAGAGAGGCATGGCAAAATTTTTCTGTTGACATTTCAAGAGTGGCACCGCTATATTTCAAGAGTCTCAACTCTACGACCCTGAAGGGTTATGGATATGATCATGATGTGTATTGCCAGGTCTGAAAAAGGGATCAAAGAAATAACACTGCCACTTACCATGCATAGTGTAAGTGGTGACTAAGGATGTTTTGGTATGGACTGACTTCCTCATTCAATAAGTTGTTTTTGACCAAAAATGTCATGCGGAAGTTTGATGTGTTGGGCGAAAAATGCATGGATAGTGTAGCTTTAAACCATGATGTGATATATTTCATCTAGTAATTTAAAAACGAATCCCGAAGATTGATGTTTATAGCTAATTTTGTCTCTCATACACATAATAGATCTATTGTAATGTCTGTAGCAGGAAATGTCAGGCTAATGTTGGTTTTACTATTTCTAGGTTGAAGAGTTCATTGCCCTCACTGATCCAAAGTTGTCATTGTTTACTGGTAATGAAGACTTTGATAAAATAACGGAAGACCGGCCACAACATAAAATCACAAACTTCAGGTAAGTCTCCCTCTTTTTTTTTGAACGTTCAAAAATTATTTGTCTCCTTCCTCATTCTCCTATCGGAGTCAGAAGCTGATATCTTCATTTTTCAGCGTTCATTTTAACTCATGCTGGTTCTCTCTTATAGCAGGACAATGATCCTACAAGATTTCCAGCAGGGTGTAGTCCAGAAAATGAAAATGCATTGTGTCGCCGTTTTATTTGCGCCAATGGCAGACACATCCCGTCTTCGGCGGAGGACACACATTAAGAAAGCTAACAGAAAGCATAACAAACTACCGAAGATGGATGTGTTGGGCCATTGGTGCAAATAAAATGGCGACAACACAATTTAATTCTCCATTTTCATATCCATTCTCTGGACTACATCCTTCTGGAAATCTAGTAGGACCATTGTCCTAACAAGAGAGATTCAATAGGAATTTGAGAATGAACGTTGAAGAAGAAAGCATAATAATACAGGCATTACTCTAGAACCCACAGGAAACGAGAAATAACAAGTATTATCTAGAGGAAAGAAATAGATGCAGAGACGCAAAAGTAGTTTGGTGTGGTAGAGCATGGAAAGAACTGGAAGCAAGCTAAAAATAGGACAAGATAGAGGAGTTTGTTTAAGACCTATATTCCATGAGGTGCAAATAGTTGTATAGCCAGATAGATAGACATAATAGATGATTGATTGATTGAGTATTTGATTGATAGATTCATCTGCATGCACTTTAATCTTTAAAACTGTGTTCCCTTCCAGTGTTTATGATAAGAACACACACTTGTGTGCATTTGACACATGCCTGATTGAACGTAACAAGTATCTGTACTTCAGCGGAGTCTTGAAACCCATATTTGAAGAGGATGCCAGCCCAGAAGGTATGGATGTGAAGTTAGGTTGTTTGTATAGAGTTTCTGTAAAAGATGCCAGCAGCAAATAACTTCCATATTTTTTCTGTTATTAGTTCTTCAGTGTAACATTTTTCTTCTATCGATTGTGTTTTCTCTGCTGTTACTGTTAGCTGTAGCATGGTTGAATGCTGGTCGGTTTTTGGGCAATATTACATTTGGTCGCTTGATATGCAGTAATATTGTGAGGTCTCAGAGCGTTTGTAACTCCTTTAATCCACTTTCTTCTTGGTCTTCCTTTGCCGTTTGATGTCTTCATTTATGTTGTATGCTCTGTTGTTGGCCAATACTGGTTCATTCTCATTAAGTGGCGGAACCATTTCAGTCTCTGATTTTCAATATATTTGACCGCAGATGTTCCAGCAATTTATTTAATCTTTATATTCCCCATATGATCACTTCTTGTTTTGTTTGCTTTTTTTTCATTAGAAGATTTTCTTTTTCTATATTCATTTCACATTCCAGGATTAACAGTTGGAGGTTACAATCTGAATAATCTAAGAAATGCTGACGATACAATTCTGATTGAAGGGAGCGAACAACAACTTCAAGCCCTGTTGGACATGGTAGTACAAGCAAGTGAAAACAAAGGAATTAGTCTAAAAAAGAAGAAAACAAGGAATGGCTGTTTCAAAGACATACATAAAGTTAAAATTCAGATAAACAAACATGCCAGTTTTAGCATGCAGGTTTGAAGGTCTCACTAGTGTCCCATTTGACAAACTTGCTATGCAACAGCACAGATTCCCTAGTAGATGTAGTCCAGAGAATGGAAATGCGCTGTGTCACAGTTATTTGTGCCAATGGTCTAACACATCCATCTTCTGCGTGGCCATAGTAAATTATATGACTACACAGGAAGCTTTTTGCCTTCTGAGTGGTACATTTCTTCTCAAAGCATTGCATGCGTATAGGGAGTTAGGAGTCATCAAATACATCTCTGGAGAAACCTCAATTGCACAATAGGATGCAAATCCTGTATTGCTCATTATTTCCAGGGATTGAAACAAAAATGGCAACATCTTTTAGTCGTAGTACAGATATGTGTTAAAGTCCCATGGTAGCAACTATTAGGTGGTGTGGCCAGTTTCCTTCCTTGCGGTGTTTACCTTCCTCAACACATACTCCTGGTACCCAACTACAACCCCTGAACTGGAGGAATGACCGTATTAAGTGAGAAATCACGACCATGATTTTTTATCTGGACTTGGTTTCAAACAAATCACATTTTCTGGTGATAGTAAACCTGGCACGCTGTAACCTGGTGACAGTAAGCAAACTCACTATCAACTAGGCTAGAACCTGGCACCTCTGTAACTCAGTTACAGTAGGCAAGCTCACTATCAACTAGCCTACAAGGCTTCTCATGTGTAGAAGAAAATAAAGTGTTTTCAATGTTTGGTAGTTTTTTTCCTTTAATGTGATTGTTCTATTCCAGGTGGAGTACCTTGCCGCAACATGGGTCCAATAAATGAATGGTTTGTTGCTGGCTTTGATGGAGGAGAAAATGCCTTGATTGGGTTTTCAACAGGTTTGTCATTATTTAAATTAGCCTTTATTTGATTGTTTCAAGTAAGGGAAACTCTTATATCTCATGAATGTGATTGAATTACTTAAAAACACTTGATTATATCACAGTTTATACATTGTATCACTTAAAAACACTTGATTATATCACAGTTTATACATTGTATCACTTGCAATTAATCAAATGATTGGTTGGTTGCTAATCCATCTTTCCATGGCTCATGCACTTTGACCCAATTGTTTGAACGCATATCTTATTTGTCTTTGGGGAGGGGGGGGGTAGTTGTGTGTGTAAATAGGTCAAATCATAATTCTGTACAAGAAAATTTTAAAGGTTGTAGAATTTTGTTCCCTAACCAGTTTGTCCACCGCATTCTTGCAACAATTTGAGTGTATTATTACTGCATACTCTTGAATTTACAAGCATAATGCTTCTTGAAATTATGGAGGAGACGTAAAAACCTTGTATGTACATTCATCTGACAAAGTGAAACATTATTTCAAACAAATAATCCGTTTTATTCCGGACGCATGTTTTTCTGGTTAACCTTTAGAGCCCAGCCCTCAATTAAAATTACGCAATATCCCCCTGGGGCCTGAATTCTTTTTTGGAAAATTTGCGTTATTGATGGTGGGTGTTTTGAAAACGCGATAACATTTTTATTTTAACAGATATCAAAATAATTTTTGCATATCTAAATAAAGGAGTGAATAGTGAATATAATTGTGTTTTTTTGTTGTTGTTGTATGTATGATATGACAGTTGTGAGCCGCCCGTGTGTTGCCGGGCCTTAAGGGTAGCAAAGAATAGCAACACTGTTTACCTTCCATGCATGTCGTAAAAGGCGACTAAGGAGGTTTTGGGATGTAGTTGGCTGTCCCATCCCATATAGGTTCAGAGACCCAAAGCCTTGCTGAAGTTAGATGTGTCAGGTCAAAAGGCGCAGATACCGCAGCAATGTGTAAACCATGACACAATGCATTCCGTTCTCTGGACTACATCCTGCTAATCTGCAGGAGTTTGAGTAGAAACGCAGAAGAAGAAGAAGATGACAGTGGTGAGCATGATGTGAAGTTGAAAATTTGGGGAAAAATTGCAAAATCGCACATATAACTTCTTAACGACCCTAATACTTGAGCAATGTGTGGAAAAATTGATAAAATCCTCCCTAATACCTATACTTGTATATATATTGTTTCATATACAAACTAATATAATATGGCCTAAAAAACGAATAAAACGTGAAGAAATCTCATAATGTCCGTCCGGTCAACACTAGGTCTTGGCCGACACACAGCGTAATTATTGTCCATGCACACACGTGTCACCCCTGATACATATTATTTTTGTGTTTTTGAACGAATACACATACATTCTTAACAAATAACAACATATTAAACACAAAAAACAACAATTAGAACATGTAGTCGCGATTACTTACCCATGGCAGGCGGTACTCAATGTGATAGTAAAATACTGCACCGAAAATAGCTAAAGTCGCTCCAGAAATGCGTTACAAAACCAACTGGCTTTCCCCTTCTTACAATGGTAATGTGTAAAGGAATTTGATCTTTAGACTGACGTATTCCTAGCTTCATGTGGCGGGAATTTCTACGTCTTATAAGCTTTACTTCGTGAAGTTCCGTGTTTGCGATTCTGCACTATCTGTTAAGTCGCTGCGCAATATTGAGCCAATAGGCAAGATGTGGGGCACACTTTTGTTGCAAAATTGCGCCTGTAGAGTTCTAAAGGTTAAGTAAAATGTACCTCTTATGGTACTTTCTTTCAACCTTAGATGTTAGTCCAATTTGGTTATATAAAAGCTTTACAACCATAAAAAAATTGTGGTTCTGGTAATCCAGCTACTACGACCTCTGGTTTGATTACAGTTACACATAATTTTTTTTTTCTGACTGCAGGTTTTGTCGAGTACATATTGACGCAACCCAGCGAGGCTTACAGTCCTTTCATTGAGCAGATGAGGGTCAAAGTTCATATGTCTAAGATTGTTATTGAATTTCTCATCAACAATCCAGATGCTAGTTATGAGGATTTGTTGAATAAAATTCAGGTATTATGAATAAATTAATTATTGGAAAAATAACAGTTCTTTTCTGTCAGGTATTCGTATTCACATAAAACTTCTTGTGCCCCCAGGTATCCTTCTTGTGTATTTTTCATTCCTCTGTGTCCCTTTCATCCCCCCTGTTTAGAACTGCAGCATCGATCCTAGCTCCAGGGAGACTACAGCCCTTTATCGATCAGCTTGGCACACCCGGATCACTGCCAGCATCACTAAATTTGAAAAAAGAATGAACACTGCAGGCAATTTACGAGAGACAGAAGCAAACGGAAAAATCTTAGATCTGTCCTACTCTGGACCCTCTGCACAAACTGAAATAGAACTTTCCTGGCACAAATCGGACATCTGCAAACTCACAAACCAAAAACAAATTAATCACAAATTATTATTTGTTCTTTTTGTTCACACCACATTTTTTGTCTTTCATACCATGCTCATCTTTGCTTGCAAAGGAGGAACATTATCAACACCAACCCCCTCCCCTTCATCTGCCCTGTTCGCCTTTCACATGTGTGCGCTGACACACATACACAGTGGGTTTCATCCCTCCGTGTACCTTTCATCTTCCTTGTGTACCTTCTGTTCCACTTGTGTACCTTCCATACCCCCTTGTCTTTCATCTCCACAGTCATAAAAGTGTCATTTTGGCTTTTTTTGTGCACCAAATCAGTGAGGTTAGAAATGGCACGAACCCAATGATTGTGCATTATGAAGTTACGGAAAGTGCCAGTAATAAAATTATCAACAGTGATTGCAAGAAGCAAGCAGTCACTTCCAGAATTGCATTAATGCTTACATTTGAACATTTTAAAACTTATGAACATTTACATGTGTATTTAGATCTAGACAAATTAATGAAAGTCATGTGGTTCTTCTTCAGCGTTTATTCTCAAACTCCCGCTGCATCTCTCTTGTAGCAGGATCATTGTCTTACTAGATTTCCAGCAGGATGTAGTCCAGAGAATGGAAATGTACTGTGGTGCCGTTTTATTTGCGGCAATGGCCCGACACATCCATCTTCAGCGGGATGTGGTTCTAAACAAGGTTTTAAATATGCACTTCAAGAGAATTTTTGATAGACAAATTTTGTCAAAATTTGAGCAGATTTTAAAATACCTTATATTTCTATAAATATTCTAGTTTCTATATTTACACATGGCATAACTTTATGTTCCTCAGACTACCGTACCTCCAGCTGGGCTGACAAGTTTATCAGAAGATAGCGTGCTCCAACATGCCCAGTTTGTGGTGGACCAAGTCCAGAGTTTTGATGATGCAGCAGAGGAGGATGAGTCTCTGCTCATTACTACACCTTGCATGAGGGCGCTAATCAAACTGGCTGGCGTTACTTTGGGTAAAAGGTGTGTGAAGCACAATAAATATCTTCGCAGTCAGCTGGTGTTGTATCATTTGTTTGTTCGCTTTCTAACTCCCTACTGGATCTTCTTGATTAGAAACTGGCCTCACAGCACGTGGGGCATTCCCATAAGTGCACTCCCTCTATTCCAGCAGCTATCCGATTTGATAGTGTTTTGAGTCTTATGCCGCCGAAACTGATGTCAACATCAGGGCACAACTCAGGCCCTTGCGGCAGGTTTCTTTGTTCTGCTCACCTACACTGTGCCCGTCCTAGTCCAAGCACAACATCGGCATGTCGAAACAACATGGTAACTGTTATCGAAGGTTACGACTACGGGATCCCCGCTGGATCTCCCTTTTAGCAGGAAAATGGTCAGACTAGATTTCCAGAAGGATGTCCAGAGAACAGATGCGTTATGTCATAATTTTATTTGCTTCAGTTGCTCAGCATGTACGACTTTGGCAGCGTTATATTATTTCACTAGCAGCATTTATAACTGATAAATGTTTATATAGCACACTCACTCAAGGCGTGTGTGTAAATGTGTCTCGAGAGTCAGTGAGATACTAAATATGCATGTACTTAAGAAAGAAAATCATATCATTTTAAATTAAATTTGGTTTGGGTGTTGTGGAATGGCATTAATTTTAACTTTTACAACGCCCTTGTGTTGCCGGGGTCCGATAGGGGAACAAAGAATAGCAACACTGTTTACCTTCCATGCATGTCGTAAAAGGCGACTAAGGAGGTTATGGGATGGGGTTGGCTGTCCCATCCCATATATGGTCATTACAGTAACCCAAAGCCATGCTGAAGTCAGATGTGTCAGGCCAAAAGGCGCAGATATCGCAGCAATGCTGTAAACCATGACACAACGCATTCCGTTCTGCGGACTACATCCTGCTAATCTGCAGGAGTTGTTTGAGAACGAACGCAGAAGAAGAACTTTTACAATATAAAGACTTCATTTTCTGTTTTATGTCCTTCCTGTAATTTTTCTAATATAAATATTTATGTAATGGAGTCACTCTCGTTCTCAGGAGGCAGTTGAGAAAAGAGGTGGCCAGAGTAAAGGCTAAAAAAGAAAAACCCAAGGACACAAAAGCCACTGTGACTCCTCTTGTCCGAAGACTCTTTGACTCCATTTTCCAAGGTCAGATTGATGAGACTTCCAAGACTAAGAGACAGCGTTGTGGCATATGTGAGGTAGGCTTTGTGGCATATGTGAGGTAGGCTTTGTGGCATATGTGAGGTAGGCTTTGTGGCATATGTGAGGTAGGCTATGATTGTGGTATATATGAGGTAGGCTTTGTGGCATATGTGATTTAGACTTGATTGTGGTGCTTGATTGTGGTATATGTGAGGTAGGCTTGATTGTGGGATATGTTAGGTAGACTTGATTGTGGTATATGTGAGGTAGGCTTGATTGTGGCATGTGTTAGTTAGTTATTGAATCATCGTCATTGCACTCTGGACAAGTCCATAGGTGCTCAGATCTTTTCTTGAGTGTATCCGCCATTACACGTTGACTTACAGTCCCAGTATGTCGTTGGTTGACCATCATTCTTTTTCACCCATGGAAATTCTCCTTTCTAGCGACCCCACATTTCAAACCAAGTTCCTTTATTCTAATCATGGAACAAGAGTCATCGTCACTTGTACAGTCATTTGTTCGTGCATTTTCCCATATGGCATTCAAAATGTCTGCCCGTTCCATCACTCCACCAACAGCCGTAGAAGCAGCGTGGGAGGCCAACCTATCTGCTTTCTCATTACCCCGGACTCCCGCGTGTCCCAGCACAAAAATAAAAGTCACTGTACGCACACAGGAATCTTCACTGCATCCAGCCACTGTTCTCGAACGTACCCCTCCTGAACTTTCATAATCATGTTCATGGAGTCACGGAGTATACAGGCATGCTCGCAGACAGTCTGTGACATGTGAGGTATCCTAGATTGTGGTCTATGGAAGCTACGACAACTCCACCACCTGGGGATTGACAATAGTGAAATTAATGAATATTGATCATTTGAGAAAGGTAATTAAATTTATAAAACGGTAGCATCTTTAAAATTCAAACTAAATAATTCAGCATGTCATAAAATCATAAAATGTCATGATCATAAAATCCGTCAAGCTAAAAAATTCAGCATGTTTGTATTAGTTTATGCACAATTTTGGCCATTTTGTAACCAACAATTTTGGCCATTTTGTAACCGACAATTTGGCCATAAACATTTCATTGTGTTTATGGTTTTAAATAACAGATTGGGTATTTCAGCTTATCGGATGGTAGATATTGAAGACTAAACTATCAGTCATTATACCCTGAGAGATTTACTGAAATGGAGATCTCAGCACCTATCGATAAGTTCAGTGTCCAACGATGATAATCAACATACTTAAATCTCAACTTAATAACAGATTGACTTGTACGACTTATTTAAATTTAATTGTAGGTATGTCAACAACCAGATTGTGGTAAATGTGCTGCATGCCGTGACATGACCAAGTTTGGGGGCTCAGGCCGAGCCAAACAAGCTTGTAAGGAACGCAGTTAAATGTGTTTATTTGTGACTATTTAAAATAATTATGTTGCAAAGAGATAGATTGATGGATCTGCAATGGACAGCCTGCCGCTCCTTGGCTCATCTTGACCGCTAGCGTTTCAAAGTGATTTTTTTCAACGCTTTACAGTGACATCCTTATAAATGAGAAACACTATCTCATCATGAATTTGTTGTGCAGATTTACCCTGCTACAAGTGCAGGAATTTGATTACACAATCCGCCGAAGACGGATGTGTCGGACCATTGGCGCAAATAAAACGGTGACACAACGTATTTCCATTCACTGGACTACATTCTGCTGGAAATTTAGAGGACATGTCCTGCTACAAGAGAATTCAGCAGGAGTTTGAGAATGTACGATGAAGAAGAAGAAGATTACACAACAAGGCTCTGTTTTATCCGTGACACAGTTTCATACACAACTGAACTAGTTTTCCGCTAATTTCTCTTTTCACGCACCGCAGCATTCGAGCTATGCACGCGTTGGAATTGTCAACTAGTAGTGTGTCTTTAGAATGATACACAGCAAGTCTGCCCGTCTTTACGATTACTTAGTAAAGTGCACAACTTTTCAACCACCCCTCGTATACTTGCCTTAAGTGAGAAAGAAAAGTCTAAATGATACCATTGGGTAGTTGGATAGAGAAAAACGATGTTAGCTATACTCTTGGAGACAGAATAAATGATTATCTGTTGGTAAGAAAAAATGGCTACGGTTACCTCATATATACTCCGCCCATCTCGGCACCAGCATGCCAGCTGCTGAGAGTACCACATATAACACATAACCTCATACCTTCAAGCGATAATGTCCAGGGATTCTTCCCCCCCCCCCTAAATGCACTTGCAATGAAGATGTCGCAGGATATCAAACCCATGGCACTTACTGCAAATGGCTTAACCACTATGCCACCAGATATCCTCTCTTGCACAGAGAGAGGAAGAATGGTATTAAATTTAATTTTGAGTTGTCCTTGTGTTATTGGGTTCCGGAAGGAGGAAAAGAATAGCAACACTGTACCTACATGAATGTTGTAAGTGGTGACTAAGAAGGTTTTGGGGTGGAGTGTGCGTGTCTCATCCTACGTAGAGTCAGTGAACCAGAAGCCATGCTGAAATCGGATGTGTCAGATCAAAAGGCACATATATCGCTGCAAAGCTGTAAACCATGACACCACATTATGTTCTCAGGACTACATCCTGCTAATCTGCAGGAGAATTAATGCAGAAGATACTTTTGAAAATAAAATAAAATATTGTTAGGAATATAAAAAACTTTCCTTACTACATGTTTTCCTGTGATGGAGTGCAGGGAGGTTTTCTATGGACTGTGAAAATAAAGGCCGCTTTGCCATAGCAGACGCCGCGACATGTACAAGAAGAATATTGATTGTTAGGAATATAAAGGAAAAGAAAAACATTAACAAACTTTATCACTTGTTCACGTTTGCCTTGACCTTAAAGTTCACATACTTTTTATTTTTTGTATTTTCCATTAGGTGTCCAAATATGGCCATTAAGACGGCAGAAGAAGATGATGTTGAAGAGGAATCAGAAATTGAAAAAGAGGATCAAGAAAGCAAAAACTTGGTGGCAGTGACTAAACATAAATCTGCTACAAATGTCAAGACCAAAGTAGTTTGGCTTGGTCTACCAACACATGAAGAAAACAAGAGGAAATATTATACAGCAGCCAGGATTAATGACGTCGAGGTCAGTCAGAAAATCATTTATGTCGTAGATGTGATCTAATCTGAGATGTCTTAGTCTCTCTCTATCTCTTTTGTCTGTGGAGGGATGTTTGCATGTTCTAGCTGAGAGCTGTCTCCAACCATGATTGTAGATTTGTTAACATGGAAACTAGTTCTCTCACAAGAACTAGTCTAAAAAGAATATCTGAAAATAAATGAAACATTAGAATACCAAAAACTATATGGATGAGATCTGAAGATTTCACAAACTATATGGAGGAGATCAGAAGTTTTCACAAACTATATGGAGGAGATCTGAAGTTTTCACAAACTATATGGAGATCTGAAGTTTTCACAAACTATATGGAGGAGATCTGAAGTTTTCACATGATGTGAAATAATGTAGCTGTGTCAGCATGGTAAGAAAATAACCAATGACATTCTTAGCGTCCAGTTATAAAAATGGAAACTGGAAGGAATCCCTATCAGAATACTGTTCTTTGTTCGGTGGCAGGAGAACATTACCAACACAGATGCAGTGAAACGAACAGGCAATACCGCAGTATTTTCTATGCTCAGTTTGCATAGACTCAGATGGCTGGGACAATCTAAGAGGATGAAAGATGGCAGAATACAGGAGGATCCACTTTATGCAACAATCTGGGGAAAAAATCTGGGAATTATGGGACAATCTGGAGGGAAAAAAAGGAGTAAACTTCTACTTTGATTTAAATACGTATGAAAATGTGATATGTATGATACAAGTATTGATACAGAATCATGGGTAACTAGACAAAATATTCCAGATAAATATTCTCAGACAAAATATACCCAAGACAAAATATCACAGACAAAATATTCCAAGATAAATATTCCCAGGCAAAATATCCCCAAGACAAAATACAAAGGTAATATATAAAATATTTCTTACAAACTGTAATAAACACTAATGAGCAATATAGCTAGTAAATAATTATAATAAAATCTTCAAATGATATGAATTGTCTCATAAATGATAGACATGAAATTAAGTTCTACACAACATTAATGTTCAAAACACGTGCTGTTTTTCAAGAAGTTGATAGGCTCTTCTGGATCTTACCTGTTCAACCATTGTTTTAATAGCATCATTGACATGTTGGTAAACTTTTCGTTTCTTTGTTGTTGGTTGACCAGTGGCAATCTGACTTCTCAAAAGTGCAGATGTATGTTGTTGTTGCTGTAACTTCCGGGCAAGTCGTGCTGCTGTTTTAAATGCATTGTGCATTATGATTACTTGTTATAAATAACAATGATTATGTCATGTGTATTGTTATTTGTATGATTTTAGCTTGTTGTGTGTGTATTATTTCATGTGAGCTTCAGATAAAGAAAGTGTGTTAATCGTCGTGCAGTAAAACTTCATCACCTGTTTTGTAAGTACTATTTTCATACAGTTTTACTACAGTATTAACTTTTATTGATTGTCAAGATTTTCTAGTATAACTGGAATAGTTTTAAACCACAAACAACTTCTAGATCAACCCAGCATAAGGAAATGGGTACCAGATTTTCTGGGAAAGAACCGCCAAGCATGATTCTGACCACATCCCTATGTACGCAATTTACGGGCAAAAATGTGGGCACAACGTAAAATTCCCTAAAATGCCTCAGTGATATGGAATGTTACCTTTGAAAAAATGTTTATGTAATCTTGTCTTTCACCAGATAACCAAGGGAGACTATGTCTCCATCTCACCTGCAGACCCAACTCAGCCGTTCTACATTGCTCAAGTTCAGTACCTGTTTGAAGAAGGTGGCTGCAAGCAGGCACATGTCCACTGGTACTACAGAGGATGTGAAACTGTCTTAGGAGAGGCATCTGATCCTCTGGAGCTATTTTTTGTCAACGAGTGCGATGGCAATGAGCTTGTTGCAGCACACAGCAAAGTGCAGGTATGGTTTATTTTGTCTTGGCAACTGTAGGAATTATGATTCAGTCTTCTCGTGTGTTCATTGTTTTTCAGCATTCATTCGCAACCTCCTGCATGTTAGAGCAACCTCCTGCATGTTAGAGCAACCTCCTGCATGTTAGCAGAATATAGCCTGGAGAACAGAATATGTTGTGGCATGATTTTCAGGTTGCAAAAGGGAAGTCTGTTCAAGGATGGGAACCCCTAGCACCAAATTACGATGCTTAAGTTACAAGTCTCATTCTTCTAGCTGCAAACTAGAATGGAATGTCCATTCTAAAAGTTCTTCTATTTAGTAGTCTTGAGAATGGAATGCATTATGGTACAGTTTATAGTTCAGCTGCGATATCTGCACCTTTCATCGTAACACATTTGACTTCATCTTGATTTTTGGGTCACCTTGACCTACCATGGGAAGAGAAGAGTTGAGATTGGGTTGTGCCATTCTATATCTCAAAGAGATCCAAAAACTGTGCTGAGGTCTTCTTCTTCAGAGTTCATTCTCAAACTCCCACTGGATCTCTCTTGTAGCAGGACAATGGTCCAACTAAATTTCCAACAGCATGTTGTCCAGAAAATGGAAATGCGTTGTCGTCATTTGCACCAATGGTATGACACATCCGTCTTCAGTGGTATGCTGAGGTCTAATGTGCCAAGCTGTAAGCTATGCTGAGGTCTAATGTGTCAAACTGTAAGCTATGCTGAGGTCTAATGTGCCAAGCTGTAAGCTATGCTGAGGTGTAATGTGTCAAACTGTAAGCTATGCTGAGGTCTAATGTGTCAAACTATAAGCTATGCCGAGGTCTAATGTGCCAAGCTGTAAGCTATGCCGAGGTCTAATGTGTCAAGCTGTAAGCTATGCCGAGGTCTAATGTGTCAAACTGTAAGCTATATCGAGGTCTAATGTGTCAAGCTGTAAGCTATGCCGAGGTCTAATGTGTCAAACTGTAAGCTATACCGAGGTCTAATGTGTCAAGCTGTAAGCTATGCCGAGGTCTAATGTGTCAAACTGTAAGCTATATCGAGGTCTAATGTGCCAAGCTGTAAGCTATGCCGAGGTCTAATGTGTCAAACTGTAAGCTATATCGAGGTCTAATGTGCCAAGCTGTAAGCTATGCCGAGGTCTAATGTGCAAAGCTGTAAGCTATATCGAGGTCTAATGTGTCAAGCTGAAAGGACTGCATCAATGTAACCAAGAAGAGTGTGAAAACAATGAATAAACTTTGTGTAATCGGTGGTAATTCAATAATTGGATCACTGGTAATTCAATTATTGGATCTGTGGTAATTCAATGATTGGATCAGTGGTTATTCAATGATTGGATCACTGGTAATTCAATGATTGGATCAGTGGTAATTCAATGATTGGATCAGTGGTAATTCAATGATTGGATCAGTGGTAATTCAATGATTGGATCACTGGTAATTCAATGATTGGATCAGTGGTAATTCAATGATTGGATCAGTGGTAATTCAATGATTGGATCACTGGTAATTCAATGATTGGATCAGTGGTAATTCAATGATTGGATCAGTGGTAATTCAATGATTGGATCAGTGGTAATTCAATGATTGGATCAGTGGTAATTCACTGAATGGAAAGATTGGAGAAGTGGTGCCCCTGTGTGTTCCTGGGCCCAAAAGGGGAGCAAAGAATAGCAACACTATTTATCTTCCATGCATGTCATAAGACAACTAAGGAAGTTATGGAGTGGATTTGACTGTCCTATACTACATAGGGTCAAAGTAACTCAGAAACCATACTCAAGCCGGTGTGTCAGGTCGAAAGGTGCTGATATTTGCAGCAAAACTGTAAATCATGACACACAACTTTGTTCTCAGGACTGCACCCTGCTAATCTGCAGGAGTTTGAGAATGAACGCAGAAGAGCAGTGGTAATTCAGTGATTGAAAAGATTTGATTACCTATTAGCGAAAGAAAGGATGAGAGCAGAAATGCTGATAACTCTAGCTGATAACCAAACTCAACTAATCGTCATAAGCTGCAAAACATAATACAACGTTCTTCAATCTCCGGACTACATCCTGCTAATCTGTGGGAGCTTGGAAACGAATGCAAAAGACTACTCGTCTTCAAGATTAAGAAAGATATGTCATAATTTCTCATGGTCGCAATAAGCAAACATAGTTATTGTTAACATTATTCTCTTTTCTTCTATTGTAGGGTAAGGGTAAAGGAAAAGGCAAGGACAAAGGAAAGTCTAGTAAAGATGAGTTAGAACAGGAGAATGCTGTGAAACATTTTTCAGTACATCAGCTGCGAACACTGGATGTCTTTTCTGGGTGTGGAGGTACCTGTCTCACGTTTTCAAACATATTCATTACTTTCATATCGCAATATATGTCAGCACGTAGTCTTCCATCAATCACAATATCATATGTCAACACGTAGTCTTCCATCAATCACAATATCATATGTCAACACGTAGTCTTCAATCAATCATAATATCATGTCAGAACGTAGTCTTCAATCAATCACAATATCATATGTCAACACATAGTCTTCAATCAATCACAATATCATATGTCAACACATAGTCTTCAATCAATCATAATATCATGTCAGAACGTAGTCTTCAATCAATCACAATATCATATGTCAACACGTAGTCTTCCATCAATCACAATATCATATGTCAACACGTAGTCTTCAATCAATCATAATATCATGTCAGAACGTAGTCTTCAATCAATCACAATATCATATGTCAACACCTAGTCTTCCATCAATCACAATATCATATGTCAACACCTAGTCTCCCATCAATCACAATATCATATGTTAACACGTAGTCTTCAATCAATCACAATATATGTCAACACGTAGTCTTCAATCAATCACAATATCATATGTCAACACCTAGTCTTCCATCAATCACAATATCATATGTCAACACCTAGTCTCCCATCAATCACAATATCATATGTTAACACGTAGTCTTCAATCAATCACAATATATGTCAACACGTAGTCTTCAATCAATCACCATATCATATGTCAACACCTAGTCTTCCATCAATCACAATATCATATGTCAACACCTAGTCTCCCATCAATCACCATATCATATGTCAACACCTAGTCTTCCATCAATCACAATATCATATGTCAACACGTCTTCCACTAATCACAATATCATATGTCAGCGCGTAGTCTTCCATCAATCACATATATGTCAACACGTAGTCTTACATTAATGACATATGTCAACACGTAGTCTTCCATCAATCACAATATCATATGTCAACACGTAGTCTTCCATCAATCACAATGTCATATGTCAACACGTAGTCTTCCATCAATCACAATATCATGTCAGCGCGTAGTCTTCCATCAATCACATATATGTCAACACGTAGTCTTCCATCAATCACAATATCATATGTCAACACATAGTCTTCCATCAATCACAATATCATGTCAGAACGTAGTCTTCCATCAATCACAATATCATGCCAGCGCGTAGTCTTCCATCAATCACATATATGTCAACACGTAGTCTTCCATCAATCACAATATATGTCAGCGAGTAGTCTTCCATCAATCACAATATCATGTCAGCGCGTAGTCTTCCATCAATCACAATATCATATGTCAGCGAGTAGTCTTCCATCAATCACAATATCATATGTCAACACGTAGTCTACAATCAATCACAATATCATGTCAGAACGTAGTCTTCCATCAATCACAATATCATGTCAGCGCGTAGTCTTCCATCAACCACAATATCATATGTCAGCGCGTAGTCTTCCATCAATCACCATATCATATGTCAACACCTAGTCTTCCATCAATCACAATATCATATGTCAACACCTAGTCTCCCATCAATCACAATATCATATGTCAACACCTAGTCTTCCATCAATCACAATATCATATGTCAACACATAGTCTTCAATCAATCACAATATCATATGTCAACACATAGTCTTCAATCAATCACCATATCATATGTCAACACCTAGTCTTCCATCAATCACAATATCATATGTCAACACGTCTTCCACTAATCACAATATCATATGTCAGCGCGTAGTCTTCCATCAATCACATATATGTCAACACGTAGTCTTACATTAATGACATATGTCAACACGTAGTCTTCCATCAATCACAATATCATATGTCAACACGTAGTCTTCCATCAATCACAATGTCATATGTCAACACGTAGTCTTCCATCAATCACAATATCATGTCAGCGCGTAGTCTTCCATCAATCACATATATGTCAACACGTAGTCTTCCATCAATCACAATATCATATGTCAACACATAGTCTTCCATCAATCACAATATCATGTCAGAACGTAGTCTTCCATCAATCACAATATCATGCCAGCGCGTAGTCTTCCATCAATCACATATATGTCAACACGTAGTCTTCCATCAATCACAATATATGTCAGCGAGTAGTCTTCCATCAATCACAATATCATGTCAGCGCGTAGTCTTCCATCAATCACAATATCATATGTCAGCGAGTAGTCTTCCATCAATCACAATATCATATGTCAACACGTAGTCTACAATCAATCACAATATCATGTCAGAACGTAGTCTTCCATCAATCACAATATCATGTCAGCGCGTAGTCTTCCATCAACCACAATATCATATGTCAGCGCGTAGTCTTCCATCAATCACATATATGTCAACACGTAGTCTTCCATCAATCACAATATCATATGTTAACACGTAGTCTTCAATCAATCACAATATCATATGTCAACACGTAGTCTTCCATCAATCACATATATGTCAACACGTAGTCTTCCATCAATCACAATGTCATATGTCAACACATAGTCTTCCATCAATCACAATATCATATGTCAACACGTAGTCTTCCATCAATCACAATATCATATGTCAGCACGTAGTTTTCCATCAATCACAATATCATATATCAGCACGTAGTCCTCCAGCAGTTTCTACCTTTGGAGATGCAGACGAGTGTGGAAAGATCTTGATTTTAGGATAGGGTTGTTTTTTGGGGTATTTTTTTAGATGGATTTATTATGGTTTTGGGTTATGATTAGGCTGTATTAGTTGTAGAATAAACTATTTGGGTTATGGTTAGTATACTTCATTTCTCTGTAACCATACTGCTAGTAGCCCTGCCACGAGAGAGAGAAAGAGAGATCTGGTTCCACCAACCTCAAAGCTAACCAAAATCACAAATATAAATAACCAAATGGTCAGAGGGTGTCCGACAAAGTGGATGGTGCTGCAGTAACCTAATGAACAAATAGTAACGCAAAACAGGTTACTATAACACTTACCTAGCCTATTAATAAAAATATATTAAAAAAGTATATATAAAAATACATACAATAAAACTAAACAGGACAATTCTCCACGTATCTTATTTTCAATTCTTGTAATTATTTGTCTTTGTACACTTTCGTGAATAATTATTATTTTTGTGTTTGCCGTTCTTCTATATAATTCCTTTATGTCTTCTTTCGTTTGTGTATGTCAATATGTGATTATTTTGTACTCTACCATTTTGTTATTGTTAAATCATTTACATATTTAGATTTTGATTTCCTCGTTTTTATTGCATTTGTCTCTTCGATGGGTGCCCACACATGTATAGTTATATGTATATGCATTTCGTTTTACATGGTTCTATGTATCCACACAATTACTTTGGGCCACACATTTGTATGTATACATATGCAGTTGTTTTAGCATTATCTTTATGTGAACGAACGTTTATATTTACATTAATATATGTATATGTTTCAATGTGTACGAATGTTCATGTTATTATTTATGTGAGAAAGTGTTTATGTGCATGAATGTTCATATTTATGTATACATATATATATGTATATTTATGTGAGCGCTTTTTTATGTTAATGCACGTATCTCCATTCTGTGTCAATGTGTATACCTATTCTGGTGTGAGCCCTTTCCTGTGTGTGGATATATTTACATGCCTGTGCAATTTGTGTGGGTATCCTTCACACATCTGTGTCCATCTTGTTATGTGTTTATTTCTTGACTCTTGGTGTGTGTTTACATTTCTATGTATGTTTAGGTTTGGTTTTATATATATGTTTATGTCTATATTTGGTTTCACATTCATTCCATGCGTTTTCAAATGTTGATTCTTCTTGTATCCTTCCTTCCCCAAACCCACTCACCCCACAACCTCATCATTACTCATCTATCATTGTCATATGCCATTCTTGTTGGAGTAGGTGACCATGGTTCTCTGTTCACAGTATTGTTATCAGGATCGTTGTTTCCAAGCCTTGCTAGGTTGTCACATGAATATTTTCTCACGTCCCCATCTGTCTCTGTTCCCTTCAGTCTTGCCTGTTGTGACTATGTTCTTAAAACCTGCCTGTCTTATAAAGTGACAAAAGGGGTATTTTTCTTATCTTTTTCTTTTATTATTCTTGCACTCATCTATAGTGTCTCTAATTTCCCACTTTTGGTTTGTTTATAATGAATGCACGCATTTTCACTTTTACTAGATGCGTTGCCATCCCTGCGCTATGGAGACTGGGCTTGATGAAATATAGACATCTATTTTGTTTTTATTTTGTCGTTTTCTGTTGTTTGTCTCTTGAAAAAGGTTCAATTTGAGCCGATACGTGGAGAATTGTCCTGTTTAGTTTTATTGTATGTTTTTTTATATATACTTTTTAAATATATTTTTATTAATAGGCTAGGTAAGTGTTATAGTAACCTGTTTATCTCATTTTGCGTTACTAACCAAAATCACACTTGCTGGACATTTTTGTCATTATCAACATAGCCACAGACTTTCCTTTTATAAAATTGGGTCCAGACACAAAAAAGTTGAGAATCTGTGCTTAGATGTGGTGTACACAGTTTAAAATATTGAGAAACCCTGATGTTCCATATAATTCCATTTGTTTTGTTTGTTTTCTCAGTTTGACTGTTAGTACTACAACATATTGCAATGGAGGCTGCAGGGCCATAGCTGATACTGGCACCTCGTTGCTCGCTGGACCCAGCAGTGAGATAGAAAAGTTGAATGCTCAGATTGAAGCTATCAAGTTTGTAGAAGGAGAGGTGGGTTGATTTGTGTAGCTCATTTTTTATGTTTACCTAGAACAAGCAGAGGTATTATGAAATCTACAGGGAAAGGAGGAAAGTGAAAGACAGCACATGGGGAAAGAAGGAAATACCAAGACAACCTACAGGGAAAGAGAAAGATGGTCCACAAGGAGAAGGAAAGATACAGCCCACAGGGAAAGAAGGAAAGAGAGAGGCAGCCCACTGGGAAAGAAGGAAAGCAAAAAACAGCCCACATGGAAAGAAGTAAAGAAACAGTTCACAGGGAAAGAAGGATAGCAAAAATCAGCCCACATGGAAAGAAGGAAAGAGAAAGACGGCCCACAAGGAAAAAAAGGAATGAGAAAGACATCCCACAGGAAAAAGAGGGAAAGAAAAAAATAACCCACACGGAAAAGAAGGAAAGAGAAAGATAACCAACAAAGAAAGAAGGAAACTGCAAAATAACCAGCATGGAAAGAGGAAGATAACATTCATAGAGGAAAGAATGACACATTCAAAATGGTAAAACATGGAAAGAAATCAAAGCAATGGATTAAGATAAGCAGATATGGAAGAAATGTGTTAAGATTGTTTATTTCATTTATTTATGCTTTGTTTTGCCGGCCAATGAAAAGTACAGCAGTAGTCAGATTGGCATTCTTCAGTGATGTAAAGTTAGTGAGCACTCTGGCCTGTTATAATGAAGGTCATGGTTATATGCTACCCTTTCCTTACCAAATAAGTACCTTTCTGGTATTCACACGTATCAGAGTAATTTTCATCATGGCATACAAGGGACCCATTTTGCCTTTCCTCTTCAGCCCCAATTCACTTTGCCATACTTCAGCATATAGCCTGTTACCAGGACACATCACATAAAACAAAAGTGGATGTGGGGTTTTTCTGGATCATTTGTGGTTTAGTGATTTTCTGAATAGACTGATGGCAGCTGCGAAGACGGATGTGTCGGGCCATTGACACAAATAACACACAGACAGTGTATTTCCATTCTCTGGAATACATCCAACTGGAAATCTTGTAGAACTATTGTCCTGTTACAAGAGAAATCCACGAGAGTTCGAGAACTAACGCTGAAGAAGAAGACTGATGTGCATCACCGTAGGAGTTTCATCTCTTTTATCAGATATGGAAGAGCATGTACGCTGATAGTTCCCATAACTCATTCACTGTATATCTTCCTCATTCTACTTCTCCGTCTATGAGTTGTTCGGTCCGAAAGGTGGGCAAAGAATAGTGACACTCTTTAACTTTTATGCATGTCATAAGAGGCAACTAAGAAAGTTGTAGGGTGGGGTTGGCTGTCACATCCCATATAGGGTCAAAGTGACCCAAGCGCATACTGAAGTCAGATGTTTCATGTTGAAAGGCGTAGACATCACAGCAAAGCTGTAAACCATGACACAATGCATTCCATTTGCCGGACTATAACCTGCTAATCTACAGGAATGTGAGAAATAATGCAGAAGAAGAAAAAATCTTTACCCTTTACTGTAACCCCAAGCAATTTTGAACTCGTTCAATCTCTTAATAATAGTCTCTTCTCTCATGGTGTTCCAACCACCTGGACCTAGACTTCTAGTTCAGAAAAAAAATCACATTGCAGCAAACAGGATTTGAACCAGATCTGCTCAGATGGCATCTACTCACCTCGCAACTTGATTCAACATGTTTTCCGTCTTCTGCCACACCACACCTACCGAAGTTTTTGCAGGTGTGAAACCACAACATACTTCATCCACTCATGGGTTAGCTATCTATTCTAAATCTTGCGGATCATGGATTGAGAGTCCTATACAGTAACTGACCTAGCCATTTGTCCAAACCAGTGGTTGTCAAGTTGGGCCATTAGGCCCCTCAGGAGACCACAGCATATTGCTGTGACCATAAATAAAAAATCGGAGATTAGGGACAGTGGATCTTTCTAGTGGGAGAAAGGGCAGAGAAATATTTCCACAATATTTAATATAATATAATATAAACCTGGGAAAAAGTTAACAAGCTTTTATTTGAGGTTTCATTCAAACAGAAGCATAATTATACAGAAAGAGTCGACGGGAAAAAAAAGGTTTAAGAATTGCTGGTATAAACTATAAGCAGTTTGTTATATGTTATTGTTTTCAAAATTTCCGCGAGTTGTAGATCAAATTTTGACACTTTCATCCTGCAGTATCTGGTTGTGTGTGCTAACATTCCAAAAATGCCAAATGTGACCTTTACCATTGGAGGACAGGGATTTGTGCTTACACCTCAACAGTATGTTCTCCAGGTTAGTTTATTTCAGTTTCATTAGTGGAAGAGTAGTATGTCGTCAAGTAGCTAATATACCACTCTCTTAAGTTTTGAGGATATTAGTTCAAATTCTCTGTAAGAAATTTTTTATTCAGGGATTAATCTATAATAAAATCTGCACTGAAATATGCCCCTTGGAAACTGCAATAGCGTAGTGTTAAGTCATCTGCCCACCAACCAGCACACCTGGGTTTCAAGTCCATTTATTATTCATAGGATGAAACAAAATTTACTCTTATGGTTCCCTCAGAAACCAGGAAGTGAGGTACCAGGGCTCATGTTTTGGGAAGGTTGAGAAATTGTACCATTACTACTTAAAAAGTGTGGTAGGAGGTGCTAGTCAGGCGGTTTATGGTTAACCACAGACTAGGCATCTCAGTACTTATGGGAAACTGAAATGATGCTGGCTCATAATTTACCTGTACCGTTACTTCTGCTCAATGACTCAAATCATTACTCTTTCGACTTCCAGTTGCACCAAGATAGCGGCGTAGTCAAGTCATTTTTGCCATTATGATACATTCGTTGTATTCCACACAAAATGTCAAATGTCGTTCAAGAGCAGAGACACAAAGTAAATTACAGGAACCAAATAACCATAACTAAATAGAACATTCTGACTATAGCAAACAGATACCAAATAAAAATTATCAACTCTGCTACCTGCATCTGAGGAGCAGTGCAGACACCAGAATACACACTACAGAATTGTCCCAGTTTCACTGTTGACAGAACAACAATCTGGCCCACAGGAGCTTCTCTGCAAAACAAATAGCTCTATACATGACAAAGAACGAACAAGTGTTGCTGGTGCCAGGGAGGGAAGTAAAGAACAGCAACACTGTTGCCTGTCATCACATACATCTTAGGAGGAGTTCGCCAGATTTCTAAATGTTAAATAAGTTAATAGTTGTCATTTATGAACCAAACAAGGCCATAACGGAGGGTATATATGGAGTCCCGTTATACTGTGCATAAGTAGTCAAAGTGGGAGACTTTGCTACGTTAAAACGGACATACGTAGGAATTGAGTTAAAACAACTGTAGAACTTATGAACATGAATTTATGAAGAAAATAGTTAAAATGATAATTTCCACCAAAAATCTACCTAAAATTGGTTTTATCTTATTCAAGATGTAGCAATCAGCCCAACATTTTGTGGTTGTAGTGGTTTCCTAGGTAATATGTATTGTCATTTGGTTGCCATTGTTTTCTGAATTGTTCAGTTACCCAACTGCTTGAAGCTGATTTTTAGCCTCAACACATTTGTAAAATGTATTAACTATCTGATACAACTTACATATTAAAGATGGACTTTGTACTGCATTTTAGCATTCAACAGTTATAAAATATTCTTGTACCGGAACCCAGACTTCAAGACTGCCCAACATAGAAAGAGCAGAGACAGCAGACCTGGCCAGAGGATATAGATGTGAGGCAAAAGCTATGGGGCAGCCGCTCTGACCTGGAGAAGACAGTGGACTTCTTGACGACAGGCCTGACGGTATAGCATAACCACAGATGCTGAACGCAGAAGAAGAAGAGTGTTGTAATATTTGTTTGGTACATCAAACAACATTTATGAAGATGATGCTAATGGTTTCCTGTAACTGCTGGTAGGATGATGATGGCCTTTTGGATCTTTACAGATTGTCAGAAAGCAGGCCAGTGTAAATTGCAGAGACACATAGTTAATACGTTTCACACGACTGCTTGCCTGGACAGGTTTCACACGACTGCTTGCCCGGGTAGGTTTCACATGACTGTGTTTTCCTGGACAGGTTTCATACGACTGCTTGCCTGTACAGGTTTTATGGAAAATGTGCCTTGCCATCTGGACTGGACCTTCCCCCCCTCTTGATTAGTTAAAAGAAAAAGCAATGTCAATAGACTTGGAAACAAGCAGGTCATGCCAGAAGATGGTTTAATACAACATTGACTGCCTTAGAGTCTTCCCTCTGTATAATAATAGTAGGGTGTGGTCGAATTATATTCATAATTACTGCATATGTGCTGGACCATTGGCGCAAATAAAACGGTGACACCGCACATTTTCAATTTCTGGATTACATCCTGCTGGAAATCTAGTAGGACCATTGTCCTACTTCAAGATAGATCCATTGAAAGTTTGAGAATGAAAACTGAAGGAGAAGAAGAAGAAGAAATTCATAATTCTATAAATATAAACAATTATTTTTAATGTCTTACTTCAGGTCACAACGATGGGGCAGACTGAGTGTCTCAGTGGTTTCATTGGCTTGGATGTGCCTGCACCAGCTGGACCTTTATGGATTCTGGGAGATGTGTTTATTGGACCCTACTACACTGAATTTGATATGGGAAACAATCGTGTTGGATTTGCGCGTACTAAAGATATCTCCACCAAGGCTAATGTTAAAACTCTTAAAGAGGCAGTCTATGAGAAACCCCGATGGTTTGGGATCCACGAGTCTGGAAAGAACACTTTCAAAATGGAGGTTGATGTTGAGGAAGAAATAAATATTGTAAATTAATTGTCTTCGAAATTTTAATCATGAATATTTTACAATACACAGTAATCTGTGTATCTATTTTTGTTTCTTGTTTTTGGTAAGTCAAAAATAAGAATTTACTGCTTCAAAAATGGGATGGTCATTTTCTTAATGATACATTTTATTAGATTTGGTTAGTTTTAGTGAGATTTTGATCACTGGAAACTTGGGATTTTGTTGAAAATATTTTATTTTGTTATTATTGTTAACTGTTGTGAATTTTATTTGAAAAAAAAAATGTGTTTGTTGTGTATTTACATCTGAGCTGTGGGAGCTCAGTAGATTGTGCATTGGCTTCCGGGATGAGTTAGCTAAATCTTGAGACTCAATTGGAAAATTTTTTAGATCACTAATGACTCTTCAGGCAACCCATGATACAACTTAAGAAAATCCGAGAAAGTAAAGGCTTCAGGAATGGTAGTAATGACATCATCTCTAGGTATTTCATAGGAGCTGTAATAGTCAGACTCTCAGTCCATGCTTAGAAAGGTTCATAATGGGTGGCTCAGATGAGTGGATGGAGTACATTTCATATTCTTATCTGTGGATAATTCTGTAGATTCATACTCCTGGACATGTGGGAGTCTGCGGCAATGAAAAAGCCGGCTCATTGTTATTTTTTGTTGTGAAGATAGTTATCTGGTCATGTTGCATGATACCGTGGTTGCTGGTGCACCTCTCAACCTGGTATCTCTGACTTCAGCACCTGTGCTTGCTTGGGCAGGACTATTCTTCTTCTTTCGTTCACTTGAAACATGTCTATATCTGTAATTCTGTCTCCTTAATAAAACTCACTGTCTTTTGTAGTTCATACAGTGTCCCATAGAGCTTTGATTCCAGTGTTGTTTCCTCTGGCAAATATGTCTGCCTCAGCATTTCATGCTCAGAACACTCTTGAAGTATATGTTTGGCACTCTGTGCTGCCTGTCCACATGGCAGTGTTGCCAATCTTGAACTTTGTATACATGTGACTGCGGAGTCGGTTGTGTCCTGTTCTGAGACGTAGAATTATAACTTGTTCTGATCTGTTCATAATGTGATAGTCATCTTGTGTTGGCGTTTGTGGCTTTCTTATTGACTTGATCATCTGTTTTTTCTGATGGTAGGTGATTGGTATATCTGGTTTGTCTTCGGCAGCACCTTCCTTAGCCAGTTGGTCTGCTTTTTCAATTTCTGGTATTTCACAGTGAGAGGGTATCCACTGCATGGTTACCCTATACTGGTAAGACAATTCGCTAAGTAGTTTTTTTAAGTCTGTTAGTTTTCCAGACTGGAGAGCTTGAAGCACTGACCTTGCATCTGTCAGGAATACCACAGGCTGTAGGCCAGAGTTGGAGTTCAGCAGTTTTTTAGCTGCCACACTAATTGCCTGGATTTCTGCATCATAATTATTGCAGAATTTTCCTGTCTGTGTTCTGATTGTATCTCTAGGCTTGTGTGGATATTCTATATATACACCTGCACCTCCATTCCTCACAGCATTCTGTGCTGACCCATCTGTGTACACTCTGACCCATATATCTTGTGGATATTCCTCATCCAGGAAACTGAAGGTGACTGTTATTCGCTGCACACTGTTCTGTTCATCCTCGCTTAGTATTCCTTTCACATGGGTCTGAATGTATATTGGCATTCCATGGCTTTCACTCCACGGGGTTTGTTCTGGTACAGACCTTAAAGGGCTGTCAACTTCAGGTAGGTCTGTAAGTTGTCTACGGAGTTGTTTAGCTTGATGGATAAAGCTGCTCCTTTTCAGTCGCCCCATTGCTAGATTTTGGAATCTTTCCTTCATTAGATGACTTGGCATACACTGCAACTTTTCTGCTTGAATTAGTACTTTTGTGTCTCTGCGTTCGCCAAGTGTTTGCATTCTTCCCATTTTCTGCATCTCTGCTATGGGTGTTGATTTCATTGCTCCCAACATTATTCTAAGTGCCTGGTTTTGCACTTTATCTAGATCTTGTAATGTGGTGTTTGATGCAGGACACCACGCAGCTGAACCATATTCCAGGTGTGGTCTTATGCCTTGCTGGTAAACTTTACTAAGTATATTTCCACTGGCTCCCCATGTGGTTCCACTTAGTTTTCTCAGGATAGCTAACTTCCTCCTGGCTTTTGTTGTTGCTTTGTTTATGTGCTGCTTCCATGTCAGCTTATCATCAAAAGTAACTCTGAGGTATGTGGGTTGTTTGTCTTCTTTCAAGAGCTCTCCATCTATCTTGATATGACCAGCTTTTTGTTTTGGTGAGAGGGTAAAGAGTGTAGTGCTGCACTTATCTGTGTTAATGCTGACGCACCATCTATTTGCCCATAAGGTTAGGGCATCGATAGCTCTTTGTATTTGTTTAGTGGCCACTGTCGCATGTTCTTCCGTGCACCAGATCACCAGGTCGTCAGCATACATTGCCACTTTGATCCCGTGTGGTAGTTCAGCAACTAGGTCATTGATGTAAACCAAGAAAAGTGTGGGTGACAGGACTCCTCCCTGGGGGACTCCATGACGCAGTAGAACTTTCTTGCTCTTGCGACCATCTAATTGTACCCTGGCTCTTCTATTATGCAGGTATGCTTTTACCCATTTGTACATTCTTGAGCTAACCCTGCAATTTCTTTAGGAGCCCTTCTTTCCAGACCTTATCAAATGCTTTCCTGAGGTCTATCCATGCTGCTAGTACCAGTTTCTTTTCTTGGAAGGCATCCTTAATCTCTTGGGAGAGGTAGGTTGCCTGATCTTCAGTAGAGTAGCACTGTCTGAAACCTGCTTGCTGTGATACCAGAAGGTTTTCACTTTCAAGGTACCACTGCATCCTAAGATGGATAATGCGTTCCATTGTTTTACATAGACAGCTTGTGAGGCTGATGGGCCTGTAGTTGGAGACTGTGTTGCCATCTTTTCCTGATTTGAGGAGTGGTATCATTATTGCTTCTCTCCACGCCTGTGGTACATAACCTGTGGACCAGCTTGTGTTAAAGATCTGCAGTAGCTTTGCTCTTGCTGCAATTCCCAGGTTTCTAATCATTTCATTGGACACTCCATCAGCTCCAGGGGACTTTTTCATTTTCAATTTGGATATTGCATGCTCCAGTTCTCTCATTGTGATTGGTGCCTCCATGACTTCAGGTATAGGTTCACTTTGTCCAATGTTTTGCTGGTTCTCTCGAACCTCCTGTTGTTTGTCTGGGCTGACTTTGACATTATTGTCTTCTGCAAAGGAATCTGCAAAGTAATCAGCTGCATGTTTACCTGTTAAAATGTTTATATCTTTATAAAGTGTGATCCTGGTATTTCTCCCTGTACCTTCATCATTTAGTTGTTTTACAAGTTTCCATAATTTCCTAGTATCTCTTTCTAGGTTCAGCGACTCTGTTTTTTCTTTCCAGCTGCTCCGTCTGGCTTGTAACTTGACTCTTTGAAATTTAGCCTTTGTTTGCTGATATTTGTTGTGATGTTCTTGGCTAGGTCTGTTCTCAGCCTGCTGTCTAGATGTTTCCATCTCATTTTGCAGCTTTTCCAGTTCATCATTCCAGTAGGGTTTGTAGTTTTTGCGTGCCCCCCTAGGTATGGTTTTACTAGCAGCATGTAGTATACATCTAGTAAATTCACTCACTACTCTATTGATGTCTTTGTCCAAGTTCATGTAAATAGCTAGAACACTGGTTAAATGCTGGTAGATTTTCCAGTCTGCCCTTTTATAGTTCCACCTAGTGAGCGTGCTACTGTCCTTGGTAAATTCATTGTGGATTTCCAGAAATACTGGTCTGTGGTCACTACCTCCAAGCTGCTTTCCAACAACACGTGTGATGTTCCATTCCAAGCCTGGTGAGTGGAATGCCAGGTCTGGTGTAGAGGTGGTGTGCCATGCTCTCGAGTAGAAGGTTGGCGAGTCTGCTGGCTGGTTAATAAGGATGAGATTATTTTCATCCTGCCAGCTCTCAAGTTCCTCACCTCTCTTGTCGATATGATCGTAGCCCCAGCTCTGATAGTGGCTGTTGAAGTCACCACACACCATAAGTCTCTCTTTATCTGGAATTGTGTCTAGTACCAATGGTTTATCATTTGGGCAGTAGTAGTTCAGGAGATGGAATTCTGCACTGTCTGTTTTTAGGTGGAGCATCTGGTATTCTGCCCCTTTCATATATACTTCCAGCTGACATGCGCTGATATTGTTTTTAACAAGTGTCAGAATTCCACCCTTTCGCCTGTCCTTTCTGTCAGACCGGTAGCACTGGTAGCCTCTGATTTTGAAGGCTATGTCGCTGCTGAGGTGTGTTTCTTGGATACAGCATATACTAACTTGTTCTTCACTGAGGACATTTTCAAGTTCCAATTTTTTGTTGTATCCATCTCTTTTACTGTTGACACCCTCAGCATTCCAGTGCATTATTTTTATTGGTCGTTTGTTTGTTTGGCCAGTAGCTCTATTCCCTTGCCTCCTGGCTCCTCGGGGCAATTGAGGACTTCCAGTAACTGAGGTTGGGCCCGGCACCGTCCCTGCCTGAATGTCCGCCACAGGGCAGGCACCATAACTTTTTATAGATACAGACATGTTTCCATTGTCTTTTGTGCGTGGCATCCTGATTATCTGTGCGCCTTTTGGCTGGATGCCTCCGTCTTCAGCACTCTGCTTACTTGGGCAGGACTATGGTCCTGCTCGAGTGGGACTGCCCGACCAGTCTTAGTTTCCAGCCCATGATTGCTGAACTAAGCCCCATCACCTCTGCACGGTGCTGGTCTCGATGGAGGGGCAGGACTATGATCCTGCCTCTGTTGACGTGACTTAGCTCTATCTCCACTTCATGGAGTTAACCCCGATTGGGTGAAACATCTCTGCTTGGAGAATTAGTTATGTTCAAAAATGACATATTAAGATCTCTACATGAATATTTTATAAATGAGGACACTAGACTAGAAAGAAATATTTTCTTCTGTTTTCGTGATTCTTTTGGTCTTGCTAGATCTTCATGCCACTTGCTAGGACAAAGCTCCAAGTCTTCTGCAGGCCAAATTTTCTACCTCAGTTCAGTCCAGTATGTCCACAATTTTGTCTTGCTTCACAGTTTTATTGTAATCTGGAAAATAGATATGAAATGCGATTTAAGGAATTAAGAATTACCCTCTGGGCAAGCAGAATAGGGCAGTTGAGTTCAAGGTGTGTGTAACCAGTGACTTACAAGAACCACCAGCATGCATACTCTTCATCATATGCAGGAAGAGACTGAGTACCTATGGGTTTGTCTGCATCACTGTTGATTCAGAAAATTTAACTAAATTAGGTGTGTCGTTGGTCCACGAAAAATGCAGAAATACCATATTACCCTCTACACTGAATGGTGTGTAGAGGTATTACTATAAGTTACATATATTCCTCTGGACCAAAGGTGGGCAATCTTGTTTGGGTTGGTGAGTATTCAGGATGTTTACCTGGGATAGAATAAAAAAAACTTTTTTGTTGTGATTTGAGGTTAAAAAAGATGTATTTTTTTTCCCATTAATTGCAAAAAGTGCTTTATTGAATATTGAAAGATTTGCTATGTTTGAGGTCAAAGCTTTTGTCACATCCAGTAGCGAACATAAAAAAATTGGAGGTAGTCACTGTCTGAGAAGTTTGTTTTGTTTTGAACAGTTTTAAACTAGCAACATCAATTGTTTGACCTAATCATTTCTTCTTTATCAGTTTAGTATCATATTATACAGTTTGGCTGAGATAGCTTGTGATCTGAACCCAACTTCCAGTGAGTAAAGTATTTTAAATCATCCTGACGGACCAGTAAAAATAGTTTTACCCGGATCTAGACATTCTTTTTCATTTGTGTGTCTACTTAAATGTATGTTGTTTCACAAGTGATTTTTATGTTGTTTTTTCTACTTGTATTTATGCAAGTTTATCTATTTAGATTTCTCTGTGTGATTTTAGACAGTAGAAAGTATATTGTGTTGATAGTTGCACAGTTGCCATATTGTGTTGCTAATTTACTGTTGTGATATTTGTACTATTCAGCCTAGCACGTACATCTGTCTGTAACGGTGATGTTTTTGCAGAATGGAGTGGGGTCAACCCCCACTTTCACACTTAGTTAATCTTGTAGTAGGTAACAGTGTTACAAATATTTTCTTTTCAGGGTCTTCCCCTCTCCCCAAATGAAAGATTGTATCTGAGTAGCTATTAATGATTCAAAATGGGATCTGAATGTATATTAACGATGAAGGATGGGATCTGAGCAGATATCAATGGTGAAACATGGGATCAGAGTAGATCTGAATGGTGAATCATGGGTCTTATTTTTCTTTGGTTCTGTTCTTTCATGTTCATTCTCAAACTTGTACAGAATAAAAGAATATACCATAGTCCAGAGAATTGACTGTTCTGTGTCACGATTGTCTCTTAGCTGTGATATCTGCACCTTTTTGCTAGAAACATCCAATATTTAAGTATGGCCTATGGGTCATTTTTATCCTCTATAGGATGGGACAGTCAACTCCATCCCCCAAAATCTCCTTACTCCCCTCTTAGAAAATGAATGACAGGTTGTTGTTTCCTATATCCAGTTGCTGCTGAGTTGATCAACTTTTAGCAGTTCAATGTCATTCTGAAAAAGTGCAGGTCTTCTAAAGTTGACTTAACGATTCATAATGTTAGAAATTGTTAGGGTGTTTCTTCTTCAGCGTTCATTCTCAAACTTCCGCTGGATCTCTCTTGTAGCAGGACCATGGTCTTATTAGATTGCCTGTAGGATGTAGTCCAGATAATGAAAATGCGCAGTGTCTCTGTTTTATTTGTGCCAATGACCTGACACATCCGTCTTTGGCAGAGTTAGGTTGTTTGTAAAAGTTTACATGGCAGGTAACAGCTGCTATTCTTTGCTATGCTTTCAGGCCTTGCAACACACGAGTGGCAACACTGTGTGATATGATATAGTATTTTGTAAATTTTGTTTCGATATTTACTTTTACTATGTAGTATTGTTACAGTTTGCCCATTTGTTGTTAGCCACAAGGTGGAAACCTACAAACCACTGGATCAACAATGAACCAACTGATATGTTGATGTGTTAAACATATTTTATCTCACCTCCACAGACTTAACAAAGTTATATATCTATCACCCATTTCTTACTATATTATTCCAGTAGGTAAGTTACCAATCACTACTCCAGAGGTTGGGGTAACAGGGTTACCAGAACTACCAACTCCACTATTTTTGATGGTTGAAAGTTCTGATATAACCAAATTGAACTCGCGTCTGAAGTTGAAAGGAGCGTACCTCACATAAGAGATATGTTTTATTTAACCAAAAAAAGGTTACTAATAAATAGTACTAGTGCAATTATATAATCCAGGTTATATGAAATCTTCAATCTGTGGACTGTACCAGCACAGATAACATCACAAAATAGAAACTATGCTTCTGTTACTTGTTCTATGGAATACTTTACTGTATTAAATGATTTCACAATTTTAATTGCCTTTAGCTCATTCATGTAATGTTTGTATTGTCACTATAAGATATTTCTTTTGGTACTTAGGCATTACAAGCTATTAAACCAATTGTTTCCTATGTGCAATTTGGGGGGGGGGTGTCCTCCAGAGTTTCTATTCATACCTAGAAGACTCCAACCCTCACCAGTATGTAATGTTATGAGATGGAGCCTACTACTCAGAAGGGGGGGGGTCTATGCGTGTATGTATATATATGTATATATATTTGTATATACACGCATATATCCCTTATGTTGGTGTCTTCTATACACACGCACGGAACATGTATAGAAGTTGCATAAGAGCCTGAAACCATTTGGTAGTATCAGTGTTGGTCATTTTATTGACCACACAGCTTATATCACAATATGGCCAATCATCATTGTGTTGTCAGGCCTGAAAAGAGAGCAAAGAAAAGTGAATTACCTGTCATGTATGACATAAGAGGTGACTAATGAGGTTTAGGGATGTAGTTGGTTGTTCCATCCCATATGGCCAAATTAACTTAATACCCATGTTGATGTTGGATGTTTCAGGCTGAAATGCGCAGATAACATAGCCAAGCTGTAAACTATAACACAGTGCATTCTGGTCTGCAGGAGTTTAAGAATTAACGCAGAATAATATGGCCAGTAAATATGACAGGGATAACACGAGCTAGTTCAAACAGCTGTGAAAGCATTAGTGCATGCGGGAGCTTAAGCCAATGAAGGAGTCAATACACTAGCGAGCATGGGCACAGTGTCAATAGGTACATCAATGGATCGATCTGACATAGTGAATGCATTATGGGACCTTGTTGCTCAGAAGATTTTTAAAAGTATGAATCATTGTCATAGTCAAGACTGTGAGAGATTTAGTGTAAAGGTTGAAACAGCTTTTGTAAAAATAACAATAAATGTATGAAGATATTGATAAACCAGTATCGAACTGAAACTGTCGGCCGCTTCTCTCTGATGGATTTATTGAGACGGGTGAAATTGAGAGCACCTATGAACTCTCCAGTGTGCACTGATGCCAACCTGCAGTCATAACTCTTAAAAATAAGACAATATCTATCATCATCTCTAGAGGTTGGTTGGTTGGTTGCTGATCCAGCGGATTATAGGCTCATGCCGTTTGACCCAAACTCTAGAGGTGTGACTAGGTCTCATTTTCTAACTAGGCACAAAACATGACAGACTGAGACACTGTTTTAGATACCCAAACTCTAGAGGTGTGACTAGGTCTCATTTTCTAACTAGGCACAAAACATGACAGACTGAGACACTGTTTTAGATACCCAAACTCTAGAGGTGTGACTAGGTCTCATTTTCTAACTAGGCACAAAACATGACAGACTGAGACACTGTTTTAGATACCCAAACTCTAGAGGTGTGACTAGGTCTCATTTTCTAACTAGGCACAAAACATGACAGACTGAGACACTGTTTTAGATACCCAAACTCTAGAGGTGTGACTAGGTTTCATTTTCTAACTAGGCACAAAACATGACAGACTGAGACACTGTTTTAGATACCCAAACTCTAGAGGTGTGACTAGGTCTCATTTTCTAACTAGGCACAAAACATGACAGACAGAGACACTGTTTCAGATAGCCAAGATTGACATAACAGATTCGTATATTCTAGGCACCAACCATTTTGCAGTTAAATAATTGTTGCAAACTGACCAAAACATCACATGGACACCCTCAGACTCGCTGCTCAAAGAACATAGGACAATGTTGGTAGACTATGCTCTTTTATCTTTGGTTTGATCCCCAAAGGTTACAAGCAGCGAAGCTTATGTTACCTATGTGGAATTTGGAAAAGGCAGGGGGTGGTTGCAGAGACTTCTTTCACACCCAAAAGACTCCAACTTTCACCAGCAAGAAGACAGTAGATGGAATTTGAACCAGGTCATTCACTATTTCCTACACAACTTGAGTTGGCGTTTTCTTACTTCGACCACGCAGCTTACCGGTATCTTCTTCAGCGTTCACTCTCAAACTCCCGCTGGATCTCCCTTCTAGCAGGACCATGAAATTCTACTAGATTTCCAGCAGGATGTAGTCCAGAAAATGAAAATGCGTTGTCACCATTTTATTTGCGTTAATGGCCCGACACATTCGTCTTCGGCAGGGCAGCTTATCTAAAAAGATATGATTTTACTCAAAACTTTAGATGTGTATATTGTCAAGTTGCTATGAATATATTCTGACCGATCGAAAGACATAACATCTTATGCACACTGTACAAGTATGTAAATTCTTTGATGACCACAAACATTTAACATTTGCATATGCCATTAAGTCTAAGTACTAAAAGGGTCATTTGGTAAAGCTTGAAAAAGGGTAATGAAGTATTGTTAATCACTGGAAACACATAACACACACAAATTGACGTTTCGACCAAAAGACCTTTATCAAAACTACATACACAACAAAAAAACAAGCAAGAACAACACCATGGACATTGATTTGTGTGTGTTAGAAATGAGTAAACTGAGAAATGAGTATGATATATTTCAATCTACCTGTATGTGACGTGTCCTTTACAGATGTCCTCATTTCCATTATGTAAGCCTTTCGGTTCTATGCGAGCTGCTCAACCACTTCAAGTGTCATATTCATTATTCGCGCACGCATACACACATACCATATATTAATGATTAAAAAAGATCAGTAGATAATATTTGTCAAGAATGATGTATGAGCACATCAAGACGTGTGTGAATTGAAGAACATCTTCATTTATAGGAGGAAGCTAAGAATGTAAAATACATACAGAGGAAAACTTAAATCCAACAGGTAAGTGTGAAACGGGGTAATGAAGTTTCGCTAATAACATGAAACGCATATAAGCACACACATAAATCGGTGTTTCAACTGAAAGGCCTTTCTCAAGGATTACATACACGTATACATCAAAAATAAGTAGGGATGACACAACTGGCATTGACACGTCTAGTGAGAATTGTATGTGGATTCATCTTTATTTCTAGTCCGTTGTTGTTTCTTGATAAAAAGTCCCTATTATTAGGATATGGGTTCATCTTGAAATGAATAATTCGATGAGTTCTTGTTGAAATAAAAAAAACGGGAAATGGGTTCATCTTGAAATGAATAATTCGATGAGTTCTTATTGAAATAAAAAAAACGGGATATGGGTTCATCTTGAAATGAATAATTCGATGAGTTCCTATTGAAATAAAAAGTGGGATATGGGTTCATCTTGAAATGAATAATTCGATGAGTTCCTATTGAAATAAAAAGTGGGATATGGGTTCATCTTGAAATGAATAATTCGATGAGTTCCTATTGAAATAAAAAGTGGGATATGGGTTCATCTCTGCAATGAATCTGAATATATCATGCTCTGTATTGTGGCATATAACGTCTTGCATTGAAGGCAATGATCTGAATGTATTTTATTTTACTATTAGAGATGCGTTGTTGTTTATGTCTTGCTTAACTGAAATAATTGTCATCCCAGCAGAAATCTTCATGATATGACGAGCTGTGCTTGCACAGAAACTTAATGATATTTTTGTCATGCTTTGGATCTCAGGAACACTGCTAAAAAAATCGGAAAGATGCCGTAATAGTTTACCTGTATGAAGCAAAATGAAATAAACAGTTTTGGGTTAATTACGGGTAGACGTATCCAACACTTTCCAACTTTTAAATATTAGGCTGATTTCACACAGCTTCTGTTACGCGGAAATAAAATACAGCGTCTACTACCGAGCATTCGATCTGTGCGCAACGGACTGAGAGCTCTCTCGACTCCCCCGCTCCCCAAAACTTTTCCAGGAAAGTGGGGCTCTCAATGCGTTCCACGCAGATCGATAGATGAGGTTTTGTGTGCGCCTTTAGCAAAAGCTCGTTTCATTAAATAATGTGTGGTTTATATGGTAAATAATGTAGACACATCTTCAGTAATGAACCCAGTTCTGTTATAACCACATAGAAATAGTTTTGTTATCCAAAGCTGGAAAAATATTGGCTCGTGTAATGCTCAACTAAATTACACATAAAATCGCAGATGATCTTCTGCCAGAAAGTCAGTGGGGATTCCATGTGTGTAGAAAAATAATGGACATGCTATTTGCTGCAAGTCAGCTCCAAGAAGTAAAGTATATGGTGCATATGTATTTATGATGTGTAAAGTATATGGATGAATGTGTATTTATATGTAAGGTATATGGGTGCATATGTAATTATGATATGTAAAGCATTTATGTGAATAGGTATGTATGATATGTAAAGTATATGGGTACATGGGTTTTTCTTGATATGTAAAGTATATGGATGCATGTGTATTTTTTCATATGTAAAGTATATGGGTGCATGTATATATGTATGACTGAGTGTGTAAGAACCCATTGCTTAATGGAAAAATACTATATATGTATATAAGCAGTGAAGTCGTTTTTTAATTTACATTTATTGAATATTTAAAAAAAAATATTTTAAAAAAGGAAAATAAAAATAAAATCCTCCACAGAGTCTACAAGACCATCCAAACCTTAGGATGCCAACAAAAGATCTACAACCATCTATTTCCAGGAGGAGAACCAAGACCCACGAGCCTAACACCAAATGCACCAAGTACAACAAACAAGTCCTTCTTAGGACTACATCCCAATCTCCCAATATTTTTTTCATAAGGACACGCAGACCAGACCCCAGGTCACATCACTAGTCCCTAACAGGACAACCCAATCCATTGGGCCACGATATACGCCCCGATATAACCAAAGGAAAACAATTCCACGGTTGAAAGGAGCGTGTCTGACTATAGACAGACAAATCCACCAACTAACAAACAAACATTTTTACAGCTGATGAAAAAACGAACTAAGTAGATTATAAACTTACTCCAATTTTGAAACAGGAAACCAAAAGACACATAAAAAATTCAATATTCATCCCAACATTATGTTTTCAATGTCAGACATGGACACTAAATAAAGAATAAGAGAGAAAGTTTTATCAATATCTGGAACAACATTCGTGGTCAAAATATATTGAAAAACAGAGATTGAAATGGTTCGGCCACTTAATGAGAAAGAACCCTTGACCAGCGGCAAGAGCATATAACATGAAAATGGAAACAGCAAGATACAGAAGACAAAGAAACAGTTGGATTGAATGAGTTACCAACATTCTAACGAGGCAAAGTATTACTTCATATCAAGCGACCAGACTTGCAATAGCCTGAAAACCGATCATCATTCAATTCTGCGACTCTCACAGCAGTGGCGTAGCGTGGGTCAATGGCGCCCGGGGCGGAATCATAATTTTCCGCCCTTGTGACATTAAAAAAATATGGCAGTGATTGTGAAAGCCTGGAAGAAAATAAATTTTCCGCCCTCCCGATGGTGCCGCCCAGGGCGGTCCACACCTCCGCCCCCTCTCGTTACGCCACTGGTTGTGGGGCATCAACTTTGGCATGATAAAGGCACTTAAATCCAATTTCAATGTTTTCATTATTTTGAGGGGCATTTTGATGCCCGGTGCTACCGCAACCCCCTCGGCACGCCCATCACTCAAGGCACGGGGAAGAATATGCTAACAAAGATGGTGGAAATCCCCAGTGAATTATAGCTTGTTTCATGATATAGCCTAATTGGACTTTGTCCGCTGGTTGAAAGGGGCACGCCTCTCCAAAAGAGAGGCAAACTCATTAACCTACCTACATGTGAATTATAGCAATTTTAGCTTAAAGCTGCATAATTATGTGCTATGAATGATACTCTCGGCTGGCGCGGATCGCTTTGTTGAGAAGGATGGAATACATATGGGATAATCCAACTACAATTAAATAAATCCTCTATGTGTTGTCAACACTTTCCTCTATATAACCACATCACTGTTGCCTCTAATTTTTCCACTATCCTGTTTATTTATTGCCAAACTTAGCATAAATATTTTAGAGTCAGTGGTAGGTCCCTATATAGGCCTGAGAAGATTACAGGTTTTCGAGTACAAATGCTACAGACAAATTCTACGAATTTCCTATAGGGAACATAAGACCAATGTGTACGTAAGAAATAAAGTAGAGATGTGTGCAGGAGTCCAGGAACCATTTCTTTCAATAGCAAAACTACGAAAACTAGCATTGTTCGGACATGTATACAGACATGATTCCTTGTCAAAAACAATACTACAGGGAACTGTCGAAGGGGGAGAAACAGGGGAGGGAAAATAAAGCCATGGACAGACAACATCAGGGAATGGACAGGACAATATATTCCCACACTCATCCGCATCGATGAGGATATAATTCGCTGGAGGACTCTGTGTGCTGAAGCAACCAATGTGGCACCCCTACGACCGTGAAGGGTTACGGTTTTTTGATTAATTGATATAGGCCTAGCCATGAAACTCTCTTCAGCGCTTCTAATGACAGTGACATATTACATAGCATATTCTTCTCAACATCTTAAATAGAAATCTGTGTACCCATACAAATAGAAAATGTATTTCTTTTTAGATTTATAGGTCTATATTGGCACATATGGTATGCATGGCCTATTCTTCTTCTGTGTTCATTCTCTTATAACCACAACACACAACAAATAAATCGTGAGATTTCCGCCAGCGAGAGCGAAGTACGTTGTGCCACAAGTTCCACAGTTGAACTGTGTTATTTGTACCTCGATTGGCTCACTTTGTGGTCTAGACATCCGAGGCCCAGCATATCAGGTTTTGGCATGCCTTTAATTCGGGTAGTAGGCTTCCCTAGCCCGTGACAGCCTGCCTATCTGTCGACAGTCACGTGGGTGCGTAGTGACTCTTCGCCAAGACGATTGTCATTCACGTCTATCTCGCGCGAGGTGTTCTGCCGTCTGTGAACCTGCCTCGTGTAATTCAACGTTCTGTGCCTATGCCCATCGGATGCTGAACCTTTTCTCATCCGCGAGAAGAGTTGGACCATGGTTCTTTTGTCTTCTTAGCCGAAGTGTCGTTCACTGACAGCGTGAACCCCTCGCCCAATTCCGAGTCTCACACCACGACATGACCTATAATGGTACACATGGCATACAATAGTATCCAGGCGTATCTTCACTGATGTACTTATTCTGCTCTCCCATATGGTATTTAATCTGGGCATTGCAGTCGTGGCTATTTCAAGTCTAATTTTCAAGCGTTGACTGCAACGGATCTCCATCTTCTATCTCTTTCACGAGGTTTCTATCTCTTTCACGAGGTTTCTATCTCTTCCACAGGGTTTCTATCTCTTACACAGGGTTTCCATCTCTTTCACAGGGTTTCTATCTCTTTCACAGGGTTTCTATCTCTTTCACAGGGTTTCTATCTCTTTCACAGGGTTTCCATCTCTTTCACAGGGTTTCCATCTCTTTCATGGGGTTTCTATCTCTTTCACAGGGTTTCCATCTCTTTCACGGGGTTTCGATCTCTTTCACAGGGTTTCCATCTTTCACAGGGTTTCTATCTCTTTCACAGGGTTTCCATCTCTTTCACGGGGTTTCGATCTCTTTCACGGGGTTTCGATCTCTTTCATAGGGTTGCCATCTCTTTCACAGGGTTTCTATCTCTTTCACGAGGTTTCTATCTCTTCCACAGGGTTTCTATCTATTTCATATGGTTGCCATCTTTCACGTGGTTTCTATCTCTTTCACAGGGTTTCTATCTCTTTCATGAGGTTTCTATCTCTTTCACAGGGTTTCTATCTCTTTCATGAGGTTTCTATCTCTTTCACAGGGTTTCTATCTCTTTCACTGGGTTTCTATCTCTTTCATGGGGTTTCCATTTCTTTCATGAGGTTTTCATCTCTTTCACGAGGTTTCTATCTCTTTAACAAGGTTTCTATTTCTTCCACAGGGTTTCTATCTCTTTCATGAGGTTTCTATCTCTTCACATGGTTTCTATCTCTTTCATGGGGTTTCCATTTCTTTCACGAGGTTTCTATCTCTTTCACATGGTTTCTATCTCTTTCACTGGGTTTCTATCTCTTTCATGGGGTTTCCATTTCTTTCACGAGGTTTCCATCTCTTTCACAGGGTTTTTATCTCTTTCATGAGGTTTCTATCTCTTTCACAGGATTGCCATCTCTTTCACAGGGTTTATATCTCTTTCATAGGGTTGCCATTTTAAATATCTGGCTCATGATTAAGTTGAATATGACAGGCCAAATGGTGCAGATATCTCAACAAGACTCTAGACCATGGCACATGCATTCTGTTCTCTAGACTACATTCTACCAATTGATTTTGAGAAAGAATGCAAAAAAACGAAATATTTGGCAATTTTTTGCCTATTTTGAAAGCATATCTACTTTCACATATAATCTTGTTTAAATTTATCTAAAAATGTACTTACGTAAAACACATGTTTTTAGAATGGTCCACTTAGACATGACAAACTATCACTAAAACTAGGGTGTTATGATGTAAACAAGAAAACCTACAAATTACAATACACAAAACATTTCCAACATTTATATCAAAAGGCTGATCATGTTTTCTTGTTTAAACTATCATTCAAAGCCTCCAAGTAAAAATTGATAAAGCAGCATTTTAATAAAACTGGCTTGTTTATTTAGGTGGTCTTTGTTCATTTTTTTACTTCTTTTATAAGCCTCCATTGAAGCCATATCTCTCCACATCTCAAGGGGTTCTACATTTGTAGAAACAACTTGTAGAAAACTGGCAACCAAACCACAGAATAAAACAAAAGTCAACCCTGAGCCATGTCGATGAAATAAAAGGCAGATATCACCTCCCAGACAAGAGACAAGAACTGCAAAGAGTAGAAAATTGTTTATCACCACATGCAGGTTTTAAATTACCGGAAATCAAGACACAATTAAGAAATAATGCACCAAAAGTTCCGACCCAGTAAGTCTTATGAAAGCAACACAGAAAACAATAGACACCTACCCAGAGCAATGGATTCATGTCTATACTGATGGGTCTGCTTTCAAAACTACCATCAAGCAGGTTATGGTGTCTATATAGAATATCCAGACAAAACATCTGATGAGTTGTTTGATGTCTGTGGGCAGATATGTTCTATCTATGAAGCCGAAATAACAGCACTAGAAGTTGCATTGTACCACCTGAAGACCATATTTGATGCCTTTCCATCAAAAGTTCAAAACATTGTTATTTTCACAGATTCTATGTTCGCTCTTCAAGCACTAGAATGTGATGGACATTGTAAGCCTGAGCTGGTGGAAATATATCACCATGCCAACCAGCTACTTACATTGTTATGCAGTGAATATCTGGCCACTCAAACACACCTGGCAATGACAAGGCAGACAGACTAACAAAGATGGGAGCACAACAAGAACAGCCTTATACATAAACAACCATGCATAAAGTTAAAATGATGCTGAAATCTGTGACTAAAGAAAATTGGGTGAACAGATGTGCTATGGGAAACACTGGGAGGGAAATCTATAAATATATGACCAGCCCAAATCCTAAAGATAACATCAACCTCCTGGTTAATTTGAGGATCTCCTTGTTCATATGAAATTTTGCACTGGCCAGCTTTTCAACCATCTGTAAAGACGCAAAAAGCTGTAAATTTGTATGTTTTCTTCTAACTATATCAAGACCTTGTTTTAATGTATTCGGGTAGAGGGTAACTTTGTTTCATAAAATGGAGTCGCAGATCAGATTGTTTCTATAAAATGGGGTCATGACTCAAAAGTATTTCAGTATTTCAGATTGATGTAGAAGAAATCTCTTATTTCTGAGACATGTCTCTAAATCTGGACAATCATTCTTTGATATAATTCTGTCATTCATTGTGGTTAAAAAAAAATATGACAAAATACTTCATATAAATAATCTTCAACAATTTTATTTACATTAAATGTCTATTCTATTTATAAACCTGCACCCATCAGGGTCATAAGGGTACCACATTGAAATCTTTAGCACACAGTCCCCCAAGGGGTGAAAATTCTTGGGACTAATGGGAATTGAACCAGGCCCATTTCAGTGGCACCAAATCACCTTGCAAGATATGGTTTTAACAATACATTTGCGAGAAATGAGATGTTTAAGAAAAGTTAAAAATATCAAACATTGAGACCAACGGAGAAATGAAGATATCAGAGAAGAAATAAAAACCATCTCAAGACTACATTGAGAGACAGCAAACAAGGTGGTTTAGTCACATCATTAGAATAGAACCAAAGCAACCAGCACTTTGTGCATACAACAGCTGAAGATCGGGCTACAGGGAACAAGGAAGACCAAGAATTGGATGGAGACAATCAAAGAAACCTTAAAGAGACACGCGCTGACAATAGCTAAAGTCTGACAACTCCCACTTCACCCACAACATTTAACAACACAATTGGATGACCCATGTAATAGGACAGCAAAGTACACCCCATAAGCTTCCTCTTTGGGCATCCCAATCATGAAGCCCTGATTGTTTCCATTCATGGGCAGTAAGGTTAGTAAAGCATCGAGAGGTTTCAGCAGCTCTAGCTAATATTTTTCTTTTCCACTCTTCATATTCCACTACTGAAGTCATTTGTTGATACTTATCTGCAGTCTGTTCTACTTTCTGTATTTTTTATCTCTCATCATCTGAAAATTAGAAAAGTTAAAAAAAAGGGTTCAAAAGTTGTAGAGGATTGACTTCACTGTACTCGGTTTCCCATATATACTCATCACTCTCAACAAAGTGGCATGCCGCCTGCCAAGAGTACCACTCATAGCACGTAACTCCATAGCTTCAAGTGATAACCCACAGGGATCTCTGAAAAAATCCACTTTATACACAAAATGACATGCGTCAGATTCGAACTCATGACCTCTTGAACTCAAGGCGAACAGCTTAACCCCATTACACTAGGGAGATCCCCCTGAAAATTAGAAAGTTGTGACATCTTCAAATTAATAATATTGACTTTAATTAATGTTTTATTTGGGTCAGTACATATTACACCCAGACCCTTGTCATGGATATGAAGATTTAGTTGCCCCCAGTATGTTGACGGGATCTTAAAGTGTTGCGCTGAATAGCAAAACTATGACCTGTCATGTATGTTGTTAAAGATGAATAAGGAAATTTGGGGTTGTCTTGACCCATCCCATAGAATACTAAAGTAACCCAGAAGTCATTCTGAAGTTGGAATGTGTCGCAGAAAGACGAGATATCGCAGATAAGCTGTAAACCACACATAATGAACTCAGTTCTCTAGACTCATTCTTTGACATGGCTTTATGGTCACTTTGACCCATGTGATAGGATAGAAAAGTACACCCCTAAAGCTCCTTAGCTGTCTCTTACAAAATGCATAGCAGGTCACAAGGTTGCTATACTTTGATCCCCTTTTGGGCATCAGCAGATCAATAGAATAATGTCACGTCTGTCCTTGTCTGGAACACGTGCCTATGTAATAGTTCGTCTATAAGCAGAAAATAGAACAAACTCAGAAATTATGTACAGGTTCATTGAAAGTTTGTTATGGTTTACATAGTTTTCATGTAGTCAATAATTTTACATCACTTGCAGAGCATGTCACCACAAATTACAAAAATGGCTAATGTTAGTGAAATTATGCCATGATTTAATGAGAAGGGATAATGCTAGAGTTTGGAGGGGAGAGGTGTTAGGCGCAGTGTTAAAACTAATTCTGAGGAGCACAGTAGCCTAATTGATAGTGAGCTTGCTTGCTATCTCTGGATTACATCATATCAGGTTCGAAACCTTGTCCGGACAAACAAAAATTCCCGTTGTGATTTCTCGCTGGACACAACCACTCCTCCTGTCGACTCAGCTGTAATAGGGTACCTGACACATGAGTTAGGGGAGGTAAAGACAGTAAGAAAGGGAACTGGCCACCACAATTAATAGCTGCTGTGGCTTAGTGCATGAAGTTATATTCATCCGTGACATCAGGTGGCTGCCATGGGGCCTACCTTTACCTACAACTAATTCTAATTCTATCCCTACCCCCTCCTGCTGTGTTTCAAAAACTGTGTTCTTCCTAATTTCATTAATTATTTCCCTGGCTTCAAACTACTAAACAATTGCATTCTGCAATGTCACAAAATATTAAAAAATTATGACCAGACAATTCTTTAAAAACTATGAGCGCTGTAAACATTGGTAGGCACATGTTCCAGGCATGAACCGTTACTTCTTCTTCTGCATTCATTCTCAAACTCTTGTAAACTAGCAGGATGTATTCTGGAGAACAGAATCAAGGTTTACAGCTGTCTGAGATATCTGCTCCTTTCAGTACAACAAACCAAATTTAGTACAGCTTTGTGGGTCACTGACATCACATGGGTCCATTCATTATTCATGGTTTAAATAAAAATTACTCCCATGGTTAAACCAGACATGAGAAAGTTGGATACCAAGGCTCAAACTCTGAGAAGGTGCCATATTAATTTAGTAAGTGTTGTCGAGGTCCCTCTTCAGGTGGTTTCTGGTCTTTTTCTTCATTCCAAAACTTCCAATGGATATCTCTTGCAGCAGAACAATGGTCCTACTAAATTTCCAGCAGAATTTAGTCCAGAGAATGGAAATTCCCTGCGTTGAGTCGCCGTTTTATTTACACCAATAATACGACACATCCATCTTCGATGGGGGTTTCTGGTCAACCACTGACTAGACAGATGAGTACTTATGGGAAACCATGTGTTATGACACTGGTTCATAACTCATATTACCTTTACCTTTTACAGTTGATTCCAAATCGTCATTATCGACTATGACGGACGAACTTGACAGGATGATCATGCAGTCTCCGGATTACATCCTGCTAATATGCAAGAGTTTAAGAACGAACACAGAAGAAGAGTGCCCAAAGAGCACTAGAAAACACTTCAAGTGAATGGATTCATCAAACTCTGTGGTCTGTATCAAAAGGTGTAAAAAAATATCTGCCAACTGGGTCAGATGGTCTGCCAAAATTAATTAACATCTTTCTGTAGATATCCGTCTCTAAAGGCCAGCGTTCCTCCTTTAACTGGTTTAGTGAAATGCAGTCTTGCAGGATATGCTCCATTGTCTGCCCACATGGACACAGATGTAATGTTACCAGTCTTGGATGAATATATAGTATAAGAAATATACTATAAAGAAGAGGACAACAAATACACTGATATTGTTACTACCTTGAATTTGAGCTTCTACGACCTCCAATAAACTCCTCTTTGTACTTTTTACTTGTGGACTTTTGTCTGTGGATTGATGATTTATTCATTGCAGATATTTAACATTTACTTTAATGATACAAAAAGGGTCATAGAATAGAAGAGATCAAACATTTTAAAAGATGTAGAGTTTCAGTTTTACTTACATCAATATTGACAGACAGTTAATCTGTAGTAATAAATGAATAGGCAAAAAAGATTCTGGCAAGGACCTTCTTCGCCCTGTTGCCCAGCCTGAAAGGGGAGAAAATAATAGTGAAACTTTTACATGTCATGCATGTTGTAAGAGGTGACTCAGGCTTTTAGGGGGTGGAGTTGGCTGTCACATCCCTTACAGGGTCAAATGAAACAGAAACTATGCTAAAGTCTAACGTGTCAGGACCAATGGCCAAGATATCACAGCCAAGCTGCAAGCCATGACACGGTGCATTTAATTCTCCAGACTACATCCTGTTAATCTGAAGGAGTTTGAAAAAGAACGCAGAAGAAAAGGGCCTCCTTAATATGACACTGGAGAAATTATGATGGTTGCACAGGACAGAGAGTAGCAGTGCTTAATGATGGTTGCACAGAACAGAGAGTAGCAGTGCTTAATGATGGTTGCACAGAACAGAGAGTAGGAGTGCTTGATGATGTTCTGCTAAAGAAATATCACATTAAAGAAGCTATTGGTTAATCCACGTTATTGTACTTCAAGGCAAACCCACAATTCTACATCTCCCTGAGAAGATGTCAAAGAATATGCATGCTGATAGTCCCCATGGCTAGCTAGCTGGATAAACACTCTTAATTCTACTCGACGTGTTCTCTATTCTATTTATACCATAAATAATATTGAATTGCCGCCCATGTGTTACCAAGGTCTGAGAGGAAAATAAAGAACAGCAACATTGTTTACCTTCCATGCATGTTGTAAGAGGCGACTAAGCAGGTTATGGGATGGAGTTGGCTGTCCCATTCCATATAGGATCAACATGACTCAAAGCTATGCTAAAGTCATATGTGTCAGACCGAAAGGTGCAGATATTGCATCATTGCTGTAAATCATGACACAAGACATTCCATTTTCTCGACTACATCCTGCTAATTTGGAGGAGTTTGAGAATGAACGAAGAAGATACTGAATTGCCGTGGATGCAGCATGGATACCTCCTGGATACCTCATCTATCCCAGTGTCCACTCCAGCAAGTGACCACAAACTTCAGTACATCACCAGTGTTTATCTTAAATTCACAGATACAAGTCTGTCTGCTCTTTTATTACTATGAATATCAGCACACCCAGGGCAATAGATCAATGTGATACCCAGAAGTTTAGTAGAAATAGTTATAGTTTTGACAATGGATGTTCTGAATATTTTGTTCATTTGCTTATTGTCAAAAGAAGCAGCTATCACAAACAAGTTGTAAACCATGAAGCATTAAAGACTTATAGTATTGACTTCAACCCCAATCATCATAATTGAAGCAATTATTCTGTATTTCCCATTGTGCTCCATGAGAACTCTCAATATCAATAGTTATAATAAACCCCAAGCCAGATTTTTCTCATATTTTCAGATAAATCAAAAATCACGGGACTTACCAGTTCAACAAATAACATCTCAGTAAACAACCAAATACTGGAAAAAGTTCCAACTTTAATTACTTGGGTAACTAAATGTTTGTTGATGGAGACTCAATGAAAGAAATAAATACACACATAGCAGTTGCAGCTAGCACATTTACCAAACTAATATCTGAAAGTCAAAAGATCTAGGAAGAAACACCAAGCTAAAGCTATTCAACTCCTATATTGTCTAGGTATTAACATATGAAAGAGAAAGCTGGAAATCAACTCAAGCAACAGATCAAAAATTAAACAGCTTCGAAAACAAATGTCTCCAGAAACTGATGAACATAAAATGGAGCGATTTCGTCACAAATAGTGATTTAAGAAAGAAAGCACATCAAGAATATGTTTCCAACGTCATAAGAAAACGCAGATGGAAATACCTCGGTTATGTTTTAAGACTAGATGAAAAGAGAATAAACCAACAAGCCCTTACATGGACGCCTGAGGGTAAAATAAAATGAGAAAGGAGTAAAGCAAACCTAAAAAACACCATGCTTAAAGAAGAGGAAATAACAGGCTGCAGGACCATACAATAACTAAAACTGCAGGCAGAGGATCGCAACACATGGAGAATCAAAACCTCTGTCCTATGTGCTGACTGTGGTATGAAAGGAACATATTTCTCACCACCACGGAGAGATCTATCTGGATACACAATATCATCGTTCCCGTCTTTATTTGATATAAGTTGATTCATTTAAAGGTCTGCTTTTCCATTGTTCCATTTTCTCCATTATTTGTCAAGATTCTGTCTGTATTCATCAATCATGTATGTGTAGTACAACATTACCACATATGGATAAGATCGATAATATGTACTGACTGCAGTAAAACTGAAATCCATCAGGCAAAGCTTGGAACAGCGCAATGAAGTTTTGCTAATCACTGGAAACACATATAAAACACACAAACTGATGTTTCAACCAAAAAGCCTTTATCAAGACACACAGCAAAAAACCATGGGTAAGAACGGCACTATTGTATATACACATGGATAAGCATGGCAACCAATTCCTCCACACCACAAAGAAAGTCTGCAACCTCTCCAATATCAATTGACTGACTGTTTTCTATATCGGTGGCCGTTCCATAGACTGTCTTGTTGAGTTACAATGTTCTGTTTACACTTGACCCATACCATCAGAACAATCGGCAATCTACATATAGTGGGTACAATGATAGGTCTGCCAACTAGGTCAGATGGTCTGCCAAATTAATTAACAGCTTTCTGTGAATATCCATCTCTGTGGGCCAGTGTTCCTCCTTTAACTGGTTTAATGAAATGTAGTCTTGCAGGATATGTTCTGCTGTCTGTCCACATAGACACAGTGGTAATGTTACCAGTCTTGGATAAATATATAGTATATGAAATATAATTGTTGTAGTGTGACAAGTATGTCAACAACAATATATTCATGTGATCAAATAAACATGAAAAGCGAGACAACATCATTACCAAGTGTTTGAGGTACATGTTTATTCAACTGGATAATCATTCTGTATATAGTTGCTTTCCTGACTCCACTTTGTTCTTTAAGTTTGAATAAGTCAATTTTAAGCTTCAGTGTCCTGTTTTGAGAAAGAACACAACTTTGTTAGCTAGATAGTCATGTGAACTAGAAAACAGATGTGTGAGCTTATATGACATGTGTGAACTAGATGACAGATGTGTGAGCTAGAAGACAGATGTGTGAGCTAGAAGACATATGTGTGAACAAGAAGACAAATGTGTGAGCTAGAAAACATATGTGTGAGCTAGAAGACAGATGTGTGAGCTAGAAGACAGTTGTGTGCGCTAAGACAAACGTTGATCTAGAAGACAGATGTGTGAGCTAGAAGACAGTTGTGTGCGCTAAGACAAACGTTGATCTAGAAGGCAGATGTGTGAGCTAGAAGACAGACGTGTGAGCTAGAAGGCAGATGTGTGAACTAGAAGACAGATGTGTGAGCTAGAAGACATATGTGTGAACTAGAAAACAGATGTGTGAGCTAAAAGACAGTTGTGTGCGCTAAGACAAAAGTTGATCTAGAAGACATATGTGTGAATTAGAAGACATATGTGTGAGCTAGAAAACAGATGTGTGAACTAGAAGACAGATGTGTGAACTAGAAGACAGAATGTGTGAGCTAGAAGACATATGTGTGAACTAGAAAACAGATGTGTGAGCTAGAAAACAGATGTGTGAGCTAGAAGACAGTTGTGTGCGCTAAGACAAAAGTTGATCTAGAAGACATATGTGTGAACTAGAAGACATATGTGTGAGCTAGAAAACAGTTGTGTGAACTAGAAGACAGGTGTGTGAGCTAGAAGACAGAATGTGTGAGCTAGAAGAAAGTCATGTACGCTAAGACAAACGTTGATCCAGAAGGCAGATGAGTGAATTTTTAAAATACATAATTAAGCAAGACTGTAGTTTCCTAAATATTTGGGATTACAGGTGGGTGGGGAGATAAGGGTAAAACCTATTGATAAATCTATGGACAGCACTTTAGCAGCAATATCTCATCATATCAAACTCTAGCAGCAATATGCTAATTTGCTGCCATTTTTCATATTAATTAGCACCTAAAAATTGTAGAAATAGGATCTTACGTTTACCAACACAAATATATATACTTTCTGTGGTATTTAATTATATTCAATAGTTTTATAATTTATTTTCATTTTTATTATGCTAATTTGCTTCAATTTTTAATATTAATTAGTTCGGTGCGCACCTAAAAATTATAGAAATAGAATCAACAGATGCGTGTTGCATATGCCAATAAAAAATATAGGTACAATACAAGAACCAGTGAACATGTTTCTATGGAATAAACAGCTAACATAAATAGACGGAATGAAATTCCTAAATGTTGCATATACAGACGCGTCCACTATTCGACACATTGCACGATGAGAGCCCCTGACCACTTGACATGCGCGCTGCACACTGAGTGGGAGGTGGATAGCCAGTTCATTGCGTGCAAATTGCTAGATCTGTAATTTATGTTACGACTTTCTAAGTTTCTGAGATAGTGCAATAGCACATGAAATTAAAAAGTGGTATCTTGTCACGTGATTTGTCCATGGATTCTTGTATTGAACCCAAATATATATATAATTTCTGTGGTATTTAATTATATTCAATAGTTTGATAATTTATTTTCATTGTAATTATGCTAATTTTCTGCAATTTTAATATTAATTAGTTCTGCGCAACTAAAAATTATATAAATAGGATCAACAGATACGTCTTGCCTTTGCCAATACAAATATAGGTACAATGCAAGAATCAGTGGACAGCTTTTTACGGAACACATATCTAACATAATTAGATGGAACGAAATTCCTAAAAGTCGCATATACAGACTATTCGACACGTTGCACGATGCGCACTGAGTGAGAGGTGGATGGCCAGTTCATTGCACGAAAATCGTTAGATCGGTACACACCTGTTATTCTTTACTAAAATGTGGACTCTTAGTTCGGCCACACAGGAGGCATTTCAGCTATTGTAGTCCTGAAGGGGTGTTACAGACCTGACATATTTATTACCCAGCGGTGAATGAAATAATTCGCGTGGAGGCTTGGATTTCGCTTCTGGTTCAAAGATACCGTTTCTCAATTTTGCAAATTTTATACAGCAACTAGAGTTTGTGCATTTGCAAGCACAACTAAACATTTTCTATCGTCATATTTGTGTACAAGTCCTATTAGGTTGTCATTGTTTTTGACCAGTGCACATTCAATATTTATACAGGTAAGACAATTTCGTTATTCTTCATGTTAATTTAGTAGGCCTAATATCATTACTTTACATACAGTGTCAAATTTGTTAGATCATCGTTTACCATAAGAATGTGCAAAATAAACCTATTATGCCACGATCAAACACTAGTTTAGCATGTATATCTAGTTAGATCTCATTTTACTTGTGCAAATATGATCAAAATTAGTTACATTGCGCAATTAGATCATGTAAAAGATTCATTCTTTGTGTAGCATTAACGCTACGAACGTGTCTTCATGATAATTTTTCTATTAGTGGTCGGCAAATATAAGTCAAAAATAAACCTATTATGCCACGATCAAACACTAGTTTAGCATGTATATCTAGTTAGATCTCATTTTACTTGTGCAAATATGATCGAAATTAGTTACATTGCGCAATTAGATCATGTAAGAGATTCATTCTTTGTGTAGCATTAACGCTACGAACTTGTCTTCATGATAATTTTTCTATTCGTGGTCGGCAAATATAAGTCCAAAATAAACCTATTATGCCACGATCAAACACTAGTTTAGCATGTATATCTAGTTAGATCTCATTTTACTTGTGCAAATATGATCAAAATTAGTTACATTGCGCAATTAGATCATGTAAAAGATTCATTCTTTGTGTAGCATTAACGCTACGAACTTGTCTTCATGATAATTTTTCTATTCGTGGTCAGCAAATATAAGTCCCAAATAAACCTATTATGCCACGACAAACACTAGTTTAGCATGTATATCTAGTTAGATCTCATTTAACTTGTGCAAATATGATCGAAATTAGTTACATTGCGCAATTAGATCATGTAAAAGATTCATTCTTTGTGTAGCATTAACGCTACGAACTTGTCTTCATGATAATTTTTCTATTCGTGGTCGGCAAATATAAGTCCAAAATAAACCTATTATGCCACGATCAAACACTAGTTTAGCATGTATATCTAGTTAGATCTCATTTAACTTGTGCAAATATGATCGAAATTAGTTACATTGCGCAATTAGATCATGTAAAAGATTTATTCTTTGTGTAGCATTAACGCTACGAACTTGTTCTGTGTGATAGTTATCAATTGCGGTTGGATCCCCATAACCGTTTGAATAAGTTCATTGCATGCTATACATACACAGAATAGTAATTTGCTTACTATTATAATAAGTATATGTTATGCAGAAATGGTACTAGATGATGTCTACCTGCCAAGTTTCTGGCTTGCCTCCCCTGATTTCACCAAGGGACAATTGAAGGGTTTCTCTTATTTCCCTTGAATTTTCTAATTGCAATTGAATTGACTGTGGGCGTGAACAGTGAACACACCCACCTCTGGTTTATTGATATCTCCTAAAAACTAAAAGTTTGTCCAGTTTCAGGTGTGGGTAATTTAAGTTACCACTTTTTAAGTTTCTGAGATAGTGAAATAGCACATGAAATTAAAAAGTTGGTATGTTGTCACATGATTTGTTCACGGATTCTTGTATTGAACCCAAATATATATAATTTCTGTAGTATTTAATTATATTTAATAGTTTGATAATTTATTTTCATTTTAATTATGCTAATTTGCTGCCATTTTTAAGATTAACTAGTTCTTCGCACACCTAAAAATGATAGAAATAGGATTATCAGATGCGTCTTGCCTTTGCCAACACAAATATATATAATTTCTGTGGTATTTAATTATATTCAATAGTTTGATTATTTATGTTCATTTCAATTATGCTAATTTGCTGCCATTTTTAATATTAATTAGTTCTGTGCGCACCTAAAAATTATAGAAATAAGATCAACAGATGCGTCTTGCCTTTGCCAACACAAATATATATAATTTCTGTGGTATTTAATTATATTAAATAGTTTGATAATTTATTTTCATTTTATTTATACTAATTTGCTGCCATTTTTAATATTTATTAGTTCTGTCGCACCTAAAAATTATAGAAATAGGATCAACAGATGCATCTTGCCTTTGTCAACATAAATATATATAATTTCTGAGGTATTTAATTATATTCAATAGTTTGATTATTTATGTTCATTTTAATTATGCTAATTTGCTGCCATTTTAAATATTAATTAGTTCTGGGTGCACCTAAAAATTATAGAAATAGGATCAACAGATGCGTCTTGTCTTCACGAACAAAAAAATGTAGTTTGTGGCGTGTATTATTGAAAATAACAAAGATAAGTTAGAAATTATCAGCTTGGCTACATTTTGTGGTCACAAGTTTTATTTATATTTTCCTGTAAATTAGGCATTAGGAAATCGTAAGGGGACGTGAAAGTGAATGTGGCTTAAATTACTTCCCTTGTTTTGGTAGCGTCCAAGAATCCATTTTTTGCATCACGTGAAACACTGACCACAGCAGTTGTCTTTAGACAACGCAACACAGCTTTATTGTTGATAAAAGACAACTGTTTAACTTTTCTCATTCATTTGTGCATCGAATTACGTAACTAGAAGTTGGAAGTACGCTGTGTACATTTTTCACCAAGCAATTAAATAAGCCTAGGTAAGTGTTTTTTCTCTTTGCACACGTATATTTATTAATTTGAATAAAATAGGATGTTGTAACCATGTCTAACAAATGAAACAACCATTTTTCTCTTTATATACAAAATTTCACTATTTTTGGAAGTTGCCTGTAATTATTATCGAATTTTAAACAAACGCACTGCAGATCGGTCACGCATTCCTCAGCCGCCATCTTGTATGTATACCGCTAATCTTTACTGCCGCGTCGATAATTCTGAAATGTCTCTTATTTAAAGAAATTGACGTTTAACAACTACATTTCCTGCCTCTTTTAATTTCTTTAATTCATTTTTAAATGATACTAGTAAAAAATCTAAGATTTATATGTAAAATAATTGAAATTATTGGTACAAGACCATGCCGAGTGCGCGTACTTATGTACTATCATGCGTCCGTCGCCATGACGACTGAAGTGTTTTCTTAGTCACATCGGTCTGTTTCATGGTGATAATTTTACAAGAAACACATTTCAAATTAAATATATATTATTTATATTGTTTATGAAGTCTAATTGCTTATAATTCTCTCATGAATATTTCGTAAAATTCACTTTTATGTGAGAGATGCTTTCTCCTTTCAATAGACCTAATAAATCAAATCAATGCAGACAACGTCAACTTCAGCATCTTCCAAACGTTCTCTCTTTTTGGTATCTTTGTCTCTTGTTGTTTATTATCAAATTTGCTCAATTTTCTACATAAGCCTATCTACAGAATAATGTAATAAAGTATTTAATTATATAGGGCTAATTAGGTATCACTAAAATAGGCAAAACAAAAAGTAAATTTTGAAAATTTTGTGCACATACCTACCTGGTAATTTATTCATACCTTTGACATAGAATTGTTTATGTACTTGTGTACCAAATGCCAATAATAATAATAATCAAATATTATATTTCAGATACAAAGAGGGCTGAGGTTACAGATTGCCAGCCACATGCATGTTGCCATAAAGGGAAGCATAGAAGAGATTTTAATTATGCTAATTAGACACTATTATTAATTATTAATTGGCTCTGGTTGCATCGGAAAATTAACACAATGTAATAAACAGGTGCGTCTTGTCTTACCGAACAAGAAAATATATAATTTGTTATATTTTTTTATCCTAAATAATTAATAAATGTGAAAAATGTATATGATACATTCAATTTCAATTATGCTAATTAGACGTCATTTTTAATTATTAATTAATTCTGGCTGCGTCAGAAAATTAGCATAATGTATACAACAGGTGCGTCTTGTCTTCACAAACACAAAAATGTACAGTTTGCAATAATTTTTATCCTAAATAATTAAAAAATTTAATAAATATATATTAAATATGACAATGTGATCATGCAAATTAGACGCCATTATTAATTATTTATTAACTCTGGCTGCATCAGAAACTTAGCAGAATGTAATCAACAGGTGCGTCTTGTCTTCACGAACACAAAAACATACAGTTTGCTATATATTTTATCCTAAATAATTAAAAAATGTGAAAAATGTATATGATACATTCAATTGCAATTATGCTAATTAGACGCAATTGTTAATTATTTATTAACTCTGGCTGCGTCGGAAAATTAGCGGAATGTAATCAACATAGTCTTGTCTTTCCAAACAAGAAAATGTATAATTTGTTAGATTTTTTAATGCAAATAACTTTGATATTCATAAATTAGTGGCTCGGTTCGAAGGCAAGGCCGCAACTTTTTGACAACTGTCATTTCATATTTCCTTATATGTTCCATGTAATTATCTTGATGCGAAAATTAATTCGAAAAAAATTCGTAACTTTTTTCAGAATTGACGTAGAGACTTGGTTGAGGTATCGTTGGATTGCAATTTTCAAGGGCTATCTAACTGTGGTATTAAAAATGCTGTACACCCATTTTGAAAATTTTGTCCTAATGCCTAATGTAAATTATTTTGATGTCAAATTACTTAGAAAAATCATAACCTTTTTCAGGATTGACGTACAGTACATATTTGGTTGAGGTATCGTTGAATTGAATTTTTAACGGCTATCTATGATCTATCTATATTATTTGTAATTATGGGAACAATTTTGTCTGAGATTGTTCTCGAAGTACCTACAACAAAACCCCATTGATTTCAGAATTTCTATGTTGATGTCTCACGTTTCATTTACTTTAGATCTTCATTATCGTTATCGAACTCGATAATTAAGGTTGAACGTACCATGATGTAAATATTGAAATCATTAAATCCGTTTCAGTAACACAGATATTTAATTTCTACGATATTAATGTGTTAAATTAATGATCAACCAGTTCTTGATTCAACAAAACAAAAACTTTATTTAAACCGGAAGAGATAGTAGAATTTATTTACCAAGGGACATAGCCGGGCATACACTACAAAATCAAGGGTGGTAATAAGTATGAGATATTAATAAATCATCAAAACACAAATATTTTGATCTGACAATTGGCAATATTTCTTCTTCTTCTTTCGTTCACTTAAACATGTCTATATCTGTAATTCTGTCTCCTTAATAAAACTCACTGTCCTCTGTAGTTCATACAGTGTCCCATAGAGCTTTGATTCCAGTGTTGTTTCCTCTGGCCAATATGTCTGCCTCAGCGTTTCATGCTAAAAACACTCTTGAAGTATATGTTTGGCACTCTGTGCTGCCTGTCCACATGTACACATGGCCGTGTTGCCAATCTTGAACTTTGTATACATGTGACTGCGGAGTCGGTTGTGTCCTGTTCTGAGACGTAGAATTATAACTTTTTTTGTGATCTGTTCATAATATGATAGTCATCTTGTGTTTGTGTTTGTGGCTTTCTTATTGATTTGATCATCTGTTTTTTTCTGATGGTAGGTGATTGGTATATCTGGTTGGTCTTCGGCAGCACCTTCCTTAGCCAGTTAGTCTGCTTTTTCATTTCCTGGTATTCCACAGTGAGAGGGTATCCACCGCATGGTTACCCTATACTTGTAAGACAATTCGCTAAGTAGTTTTTCCAAGTCTGTTAGTTTTCCAGACTGGAGAGCTTGAAGCACTGACCTTGCATCTGTCCGGAATACCACAGGCTGTAGGCCAGAGTTGGAGTTCAGCAGTTTTTTAGCTGCCACACTAATTGCCTGGATTTCTGCATCATAATTATTGCAGAATTTTCCTGTCGGTGTTCTGATTGTATCACTAGGCTTGTGTGGATATTCTATATATACACCTGCACCTCCATTCCTCACATCATTCTGTGCTGACCCATCTGTGTACACTCTGACCCATATATCTTGTGGATATTCCTCATCCAGGAAACTGAGGGTGACTGTCATTCGCTGCACACTGTTCTGTTCATCCTCGCTTAGTATTCCTTTCACATGGATATGAATGTATATTGGCATTCCATGGCTTTCACTCAACAAGGTTATTTCTGGTACAGACCTTAAGGGGCTGACAACTTCAGGTAGGTCTGTAAGTTGTCTACGTAGTCGTTTAGCTTGATGGATAAAGCTGCTTCTTTTCAGTCGCCCCATTGCTAGATTTTGGAATCTTTCCTTCATTGGATGACTTGGCATCGAGGCCAGCACCGTGAAGTGGTGATGGGGCTTAGTTCAGCCATCAGGGGCTGGAAACTAAGACTGGTCGGGCAGTCCCACTCGAGCAGGACCATAGTCCTGCCCATGTAAGCAGAGTGCTGAAGACGGAGGCATCCAGCCAAAAGGCGCACAGATAATCAGGATGCCACGCACAAAACACAATATCGCAGCTAAGATGTACGCTATAAAACAATGAACTTCGTTCTCCGAACTACATAAAGCTGATCAGGAGTCTGAGAACGAACGCAGAAGAACAAGAGCGAAATTGGATCATGTCCGCGGATGAAAGAAGAGCACCATTACCATAAGAGTACCACCAATGCAACAGAAAACCTTAGTAGATGACATGCCGTTATATTGAGACTCTCTTATGGAAGCTTTGTAGCATGTCATCTATACAATTATAGACCCTCTCTGAGTAGGTCTCTTTAAATAGTCACTGCACTAAGCCGAAAGCTGAAATCTCCTTGGTATGAAAGAAAGCTCAGAAAAACCATCTCACTGTACATAGGAAGCAAGAAATTTGGTTTGAAATGTGGTGTCGCTAGAAAGGAGCAGTTTTCGTGGGCAAGAAAGAATGATGGTCAATCAACTGCGTACTGGGACCATCAGCCAGCGTGTAATGGCGGCTACACTCATGGAGAGATCTGAGCATCTATGGACTTGTCCGGAGTGCAGTGATGATGATCCAACGACTAACTAACTAGCTATAGGAAGCAAGAGTTCTCACGATTCCTGGGGATCTCAAAAACACAAACCATAATGTTACTTAAAAAAATTATTATAATAATAAAATATTGTGATGCAAACAAGGTAATAATGAAACATGAAGATCACAAAACACAGATTTATTACACATACATATTTTTATCAAAATTATTCCTTGATGACCCATATATATATTTAAGCTTACATATGGGACTGTCTGACCATCATGTAATAATGAACATGCGCACGCACGCACACACACACACACACGCATGTGTGTATCTATGTGTGTGTGTGTATGCGTGTATGTATGTATGCGTATGTATGTATGTATGTATGTATGTATGTATGTATGTATGTATGTATGTATGTATGTATGTATGTATGTATGTATGTATGTATGTATGTATGTATGTATGTATATATGAGAATAGGGGGAACCTCGTGGAAATATAAGAAAACGAACAAAAAAACTTTTAATACTTTGTATGAAAAAAAAGAACTATTAAAGAAATAAAGATAAAATAAATAATGTAGTTTGAACATATTAAAAGACATGACACCTTATTGCAGACCTTACTGGATTGAGGGGAGGCGAGCAAGGGTATGCAGAAATACAAGTGGGAGAGAAATATCACGAGATTGACAGGTTACAGTCTGGCAGAGTGCATAACTAAGGCAAAAGAAAGGGGATGTTGGAGGTCCGTTGCAGCCAACTTTCGTCGTGAAGATGGCACATCATGATGAAGAACGATGACTGATATGCACATAGGTGCCCAGTCTCTCCCAGCAAATGTCAAAGGGTATGCATGTTAATTGTTCCTGTGTTTCGCTGGGTAAGTACGCTCCCCATTTTACCCTGTGTGGCTCCAGCGGTACTATCTATGTTTCTTCAACGCAGAATGAGGTACAAAGGGCAGAAACCAGAGCTCATTTTTCAGAATAATCTGTGAGTATGTTATAATCACCATTACCAACGCATATCAATCAAAGAGTAAAGAAATATGCAAGAAAAGTGATTTTGATTTCATGGGACGTCAAATGTATCATAATGAAAAGTTACCTGCCTCAATGCAAGACGACTAAAGGCCAGTGGTACGTTGATCTCCATACCAAACTTACCAAACTTAAAAAGACTGACCAGAAAACGAGGAATAACTCGCACTCAAATTATGCTCTTGATTCAAAACAATGCACCTTCCCATAAAGCATGGCTTGCGTTGCAAACAGTCAACGATTTGAATATTTAAATTATTCCACACCCATCATATTCTCTAGATTTGAATATTGAAATTATTCCACACCCATCATATTCTCCAGATTTTGGCTCTATATGTCTTTTTCCTTTTAGAAAATCTTACCGGTGAAAGAAAATAATTTTGATAGTTAAGATGTCGTACTGGCTTGTCTTCTTCTTCTCGTTCGGAGTTTGACATGTCTACACAGCAAGTCCTGTTTTCTTAATAAATGCTGCTGTATTTGAAAGCTCCTCAGTGCTCCCATACATTTTTCTGTGGATATCCATCTCTGTAGGCCACTGTTCTTCCTTTAACTGGTTTAGTGTATTGCAGTCTTGCAGGATATGTTCAGCTGTCTGTTCTGCCTGCCCACAAAGGCACAGTGGTGATGGGATCAATCTTAGTCTATTTAAGTGGCTGTTTAATCTGTTGTGTCCTGTTCTGAGGCGGAAGATAATAATCTGCTCTGCTCTGTTGAGATAGTGGTAATTGTCTTTTGGGTGGTCGACTTTCCTGATGGCTTTGATGAGGGTCTTCTTTTCTTGGTAGGCGATTTCTTGGTCTTTTTGTTCCTGTGTTGTTCCATCCTTTGCCAGTCTTTGCCATGCCTGGAGAAGAAGCCGCAGATGCCGGGTTAAGCTACAGAAATGAACTTTGGTTGGAAATATGCGCTTCCATGGACAGAGTGAATCAGGAGAGTTCAACAAGAATTGCACAAATGCATGAGGTTGCTGACAAGTTTGGCTTTCTTTCTCCAAAGCAACTGTTAGACGATCGAGTCGACATTGATCTTCATAACGCTCCTTTATGATGACATCGACAAGGATGAATTTTTACTCGAGAGAAAGTGACTAATGAATTTTGTCGCAGCACCTTCGGTCTTGAACTTAAAGGACCAAGGGCCTCTGGAATTACTTGTCTTTATTCACAAACATCAGCTTTCCCATTCAGTACCCAACATTGTCTTTTACTGTGTATGTTCCTAACTCTAGGAGTTAGTATAGCTACACGTGAAAGAAGTTTCTTCAAACTCAAATTAATCAAAAACTATCGCAGTTCAACTATGAACAACTTGAGATTAAACAACCTCTCAATTATATCAATCGAACATGAGCTGGTCAATGATGTGAGCTTCGACACAGTCATTAATAACTTCTCTAGTCAAAAAGCTCGCAAAGTGAATTTGTAATTTTAAATTTACATTTTAAAATTTATTTCTATCTTTGTTAAATGTGGATAAAATCGATAATATTAATAAACTTGTAAAATTTTACTCGGAATTTTTAAAATCAATTTCAGGCAGGTGGGGGGTCAAAATATTCATCGCACCGGGCTGCAATTACCCTATGCACGCCGCTGTCCAGAGGTGAAAGAAGGAAAAGTAAATGTTTTGGAAAGTCACGAAGATCACACAATCAACATCTGACCGGGACTCTGAGTCTACATACACTGGGATGTCTACTGGAGCGGAGGGCGGAGCACTTATGGGAATGTCCCGCCTGCTGTGAAGCCAATTTCTAATCAAGAATCAAGAACTAAAATCGACTGGTTCGAAGAAATGCATAGACTTGTACATCCCTTGTGACATGAAAAAAATTTGTCAGTGATTGTGAAAGACTGGACGAAAATAAATTTGCCGCCCTCCCGATGATGCCGCCCGGGGCGGTCCGCACCTCCGCCCCCGCCTCGCTACGCCACTGCTAAGAAACAAAGATATTACACTAGAAACAAAGAAAGCGCTTTTCAACACCATTTTCTTACCAACATTGTGTTATCAGTGTCAAACTTGGACATTAGATTCTAGAACAATACATAAGATGAACACCACTGAAATGAAATGTGTGAGACGTATGATTGGAGTTAGCTTGAGAGACAAAATCAGGAATGAAGCACTAAGGAAACAATTAGGGATCAAGCCAACAATATAATACATACAGAAACAACAAGTTAAATGGTACGGCCACATAACCAGACAGAAAGAGCAAAGTATTATCCAAAAAACACTTAAACGATACGAAAACAGGAGACCTATAGGACGCCCTCGTAAAAGGTGGATAGATAGTGTATCAGAGACACTCGGAAATATAACAGCAGAGGAGGCAAATAGAAGGGCAAAAGACCGTACACTCACTCTCCCCTCAACACCGAAAGGTACATGAGGACAGAAAGAAGAAGAAGACACATTCACCCATATACTTTACATATCATAAGTACACATTCACCCAAATACTTTACATATCATACTTGCACATTCACCCACATACTTTGCATATGTAAAGTATATGGGTGAATGTGTACTTATGATATGTAAAGTATATGGGTGCATGTGTATTTTTCATATGTAAAGTATATTGGTGAATGGGTATTTTTTATATATAAAGTATATGGGTACATCTCGTATATATATAGGAATATTAGTGTGTGTTAAAACCAACCCATTGCTTGATGGAGGAAAAATTATGTATATAAACATTGAAGTTGTTTTTTTAAAATTTAAATTTATTTATTTTTTAAATTAAAAAAAAAACAATTTGAAAAAGAAAGAAAACAAATTCCTCCACAGTGTCTACAAGACCATCCAAACCTTTGGATGCCAACAGAAGATCCACAACCATCTATTTCCAGGAGGCGAACCAAGACCAACGAGCCTAACGCCAAACGCACCAAATACAACAAACAAGTCCTTCTTAGGACTACATCCCAATCCCCCAATATTTTATTGTCCTTATAAGGACACGCAGACCAGACCCCATGTCAAATCACCAGTCCCTAACAGGACAACCCAGGCCAATACGCCACAATATTCGCCCCGATATAAATAAAGGAAAACTATTCCACAGTTGAAAGGGGCGTGTCAGACTCTAGACAGACAAATCCACCAACAAACAAACAAACAGTATTGAAACATATTTCTTTTTCTTTAGTATTGTGAAATAACTTAACAACTCCCCCCCCCCCCCCCCACTCCCCTTTCTATTACTGTAGCTCTTAAAAAAACTGATTTATATGTTAAAATGCACATTTCTAATAGCCTACATTATGCAAGAAACCATGAATCTACGAGTTAATATTAGAGGAAGAAGCAATAATTTGTCTATTGTCTATCACTAGTTGGATAATAGGCAGAATATGCACACTTGCCGTTAAGCCTAGGGGTGGTGACTGTGAGCTTTAGTTGCCTATCCAAGGCCAGATAGACTTAGTCACCTTGGCTGTGTTGAATCCGTATTGGTTCAGTGTTGTTTTTGACGTTAGCTAACCACCTTAATATGTCTTCCTCTGGCCTTGTATCAGGATCTTCTTTTGTTATAGGGCCTATGTTCTTGTTGGCAGTTGGTTACGGTTCATTCTCATACGGTGTCCAAATCATTTTATTTGTCGTTCTCGATGTATTCTGTGCATGGTCTTATAAGTCTTCTCCTGAGTTTATCGTTTCTCATTTTGTCTAGTTTTGTTACTCTTGTGACTTTTCTCATGCATTTAATCTCACATGCAAGTTTTCTCTGCTGGACTACTGTCAGCTCCCATGTCTTACATTGATAGCAGAGTTTTGGCATAAAAATACTGTTTATCATCTGTCTCTTGATTTCTATCTTGAGCTTTGGGTTGAACAGTAATGGTAACATCTGGTATGTCTCTATGTATGTTTTCTGACCTCTTGTCTCGATCTTTCTATGATGAGATGAGTTATTGAGCAATGATAAGACATGTAAATAAGCCTGTAGATAAGAGGATGGTGTTGGGTTTGTGTGTTAAATCCCCCCCCCCCCCATTTAGGAAACCAGAACATGGCTTTTAGTACTAGGAATTTAGCCAAAAATGTGAGTAAATTCACCTCCTCTACTTTTAACGGTTTTTCACAAAAAGGCATCCTGTTTCTCACGAAAAAGGGGAAATTGCACACGAACATTTTTTTAAAGACCCCATTTTATACCCCCACCTCCCTTTTGCCGATAACGTATATATGTCTCTATGTAAAAATTAGCACATGAAAAGCAAGGCTTGTTATTCCTCGTTCCCGGTTGAACGAATTCAGACACTAATATGGATTTCATCAATGAACTATATGCCATACTGTTGTCACCAGCCTTAAGACAGGATCGTAGAGATTTTCCGTCAGAACTCTTTCAGATAGCCTATATGCCATAGTTTTCTTTTTGTGGAATGGTACAGTGCGAAATTATGTAAAATATGTTCTACATTTTCAGGATATTGTACAAGGGTACATACTGATGTTACAAACTAACTTCAAACTTCCCGTACATATGTCGTTTGTGTCTATTGTGGCCTGTTCTAAAAATGATTATTAATTTCTTGATCGAGGCTGTAGATACATCTAAAGTAAGGGGTGGGTTACCTATTTGTTTAAAAAATGGTCATTGTCTCATTTTCATTTAAATTCTCTCTCTTTTATTAGTTTTTTTAATAACCATTTTGCTAAAAATCATTATGGGGGGGGATGGGGGTTTACCTACCTTTTCCCTTAGTTCCCAGTACTAAAAATAATGTTATAATTTCATAAGGAGGGAGGAATGTTTGAACCATCTCCTTTATCTACAGACTTGATCACCTGTTTGGCTGCATGAGTGAGTTGAATTCTATTTCATGTTTATGGTGTTTCTGACTCCATTTCTGGAAACAATCTCTATCTATAAACCCGCAACCCGTCAGGGCCACAGGAGTACCATATTGGATGCTTCAGCACACACAGTCCTCTAGCGATTTCTATCTTCAACGCTGCTGATGAGTGAGGACAAATCTTGTCCTGTCCATGTCTTTATTTGATATCCTCAGCTTCTCCCCTCTTCGATGGTTCCCTTCAGTATTGTTTAGGACAAGTTATTATGTCTGCATAATTGTCTAACCCACGATAGTTTTTTACGTCGTCTCTCTATTGAAAGCAATGGTTCTTGACAACATATTCTTGGCATCAGGGAACCGTCGAAAGAGAGAGAAGCAAAGGAGAGAAAAATAAAGACATGGAAATACAACATTAATATCTGGAAACAATACTGAATCTTCAATCGGTTATAAGATAATGATTAACTGATAGTAATCCAAACTCCTAGTAATATCTGATTTAATGAACACAACTAAAAGAAATTAACATTGGTCATATGTGGCAACTCCCGCAAAATGATCAATACTAGACGCAGAACAATAGGTGCGTCGTCAGTAAGAGTTTACCTTAAAGAAAAAAGGCAATTATGTGACATAAATGTGATGACATTTTGTGAAAAATCGTTAATGGGGCGGGGTTTACCCGTCGTTTGATGAAATTCATACAACTAAAAGCTCCTGGGTGTTGCTGGGGCCGAAAGGGGAGCACAGAATAGCAACACTGTTTATCGTCCATGCATGTCGTAAGAGGCGACTAAGGAGGTTATGGGATGGAGTTGGCTGTCCCATCCCATATAGGGTCAGTGACCTAAAGCCATGCTGAAGTCGGATGTATCAGATGGAAAGGCGCAGATATCGCAGCAATGCTGTAAACCATGACACAGCGCATTCCGTTCTCCGGACTACATCCTGCTAATCTGCAGGAGCTTCAGAACGAACGCAGAAGAAGAAGTAGAAGAAGAAGATACAACTAAAAGTTATGTTGTCCCAAGTGGGCAAGGTTGGGGGGAGGGGGGGAGGAGGGAGTTGAACACTTCGGACACGTTATAATGTGATCTGACCTCATATTCAGTTATGTCCTACAGCATGTAGTAGCTAACTGTCCTGGTTATGTGTAAGTTGATAACCATTCATTTGATCCCTAAGTGACGCTCGCTTCTTTCATCTTCGCGCGTCACTCCCAAGTCCCAAGTCTTGTTCTAGTCATACACTCGGAGGAAGAAACAACCCATACATGCGCCTGTGTGTTGCCGGCGCACGAAAGGAAAACAATAGCAATACTGTTTACCTTCCATGCATGTCGAAAGAGGCAACTAAGGAGGTTATGGATATGGCTGACTATAGCATTCAATATAGGGTCAAAGTGACACAGAAGTCATGCTGAAGCTTGATGTTTCAGTATGAAAGATGCACATATCGCAGCTAAGCTGTAAACTATGACATAATGTATTATGCTTTCCAGATTACAGTCTGCTGACGTGCAATCCTTTGAGAATGAATGCTGAAGAAGAAGAAACTACATCTTCCAACTGATCTAACTTCTTTATTGGATTCAAAATATCAGCACGTTTCATTGAACTTGACCTATTTCCATGCTGGCAAGTCTGTCTGCTCTTACTTCTCCATAACATCCGCTTGTCCAGGCAGAGAAGTGAAAGTAACTCTTTTCAGCACAGACCTTGTAAGCGGCCCGCAACCTCTGTATATATTTCGATTGAATTTTTCAAAATATACTAAAAGAATTAGTGAGAAAGCAGACACCTGTATAATTTTAAAATCTCCGGCAATATCATTGTCCTGGGCACCATCATCACTTCCATCGTCATACTACTAGTGGTTATTCTGAAAGCACCACTTTTTCCCTATTACACTGCCCTCTACATGTGAATGTAAATGTACTGTGTCGAATAACGGCCCACCATTATCATCATCATCATCAGGTGCCATGCCGGCTGGCTTAGGCGATCATGGTTCACCACAATTCTCTATTTCAGCATTATGTATCAAAATCGTTGTTGTTTCCCTGCCGTGACAGGTTGTCAAACTGTCTAATATTTTCACACGTTGCCACCTCTGTCTCTGTTGCTTTCAATATTGCCTGTTGGGACTATGTTCTCCAAACCTCCCTGTCTCATGAAGTGGCCAAAATATGAAGATTTGCCATTTTCTTATATTATTGATTAAGGTCCGTTACGCATTTGACTCTCTCAACACCTCCACATTAGATTTTCTGGCTAGTCCATGGTATTCTCAGCATCCTTCTGTAGAACCACATCTCTATTGCCCCTAATTTCCCACTTTCCTGTATGTTTCCCACCAGTGTAGACAATACTATTTCCATCTGATAAATTGTGACTGAGGGTCTAGAGACCTTTGAATATATCTGAACGTGAATGTCATTGTCACGTTTCTTGGAAAGTGTGATGCCTGCACGAGTGGAAGTTGTACACTTCATAGTATTGCTTTCCCAATCTTCTCGATTCTTCATAGCCCTTTGGTTAAGTAAAATATATCTCTTATGATATATGTACGCCTTTTTCAACCGCGGATGATAGTCCAATTTAGTTATATCAGAGCTTTGCAACCATCACAAAATAGTGGAGGTCGCAGTTCTGGTAATCCAGTCATCACAATCTCTGCAGTTCTGGTAATCCAGTCATCACAATCTCTGAAGTGAGTGTCATTAAGTACTTCATGAATGATAAAACTTGCTAGCACTATGTCTGCTAATGTGCAGAGCATTTTTACATGTTAACATTGCGTTGTGATAATTCTCTGACACGCAACCTCGTGATCACGGGGCAGATTATCGCATAAATCCAATATTTAATGCTCGCACTCTTCCATTTTGCACATTAAGCCTTAATTTATTAATTGTATATGCACATTTATGAGTATTATTTCTAACATCGCGTCATGACCTTTATTATTGTAAGTAATTTTTCCAGTTAGTACCAAACGATTGGTGAGGGCGTTTTATTTTATTTAGTATTTCTGTTGTGTTGACTTTTTTTTTTTAAATTTAGGACTTTGGTCGTAACGTAGAAATTGTCTCTATCTTTATGATTTATTTCAATTTATACTATTTTTATAACATGTATTTCCTTATCCATACCACTGGTTATTTTTGTTACTGTGGACCGTGTTTTTAAAAAAAACAATTAGGCATTCTCTGGCATTCGGTTATAAGATTGATGGTAGGCGTATTGCCTCACACTTTTCTTTCATCACTGGTCGTCACACAAAATAACGTGACCCTTCTTTTTAAAACATGTTGTCAACATGTTTTAATGTCTCTGTGATTTTAGTTTCTTCATACAGTTGATCCATTCAAGTTTATAATCTATGATGTTAACTTTCAATTTCGTAATTTGTTTTAGGTATGTGTATTTGTGGGAAACCTATATCGGACATGTACTTAGATTGAATAAAAACAGACATAAACTACAAGCATTAAATGGGTACACCAGATGGCAAAAGGAAAAGAGAAAGACCAAGGGAAACTCTCCGCAGAGTAACCATCAAAAGGGTATGATCATGGGTCTCAAGAACATAAAAGACTTACACGGAGTAGCATCACATCGAATTGTAGAGCTCTAGTTTCTGCCCTATTCGCCGCTGAAGGAACATATATATATATATAGACTTATGGGGATGATAGCATTGAGTCTGTAATATTATTTCCCAGTTATCTATCTATCTATACGTTGTCGCCCTTGTTTGCCTTGTGGCGTCAGGGGTGGAAGAGTTCTCTGAGATGACCTTCTTGTGTGCTGTTTGTAAGCTTGTTCCTGTGGCTTTAATTTCTGTGATCCATCTTTTACATGGTCTGCCTTTGGCTTTATAACCGTTATGTCTATGTGTCATGGCCATTTGTGGCATGCTATCTGTCGGTAGTCTAGAAACGTGTGAAAACCACTTGATCTGTTGTCTTTTGATGTGTTCCAATACTGGTATTGTTTTGGTTATCTGTCTGATGTTGTCGTTTCTAATTCTATCTCTTAATGACACTCCGAGTATTTTTCGTAGACTGTAATTTCTGTTGTCACTATTTTTCTTTTGTCTTGTGCTATCATTGTCCAGGTTTGACACTGGTAGCATAGTGATTGAATAATAATAGTCTTGTATAATGCAACTTTAGTGTCTATGTTTAGATTTTTATTCTTGAAAATACGTATCATCTATCCTAAGATCTGATATGTTTTGTTGCATCTATTTTGTATCTCTTTACTTGTTTTCCCTTCACTCGATATAATGCTTCCTAAGTAAGTGAACGTATTTACATGTTTAAGGTGTTTATCATCGATGGAGATTGTGGTATTTCTTTCTTTCTTTCTTTCTTTGCTATTGCCATTATTTTGATCTTTTCAATATTGATCTTCATGTTGAAATTTTGACATGTTGTGTGGAGTCTGTTCATATGATCGTGGAATTGTTCTTCTGATGTCGCTATTAGTACATGGTCGTCTGCAAAGAGTAGTTCGTTAAATTTGTCTTTTATGTTATCTTCTTCGTTGGTACTTGTTAGTTTACATATGTGGTCGATATATGTTATAAAAAGTAGAGGGGATAGGACACACCCCTGGCGAACTCCTGATTGAATTTGGAACTTATTGGACACACCTGCATTTGTTCTTACTGCAAATAGGCTATTAGCATAAATGCCCTTGCATATGTTGATTAAATGTTCTGGTACTCCGTAGATTGATAGTGTTTTCCATAGTTGTTGTCTGTCTACTCTGACGAATACAGGGGAAAACCCCTACAAATGTGATGTTTGTGGGGAAAGATTTACTCACGTTGGAAACCTAAAGAGACATATACTTAGGCTGAAAAAAAGACTTAAATTTGTTCTATGACGCGGACACTTTTGTCACTCCCCTTTCGGGACACGGCAACACACGGGTTATGCAAGGTGGTGACTTATGCAATGTGGTTGAATTTGACTTATGCAAATGACCCCTACCATCGCATGGCACGCAAGGAACAAACCATAATTTTGAGAAGACTACGAACTGGCCACAGCAGGCTGAGAAGTCACATGTTCCGATGTAATTAATAAAGATTATACGGTAATGTTTGTACAATTGGCTATTTAAATGATGTTTTTTGACTTTTTGAAAAAAAAGATCATCTACAGAAACAATATGTAATGATTGTATGCTAATTATACATATTGATGGCCATTGTACTCTGGATATAAGGGCCCCACACTCAGAACACTCCCGAAGTATATGCCTGGCACTCTGTGTGCTGCCTGCCCACATGGCAGTGCCGCAAATCTCGAAGTTTGTGCACATGTGACCATGGAGTCGGTTGCGTCCCACTCCGGGGTGTAGAACTACAAATCGCTCTAATCTATTCATAATGTGATAGTCATCCAATGTTAGCGACCGTGGCCCTCCCATTTACCCGATCATCAGTTTCCTGTGACGGCAGGGGATTTACACATACAGCCGGTCCCCGGCAGCACCCTCCCCAGCCAGCCCCACCCACCTTCCGCCACTCCGCAGTGAGAGGGCATCCACTGCATAGCCACTTCACACTGACAAGGCAATCCACCAAGTAGCTTTTTTAAGTCTGTCAGACTCCCAGACCGGAGAGCCCGAAGCACCGACCTTGCATCTGTTAGGAATACCATGGGCTGTGGGCCAGGGTTAGAGCCCAGACGTCCCTCAGTTGCTACCAGAATTTCCTGGACCTCCGCATTATAACTATTGCAGAAACTTTCCGTTGGTGTTCCGATCGCATCTCCAGGCCAGCGTGGACACTCTATGCAACACCCGCACCTCCATTCCCAACCGCACCCCGCGCCACTTATCTGTGCATTCTCCGACTCATATGTCCCGCGGATATTGATCGTCCAGAAAACTAAGGGTGAATGTCCATCGCTGCACACCGCACCTCGGTCCTCGTTCAGTATCCCCCCACCCATGTGGGTCCGAACGTACATTGATCTTCCATGCCTTCCACTATAAGGGGTCAATTCTGGTACAGGCCTTAAGGGGCTGTCGACTTCAGGTAGGTCTGTAAGATGTCTACGAAGTCGTTTAGCTTGGTGGACAAAGCCAACTCCCTTCAGTCGTCCCACCGATAAACCCTGAAACCATTCCAACACTGGTTGACTTAGCATACATTGAAATCTGTCTGCCTATATTAGTACCACTGTGTCTCTGCGTGCGCCAATTGTTTGCGCTTTCCCTATCCCCCGTATCTCCACCATGGGTGTCGACCTCACCACTCCCAACACCTACCCAAGTTCCCGACCCTCCACTCCATTCAGATGCCGCAATTTGGCGCCCGATGCTGGACACCACGTATCCAAACCACACTCCCGGCGAGGCGCCGTAAACCCCACCGACAACATTCCCACCGGCTCACCATGCTGCTATACCCAGCCCTCTCATGACAGTCAACCACTCCTGGCCCCTGCCTTGTCAATGTGCTGCCTCCATATCAGTCCATCATCAAAGCAAATCCGAGGCCTACGAGCCGCCTATCCTTTCTCAAAAGTTCTCCACCCATCCTGACAACACCGGCCTTCTGTCCCGGCGAGAGTGCAAAGAGTACAGCGCTGCACCCACCTGTGTCAGTGCTGACGCACCATTCACATGCCCATAGGACTAAGGCATCAATAGTTCTGTATTTGTCTATTGGCCACCGTCGCATCCCCCTCCCCGTACACCAGATGCAACCAGTGCACATTGCCACCCTGATCCTATGAGGCAGTTCGGTATCCAGGTCACCGATGCAAACCAAGAAAAGTGTGAGGGACAGGGCCCTCCCGCTTCCCCCCCGTCGACCATCCAACTGCACCCCGGCTCCTCTACCATGCATATATGCCTTTATCCATTTGCAACACTCCCGAGTCAATCCTACAACCCCGCAATTTTCTCCATGCGCTCCGCTTTCCAAATTCCCTCCTGAAGTCAATCCACGCCGCCAGCACCAGTTTCCCATCGTGGAAGGCGTCCTCAATCTCGTGGGAGATGTAGGTCGCTCGATCCCCAGCAGAACATCACTGTTTGAAGTCATCTTGCGGCGATACAAGAAGGTCTTAACTTTCAAGGTACAACTGTATCCTAAGACCGACAACGCGTTCCATTGTCCTGCACACACAGCATGTGAGACCGATGGGCCCGCAATTGGAGACCGTGCCACAGTCCTTTCCTACTTTGAGAAGTGGCATCATTACCTCCTCCCTCCATGCTTGCGGAACATTACCTTTCCTAAAATAAATTACAAATTTGCAAAATTATTATACTAACATAGTTATTTCACCATTATTGATAATGTAAATGTTTTACACGTTTGTATGCTTCAAACCACAATGTAATCTGCCACAGTAGAAAAAATTGTTTACTTGCAATGTCTCTAACACTGTTTCGTCATCAATTTGTCTTTTTTATATTCACGCTCTTCGTAAGTTGTTAATGAATCTGAAGTGCAGAGGTGGCTAGTGAAACTCGCATGTGGCAAAATTAGATCTGATAGTTCACCACATCCATATTTATACAATAGTATATGCGATTCTACCAGAAGCATTTCTTAGCAATTAACGATTCACCAATGTTGTGCAAATAGCGAAATTCAATGTCAATAATTTCTGATACGCCGTAGGCCTATATTTATCCGGTCCAGAGACAGGTGCATTCTAATGATTCGGTCCAGAGATAGTTACATTCTAATGATTTGTCAGTCAGTTCCTCTTTTGACAAGTTTGGCACATAGGGCGGATGTCATAGTTCTCCATGACTGTCGGTCAGTTGACAGGGATTGCAAGGTCTTGTGCATTTATGCCTGTTGATTTCAATTCTTTCATAAATGTTCTTCTGAGCGTTGTTTTTGGTCTCTCCTGTTTTCTTTCCCGTCTGGTGTCCACATGAAGGCTTGTCGTGGAATAGATTTGGCCAGAGATAAATACTTTCCAATGATTCGATCGAGATATACCGTAGACACATTCCAATGATTTGATACATAGATAGATGCATTCCAATGATTCGCTCTATAGCTAGATACATTCCAATGATTGAGTTCAGAGATATATATATATTTCAATGATTCGGTCCAGAAATAGATACATTTCAAGGATTCGGTCCAGAAATAGATACATTTCAAGGATTCGGTCCAGAAATAGATACATTTAAAGCATTCGGTCCAGAAATAGATACATTCCAAGGATTCGGTCGAGATACTGGTACATTCCAAGGATTCGGTCCAGAGTTGGCTACATTCCAACGATTCTGTCCAGAGATATATTCCAGTGATTCGCTCCAGATAGATAGGCACTATATTTTAATGATTCGGTCTAGAGATAGATATATCTAATGACTCGACTGTAATGGCGTTATCTGCAGAAGTTTTAAACTTTGCTGCATTCAAGCAAATACATTTGTATATAAACTGTTGCGTTGTACATAGTCTGAATCTGAATATAGTGGCTATATAAGGCGTTACTAGGTTAAACGCGTTTACTCGAAAATCTTGCAGAAGTTAAGATGTGTCGGGCCATTGTAGCACATGAAACGGTGACACAATACATTTCTGAACTGCATCCTGCTGGAAAACTAGTAGGACAATTATACTGCTACAATAAGGATCTAGTGGGTGTATGAGAACAAATTCCAGAATAAATCCCTGAACCCACATATTTCACCCAATCTGGAATATTATATATGAGCAGCTATTGTAATAATGCGATGTATCACGGTCATTACCTTTATCACAAAAATATACATAACATAAAAAAAACCCCACTGAGTGTTGCATCTTAAATCAATCTATAATATAATAGTTGTGTTCTGTCTAATCTCCGGAACGCTCTATAAATAACGCATTTACATCACGGAATTGCGTGCGACATCCAATCAAAACGATTGGTGTCGTGAGTTATTCAAAGCAGATATCATTTTTGTATACACATTTTATTGATGCGCTAACAGGTAAACTTCTGTATCGGCTTGTGGTTAAAGTTATCTAAAATACATTATATTTAAAATATACATATAGTTTGCTTTAAATGATTGATGAAGTTGATACAATCGCAAGAAACGTAAAACACCACCAACAACAACAACAAAAACAACAAAAGAGCGAAAAGATAGATGAGTGAGTAGTCAAAGTCAAGACTAAGTCGCTCGGATTCGTGTCGCAAATGATGCAGAGCATACCCATTGAATTGAAAGGGATATGCAAAGATTTTATCAAGAAACCCTTCAACAAAGACAAACATGACTTGCTAAGGATACTGAATAGCATCGGCGTCGAGCTAAGCTAAAATCACCATCGCAAAGAGAAAATCGACAAGTTATGAATAGAGAATACCAACGTCGTCACAGACAGCATGAAACTTTTTGACCATACGCAGAAACGTCAAGCTGCAGATACCGAGGCTTACTCATTGTCACAAATTCGTGATGTCAAGCAATTTCAAATGAAGCAGCATATTTTGCTGAGGATTGTGTTGCTGTACATAATGTATAAATTTCGATATTACATGTCAATTTTGTGGTGCTAATGTATTTTTTTGAACGAACGTCCTTACGATGGCAAGTTTACAAATTGTTGCAGAGAGGGAAAGATCATGCTCCCAAAGCTACACAGCCACCATGGTAATAAGCTAGAGTATCCCGAATTATTGCGCTTGATGTTCTCTGATAATACTATCCATAAATACACACATTTTCGCGAGAATATTCGCTCTTATAAAAGCCCTCTTTCCTTAGCGTCAATGGGAGCAAAATTACGGATTGCTAAGGTCGAGGTCCATATTTTTTTAAAGTTCATGGACAAACATATCATCGAACTTCTCATATACAACCGCCATACAACAAAGTTGGACAGTTCGCTCAGTTATATTTTGGACAGTACTCAAGCAACAGACATTCGACAAGCACACGCAGCTAACGCTACATGCAAAAAGATAAATTCTTGATAAAATTGATCGATATTTTTGTCAACATAATAGACTAGCACAGTCCTATCAGTTAATGTGTGATTTCGAACAAAGAGTGATTCAGAATACTGCTCAAATTGGAAGAGACATTCCAGTACAAAACATGGTCTTCAAGCGCTATCATCAATCTGTTCGATGTCACTATAATGAACCAGCATCTAACGAGGTTGCAATGACGAATCAATGAAGATAGAGAACCACTTTTTAACCACGCCATTCGAATTTACCGTTGAATCCAGAGAATCCAACAAAGCAGTTCATTAATATCAATATACTTAGCTCGAATATGGATCCAATGTCCTACTCGCTTTTGTTCCCATACGGTGAGCCGGGATGGCAAGCATGCTGACAATGTGAGGCATATAAGGGCAAGCAACCCAATAAATTAAAACAATAATAAAAATTAAAAACAAAAGTAAAAAACAATAAATATTGTCACGACGGTTCCCGATGGAATCCGAACGAATCTAGTGTATTTTATTTTAATACTAAAACACTTGTTATCAATCACAACAAAGTACATGTATTTATATTAAGTCGATAGCAACATTACATATGGGGAATAGAGATTGAGATACCGGAAGTGGATATCGGAAATGAGAAGACGAAAAACACTTACTGCTGAAACGAAACTTCAAAGAACTGGAGAATAATGTTACTTATTAAATTTAAAAAAAGACGATGATTATGTACTTGTACAAAATATGTTTATCACTAAGATAATACCCAGAAACAAATATGCAAATAGAGAGCAAGATATATATATATATATATATATATATATATATATATATATATATATATATATATATATATATATATATATATATATATATATATATATATATATATATATATAAACAGCACTGGAAATAAATATAACTTACATTAAGTACATAGGTACGGTAAAGGTAGGTTCCAAGGCATCTTCCGTCGGGGATGAGGATAACACTTCATGTACTAAGCCGCAGCAACTATTACGTGGGGTGGCAAGTTTCCTTCCTGGCTGTTTTTACCTCCCCAAACTCTCAGATACTCATTTACAGCGGAGACGACTGGAGGAGTGGTCGCGTCAAGCGAGTAAACACAACCCTGGTTTTTGTGTGTGTTCGGACGTGGTTTAAAACCTGAGATGCTGTAACCCAGTGATAGCAAGCAAGCTCACTATCAACAATGTCACTCGCCCCTTCATATATACATATATTAAGAACAGTTAAGTTAGAAAGCAGTAAAAGATGAGTAATATTCCGGAAGTCCCTTGAAAACAGAAAAAGTGAAAAACATAAACACAAAGAGGCAAGAAACATGAATTTAAGAGAACTGTAAATAAAACTTTCTTTACTGCATGTTTTCCTGGGAAGGAATGGAGAGAGGCTTTCTACGGGCCGTGGAAATAAAGGCCGCTTTGCCATAGCAGATGCCATGACATGTACAGGAAGAATTTTGTTTGTACCTCCGAAAGAAAAAATCCTGCTCCCACCTTGGATTGAACCCGGAGCCACATTGGTCTGAAAACGACGTTCTAACCACAGGACCATGAGAACTTTAGAGAACTAACTGTAAGAGGTGAAAAAAAAGAGAATAAATGAAATGACTAACAGCAAACAAGTTTGTAGAAGACCAGTGGTTTACAGTGGAAGGAAGAAGCCGAGGAATTGTCTTGCAAGTAAACTACTCTATAAGATCATAAATATGCCAGGCAGACTCATCAGTCCATATGAGTATCAGTATTAGACTATTCAAATAACCAATCTTTTCTTGTCTCTTCTGTGTTCATTCATAAACTCTTGCCAGCTACATATCTTGAAAAAAAAGTCGTTTGAAGGAAATGTCCTGTGTCGTGATTTACAGCTTGACTGCGATTTGTGCGTTTCTCAGTTGACCCAATACATCAGAATTCTGCAATATTTTGGGTCATTTTTGCCTACTGAATGAGTAGTCAACGCTAAGTTCAATCTTTCTTAAACGCCTTCTACAACATGTATGATAAGTTACAGTGTTACTATTCTGTGCTTCCTATTTGGGGCGCAGCAATGCACGGGCGTAACCATATTTGAACAAATAACAAATTTCAGTAAAAAAGGCGTGCAGAAATCAATTAACAGTCAACAGCGCAATTCAAGTACATGATGTAAGATAACATGTTTTATGCTCGTCTGATTTGTATGCCGAGATTTACTGGGATCTTTGTTTTGAAGGCAATTTGTAGAAGTGAAATGGCTTCCTCGGCGCTGACATCGTGTAAGGAGTTTCCATTAACCTTTGTAATCTGGACCCCTGGCTGGGAGAAAAATTAAAAAGTTATTAGTTTACGTATTAGGACAGAAAAATATTGTTCAGAATGTTGAATAACATAATTTAATTTGATATATAAAAAAGTACAATTTCGAAACAGCTATTTATTGCAAATGTCAAAGTTTGAATCTAAGTTAAATTGCATGCATACTGATCCGTATCCATCTGTTAATCTACCAAATGTTGGTCCGTGCTTCTGTATCCATTTATTAATTCATTAATTTCATATATCCATAGTTCCGTGCTTCTGTATATCTATCAGTATGTTATCAGATTCGATCACTTGTCTAAGCTAGAGGTTTTCAACCTTCGTTTGGGTTGCGACCCAATTGCGACAAAATTACATTGAAAACATAGTTTTACGTCCCTTCAGCGCCGAATGCGGTGCATAGTGCAGAAACCAGAGGTTTCCTGTTCTTGCGATGTGATGCTACTGTGTAATTCTTGCATGTTGTTGAGACCTATAGCCATACCTTCTTTGATGGTTGGTCTGCAAAGAGTCTCTCTTGGTCTTCCTCTTTTCCTTTGATGGTTGAAATTGTAACTTGTCAGCACATTAAAAATTCCTGGTTGTTTCCCCAAATCTACTTATGTTAATATTATGTGGTCTACAAGTTGAGAATGTGGGTCGCTTCAGTGTATCCATTGAGAACATACTATATAAACCTACTCGTATTTTTGAAAATGATAACTATATATTATTAATTATAACAATTTTATATTATTCCAGCTTTAAGATATTCATTAAAAATGAATATTTCTTTTCAAGAAATAATTAAAAAATATTTTATTGCGTTAATCGGTGACCCCGCATAAGTCTCATGAGTTGTTATCCGTGTTGTCCAAGGTCAACAATTAGAGGAAGGTGTGTGTGTGTGTGTGTGTGTGTGTGTGTGTGTGGGAGAGGGGGTGGGGGCCTGAAAAAGTTTGACAATTGCTGACAAGGGGAAGACAGGAGAATAAAGAAAACATTTTTATACTCCAATTAAATCGTTTTAATTTTTATATATTTTTTTCTCTAAAAATATGAAACAAATCATGTAGTTTTTACGTACTTTATCTGATAACATTTTTTAGCGGTCGGAAGGAGCTTCATCTTTGACATAATTAATTAAGCAGAGGATCTTTGAATTATTGACATACGCCGAGAACAGCGAGATAACAAAATTAAAAGGACAAACAATTGTTGACTGCAATTCCAAATAAAGTTCCCAATACAATAGAACAGGCTGAAAAAACTATATAGTTGGATCAGTCAGTCAGTTCCTCTTTTGCCAAGTTCGGCACATAGGGCGGGTGCCATAGTTCTCCATGCTTGTCGGTCAGTTGCCAAGGATTGCAGGACTTGTATTTATGCCTGTTGATTTTAATTCATTCATAACAGTTCTTCTGAGCGCAGTTTTTGGTCTTCCCTGTTTTCTTTCCCCGTCTGGTGTCCACATGAAGGCTTGTTGTGGAATTCTGTCTTCCTTCATTCTAAGAATGTGTCCGATGTATATGCAGCAACGTTTTCTGATGGTGTTCGTCACATATTCTTGTTTTGCCTCCTCTCTTAGTATGTCGTTTGATTTGAAATCTTTCCAATTAGTATTTGTGATTTTTTAGGCATCTATTCTCGAAGGCAACTAACTTCTTATCCATTATTGCGGTAGATTTCCAACTCTCACATCCATATGTCAATGATGGAATCACACTTGCATTTAATAGTCGCAATTTGATGTGTTAACTTGCGATCTTCGCTCTCCAGATGTTTGAGAGTTTGTTAAAGTCGTTGGAGGCGAGAGCGATTGGAGTCTTGATTTCTGAGTTCGTATCTCCGTCTGCTGCTATCTTGCTTCCCAAATATACGAAATTTGAAATGTTGTCTAGTGTATTATCATCTAGTTTAATTTATTATGTCAGGCCGATAAAGTTCATAAGTTTCGTTTTTATGTGTGTTTAATTGAAGGCCTATCTGTTGCGCGAAAAATAAGAGTCTGTTTTTTTCTTGGAGATCTTGGTGTGTTGAACTCAGTAGAGCAATATCATATGCGAACCGAATTTTAAAATTTTCTTGCGCAATTTAGAATTTGTTGGAATCTTAATTGATGGTTTCATTTTGCTTAGAACTATAACATCCGTTACAGAAACACTGGGAGTTTTACAATGACAATTTGTTAAATCGTCGATTAATGTATCCAAAAGAATCAAGAACACACGTCCGCCATCTTGAAACTGGTAACCGGAACTCCCAGTTATAGCTGGATACAAATAGAATATGTCTACGCATGGAAAAAAATTCTTAAAATAAAATAACTATGTGATTATATGTGCAATTGATGGAAAGAAACATGAAGTACTTTTCAAAGAATAATTGGAAAATATAAGATAAAATGATGTCTCACATAACGAAACAATACATTTTTGACAACACACACACATATATATATATATATATATATATATATATGAAACGTGACATTTTTCTCCCAGGAACATGTTCATCGATATCACACAGTATAGCCAAAATGAAGAGTTTTACTAAACATCGTGAAGTTAAAACACATACCTATGAGCATTTCTACTCCACCTACACACCAATTCATCAACTCGTTCTTCGTGTGTGTGTATATATATATAATGTATACGCTAGTAATTCTGAAAACACGTAAATATAGCTTCAGTAATGACTCAACATACCTGCAACCGTTTATCATCTGAAGCTGCACTTCCTGAATGTATTTGTTTTATTAAAATTCGTTTATCAATGGGGTCGTTCCGTCCTCCACCAATCTCCAAACCTGATGTAAAATGTTTATACATTTTATCAACATTTCTAATCTTACAATGTATTTGATGTTTTAAAATAACAGTACATAGTAAATTGGAGAGAACAAATAGTTTCTGGGACTCTTTCAACTTGCAAAAACTATTACATACGAAATGGTAGTAGTTTTGAAAACAATCGCACACCGGCATTTTGGGAATTTATTATGCGTGCTAGTAGCATGCAATTTTATTTTTAAATTACAAGATTAGAGGAATGCAGTAGCCTAGTTGAAAATGTGGTTGCTTACTATCACAGGGTTACAGCTTGCCAGGTTTGAAACCACGTCATGACCGAAACGAATTTAAAAATAATTCTGGGCTGACACGACCAAGTCGACTTTACTCATTTATTTAACCAATATTTAGCATATATACAGAGCAAGTCAGGGAACTGGTCACCGCATCTAATAGTTGCTGCTGCTTGGTATATATTAGTTATCTTTATTCCCGACGGCACCTTGTCCTTTACCACTTGTTCTTGACTACAGAAATATAAACGGTGCGATCCTGACCGATTGACAGTATAGAAGACCTATTCGCTAAATAAAGTTGGACCCCATTCGTTATATGTTTTGATTATTGTTTCTATTTCAATTGGTTACTATTTATATGCTTGGTGTCGCATGCCAAAAATAGGCAAAGCGATTCTAGGTAAACGATGATGTTCCTCCTTTGCAAGCGAAGATGCTTGTGACATGAAAAAAAACCCAATAAAATATGGTGAAAAACAAAAACATTTGCGATTGTCTAATTTGGTTAAGGTTTGTGAGATTGTAGATGTCCGATGAGTCCGAATCGTGCCAGGAAAGTTCTATTGTAGTGCGTGCAGGAGTGCAGAGAGTCCCGAGTAGGAGAGTTTTCGGATTTGTACTTTCGTTTCCGTCTTTTGTGAATTTCTCGCAGTGTTCTCTATTTTTCAAATTTACTGATGTCAACAGTGATCTGGGTGTGCCAAGATGAGAGATCAAGGTCTGTAGTCTCCCAGGAAATTATATAAATAGTAACTAACTGGAAGCCAATCACGTAATCAAAACACGTAATGAATGGAATCCAGCTTAATTTAGCAAATAAGTCTTCCATAACTGCCGAATGTCTCGGTACAATCCCAGTAGATGGGTCTACTCTTATGCGGAAAGCGAAACGAAATAAATGACAATGGATAAGCAAATCTTTGTTATTCGTTTTTCAACTATTGTTTCCTTGGATATAACTTACTCATCAGTTGTTGAAAGTGGTGATATCTATTTAGGAGGGTCATATTTTAGTGGTGAACACATCTTTGCATCCAGCAGCAGTCCTCGCGACTATAACATACGTACTACCTGTTATCGGCCGCTGGTAAGCTCAACAAACTTACGACTATGTTAACCATTTTGTATTAGCAGGAAGTCACAGAATTACACAAAATTTGCGATCGTCGCAGATTTCATAAACAAGTTTGAATGTAGGTCCCTCGGCGGGTATTGTACCATGTAAACAGTTGAAACGGATCTCAACAATGATTGGTACGTATGTAATTGTGCAGCTGATTGTTTCTTCTTCTTCTTCAGCTTTCATTCTCAAACTCCTGCTGAATTCTCTTGTAGCAGGACATGTCCTACTAGATTTCCAGCAGAATGTAGTCCAGAGAATGGAAATGCGTTGTGTCGCCGTTTTATTTGCACCAATGGCCCGACACATCCGTCTTCGGCAGGATTGTTTCAAGTAGGTGTGTACAAAATGTCAGACGCTGGCCAAATATGACTTGCCAAACAATTTTTGTTGTTTTGTTGGCTCAGCACGCTCATTTAAAGTGACAGTATGCACTGGCTCCTGATCTCAGAAAATTTAGAACTATAAGCAAAGAAAATTAAAAACTATAACCAATTTGAACTACTACAGCTTCTAAGGATAAAAGATAAATTATAGTGACTTAATGTCATGCGAGTTATGCGTAGTTTGAACCGACGACCCATAAAGGTTGATCACCTCTATTTTCAAGATGGTAGTAGTTAATGAGTGTGCCTCTCTTTTGGAGAGGCGTGCCCCTTTCAACCAGCGGACAAAGTCCAATTAGGTTATATCAGGACACACTACCATAAAATATTAGAGGTAACAAAGACCCCAATAAGTAATAATATTTTCAAGATTGTTTAACTGATATCATATATACATAGAGGTAGCATTTTTCTACAAAGTATTGAATAATTTGAACCGTGATTTTGACTAGTCTGAAATATACAAATGAAGAGGACAAAGGCAGAGATGATAGCACAATGATAATATAAATCCTACCCAAATAATTATATATATTCGACGACTTTATGATTTTTATACGCGTTTCCTAGATAGTCATTTAAAAGGAAGATTTAAGAACAAACATGAATAATCTCCCTTTGTATGGAAGATGATATTATAACAATCATGGTTTCTTGCCGAAATGCAGGGATAACGGCGGTATTATATTTAAAAGACATACCCCTAGCTCAGGGACATATTTATCTCTAAAGTTTAAAGACAGAGTGGGTGATACACATTAAAGACATATTGCTGATATACATTCCATGGTTTTGACAAACTGGAAGACTGTCACAGGCTAGACATGTTCAACTGAATCAAAGACGTGACGCCAGAGATATTCTAGGTATATGTGATGCACAATAAACCATAGCACAACATGAGTATGATTAGGCAGGTACAAGTGGGTCTCATTCACGAACAGCGGATTGGGGTCTTGGAAAATGTGAGGTTGAAAGTAATTACATTTATTTTCGTGCCCGGACACGTGGGTGTTCGAAGCAATGAAAAAGCAGATGAACTGGCGTCATGCGAGATTGTGGCACTTGGCGATGGGGCAATGAGTCGAACTGATGTTTTGAACTCCGTAAGAGATATAACACGCGAGAATGAGACTAATGTGGATGATGATTTCTTTTTAATGGCCATGATTAAAGAACAGGGTTTGAAATGCGGTGTTCCTAGAAGTGAACATTTTGGAGGGCGCAGAAGAATGATGGTCAACCAGCATATGACCGGTACTGTCAGCAGAAATGTAATGGCGGATACACTCAAGGAGATATCGGAGCAACTGTGAACGTGTACAGTTTGCAGTGATGTTGATCCGACGATAGTTATAGATTATAACTATAGCACAACAATATAAAACTCTCCTGCTGAATTCACACACAAATTCTGCAGTTTAATTAGGACTGTACTCAAACAATCCAAATGCCATAGCCATAAACATAAACAGACTAAAATTCTAATGTAAGGAAAAGCGAAAATAATGACGACGAACTAACTTACCTAATATGGGTTTGTGTTTTGATATGTAAACGATTTCTTCTCCATTCTCTACGATCGAGTTTCTGCTGTTGTTATCATTATTTTCCAAAATAACACTTGAAAGAAAAATAAATTAACGCCATTATTAACCATTTCAAAATATCATAATTTCTAGCTTGATTTTGAAACTAAATCGGATTCATTCATTCATGCACATGTTTACCGTGCTAAACACCATTCATTCATGTCTACCCATGGTTGTTCAGTCCCTTTCTGGTTATTAATAGCAGAAAAGTCATAGAATATATTCGATTATTATATCTATATTTTTCTCCATTTCAAAGCCTTCGCTGCAGTCTACATGTAAGTTAGAGCTCCGTTTGAGTGCAACAAATAGGCGCTTTTCGTACAACAAAAGTGTAACCAGAAGATGAAGAAAGGCAAAAGCAACAGGAATGTTAATGGTTAGCATGTAGAGAAAGTATAAAGCACAAGGAAATACAACATATAAAACACAAGGAAATACAATATATAAAACACAAGGAAATACAACATATAAAACACAAGGAAATACAACATATAAAACACAAGGAAATACAACATATAAAACACAAGGAAATACAATATATAAAACACAAGGAAATACAACATATAAAACACAAGGAAATACAACATATAAAACACAAGGAAATACAACATATAAAACACAAGGAAATACAACATATAAAACACAAGGAAATACAACATATAAAACACAAGGAAATACAACATATAAAACACAAGGAAATACAACATATAAAACACATGGAAATACAACATATAAAATACAAGTATAAAAATGTATACAAATAGTAAAAATAAAAATCTTGTGTGGATAAGCTTCTGGACGAGAAACCGGAAGTCTAAATTAAGAACAGAACAGAAAGAAGAAATTAGTGACGTGACATCCGGTTAGTGTTAGTTCTTCTTCTTCTTCTTCTTCGTTCGTTCTCAAACTCCTGCAGATTGACAGGATGTAGTCCAGAAAACGAAATGCGTTGTGTCATGGTTTACAACATTGCTGCGATAATTCTAAAAACTAGAAGACATGGACCGATCAACCGAAAGTGAGGATAGTGAAGACATAGATAGAGGTGTTAAAAGAACACACCAGTGTACAAGAGAGTTTCCATGACCCCATGGTATGGATAAGGCGGTTCTCCGCCAAGAAGCGACTCATCGAGTCTGATGTGCATGATCCAATAGCCGTGATCGAGGTGTCAATTGTCTTTAACGGTGAACTTTATTTTTTCCTTCTACCCCGTATTACATAATTAGTTTTAACAGCCTTGATTGAAATTCGCCATAATTTTTCAACAGCTCCATAACGACTCTATTGACATTGTCATTTACGTTTTAATAGCACATGAGACATGGGACATACATTTCTATTCTGTATAATAATTAAGGTAATTGTAAACGCTCTTCTACTCATATGCCCATAATTTCTATCTAGTTTATGCAGGGCTTATTCTTTCGAAGAAATGGTGCCGGTTTTTTCATGCAGCAGTTCCACTGGAATTATGTAGCGGCGTCATCATCATCCTCATCAAGTGCCGTCTCCTCAACGAAGGTTGACTGTAACAGATCTACAACATCCCCTGTCTTGTTTTGTTGATGCACTCTGCTAGAATGTAGTCCGTCCATCTTGTGATGTTACTCTCCCACTTGTATCTCTGCCTACCTCTTGCTTGCACCCCTTTGATTTTACCCTCAAGTAAGGACTTCAACAAGGTGCCTTGTCTCTTAATGTGTCCAAAATATTTTACTTTCTTGATTTTTATTTCATTTAATAATTTTTTCTTCATACTAAGTGTTGTTAGAACCTATTTGTTTGTTCTATTCTCTTTCATGATGTTCTCCCTATTCTTCTATATATCCACATCTTTTGGCGAGTTTGAATGCAGCTACATTTGTTTTCGTGCTGGGACGTGTGTGGGTTCGAGACAATGGGGGAGCAGATAGACTGGCGTTGTGCGCGATTGTGGCACGGGGCGATGGACCGAGCTGACGTTTTGAACTCCATATGACATATGGCACGCGAGAGTGAGATTAGTGTGGACAGTGAATCCTTTTCAGTGTCCAGGATTAAAGATCAGGATTTGAGGTGCGGTGTTGCTAAAAGTTAACATTTTAGAGGGTGCAGAAAAATGATGGTCAACCAGCAGAGGACTGGTACTGTCAGCAGAAGTGTAATAGCGGATACACTCAGGGAGAGATCAGAGCAAATATGGACGTGTCCATTTTGCAGTAATGATGATCCGACGACTGATTAACTAACTAACAAACTAGCTAACTAACTAACTAACCAACCAACCAACCAACCAACCAACCAACCAACCAACCAACCAACCAACCAACCAACCAACCAACCAACCAACCAACCAACCAACCAACCAACCAACCAACCAACCAACCAACCAACCAACCAACCAACTAACTAACTAACTAACTAACTAACTAACTAACTGACTAACTGACTAACTAACTAACTAACTAACTAACTGACTAACTGACTAACTAACTGACTAACTGACTAACTGACTGACTGACTAACTGACTAACTGACTGTCTGCTGACGGACTGACTAACTATATCCACATCTCAAAGCCATTAATTATGTCTTCTAATTGTTTGTTTATTGTCCATGTTTTCTGTTTCACATCTGCAATCATTTGTGATTATGTGTCAAGGATATTGATAATGTTCTACTTAGCAGTCTACAGCGTTGAATTAGTAGTCTAAAATCTACATCGGCGTAGTCTACCTATAAGAATAATGTTTATATTGTACTTTTAATTACAATGATAATATAACAATATGTTCTTGTAACATGAGGAATCTAGATACATTTTCTCCTTATTTAGTCTGACCGGAACGCATATCTCATGGAATTTTTCTCTCATGTTCTGTTAATTAGTGGGTGCATTAATTTTGTTAAACATTGATTGCCTTGATGGCCTTGGAGGAATTCTATATGATCTAGCCACTTTTTCTCATCTTATTGTATTGTATATTTACCTTTACATTGCTTATAAAACATAAATATTTTAACAAGACTTTTAATATAAAAGAATAACACGGGCAGGCAAACTGATTTACTTACACTTCCAGAGATCCTGGAAATTTTTCAAAATGTTTCCTTGATGTACGACTATGATCAGATGAATTGTGGTAGTTGATGTTATATGACTTCAACTTGTCATGGGTATTGACGGAGTGTTGCGACTGCGCAGGTAGAGTCTGATTTGCCTCTTCTGTATAGATGATTATAAAATTAATAAATTTTACAGCCATATATAGGTAACAAAATAGTTAAACGAAATTTAGTTTTTGAAATTGCTTGTACTTTATTAAAGCGTTAAATGAAAGCAAATAAACATAACTCTATGATCTGTAAGGAATGTCGTGAAAGATATTAGGACACATCGAGGAACAGCAGGCGAAGCATGGAATAGGGTAAGGAAAATTTGGTAAAGACCGGCGACACACAGTATTATGTGTGTTACCATTTTTATGTGTATTACCAGTATTATGTGTGCTACCAGTGATTAGCAAAACTTCATTACTTTATTCCCTGTTGGATGATATTTTTTAATGATTACATATATCAAATGAACTATGGTACATATTTTTCATCATAACACAAATTGACAGGTAGTTAGTTAAAGAGTTTACCTCTCTTTTGGAGAGGCGCGACCCTTGAAACCAGCGGACAACAAAGTCAAATTAGGTTATATCAGGACGCACTACCATAAAATATTAGAGGTAACAAAAACCCCAAATTAAATATATATTAACAGATTGAAAAAAAGAGTACAATATAAGCATATGTAAAGAGCATGCAAGATATTTTCTTTTTCTACGTGTTTATTTCGAAAGTTTTGAAAGGACACGGAGAAAGTTACGTGGTTGTACAAGCTATAACAAATGAAGATTAAGAAGATGCATGCAATGATTGACACAATATATCCTTTATTAAGGTAAGCGGAGATATGAACCAGGGTCATAGCATACGATATAAGAAGCAGAAACTCACATCCCTTTAGAAAATCCATTACGACGTTTAGTAGCAGGGAGCACGACAGAAAGTATGCCCCCCCTCACCCTGCTCCTGGTGGTTTTCTAAACAACAGGTCACAAAAATCTCACGAAAATGAAAGAGTTGCACGCAAAAAATAGGAAATGATATTTTTTCAAAAAAAAAGGTACACCTCCTTGTTACCAAAGACGCAAACAATCTTTACGGCCTTGAGATCCTGACGTGTATTTTGAAAATATGTAAACTCGATAGACTTAAATTTTTTACTGAGAGTGCGTTGGGAAACTTTTCAGTTTCTAGATTGTCTTACAGATTAATACATATTCTTACAACAGCATATTTAGTATTGATTTAACTGTGAGAATAGAAGATAGATGCAGAGATTATATCAACGTAACAATAATCTTATAATCGCTGTAAACATAATATATTTACTTCTTATTCTACTGAATATCAGTATATCATGCCCATATGACGAACAAACGAGCATGTTCAAGTTGAGAATTCATTATACATATATAATATTTCCATGGCCATATTGTGACCATTAATTCATATGAACAGTGAGAAATAGATGGCATGGCTGTAGATACGTATTCTATACAGGAGAATAGTATCCTACATTACAAATGGATTGTATCGGAAATAGAAGTTGATGAAAGCATTATATCAACTTAACGTTAACACTAACACCACAGCGGTTGTAAAAATTACACATCAAACCTGCAGAGATGAATTTTGACAGCTGCTTATCATATCCTTCAATGTTGTAGTTAGCAACCAGATTGTCGAAGCTGGCAATATGACTTGGAGCGATAACATTCCTTTTAGAATAAAAGTAATGATGATCAATAGAAATGTACTTTAAAGTTTGGTATACTTCATTTGAATAACTGGCATTAAAAAATATATGTTAAAACCATTTCACAAGTAATATGCCCGAATGTATTTAATAAGCCAGATTATATTAATTTACAAAAATGTATTGTTGTCCTAGATTGAACGCCTCAAATCTCTGATATGATATCGAACTGTGCCATCTTCATTTTAAGAAATAATATGAATAAGAAGTGAATTGACATCTGGTTCACACTGGAAATATCTGTACTTATAACTTATATTTGAAACATTTCACCACCTGTTGCTCATACAACGTGAGTTCTTATACTTTCATTTTAAATTGAAGACACCACCGAAGACCGATATGTTTGGCCATTGGCGCACATAAAACAGCGACACACCACATTCCATTCTCTGGACTACAACCTGCTGGAAATCTGTTAGGGCCATTGTCCTGCTACAAGGGAGATCAAGCGGTAATTTGAGAATGAACGCTGAAGAAGAAGAAATTGAAGACTATTCTCTTAAACAAATTATCAAACTTGCTCACCAATTAAACATATATTTTCAAAAGATTATATGAACTATATAAAAACAAAAAAATCGACATCCAGTGTTCTTAACCTTAAGGTGTAGTTATACCAGCCTCGCTGTTAATCTTAACAAAGGGTACTTAAGCTGAAATGGGTAAAAAAAAAAAAAAACAAAAAAAAAACGTTTTTTTAAGTGGGTAGTTCTGAAATAGGTAATGTAACAAAGATAACGTTATACTAGAGAAAAGAAAATTGAAAAATAACGTCCATGGATTATATTTACAACATCATTCTCCAGATAAGGGTCCTGAGCACTGTCACAACGTCACTCATCTTGGAAGATTCCATTATTAACATGAGGGTGACACAAAATAAGTATAACAGTGACCAATGAAAATCATAGATCAGTCAGATCAGCCGTGTCCATCGAAAAATATAAATACCTGCTAGCTAATTTGGAATGATCCTTCTAAAGTAACGCATTTTATTTTTGCCCGCGATTTTCATTGGTCGTTGTCACAAAGTACACACCCTGAACAGTGAAGAAAAAACCCGCGTCACATCTTCTTTACAAAGTGGATATTTTCCGGAGATCCCTGGTGATTATTACATGAAGCTATAAGTTACGTGCTATGAGCGGTACACTCCGCAATGGCGCGCCGCTTCGTTGAGAAAAATGGAGTGCATATGGATAAACCCGAGTTCAATGAAGGCAATTTTCTACTCCTTTTAACCCTATCTACTATCTGCCCTAGTACTACCACTTGTCATATTTAATATTTAGTTACTTACCTAACATCAACCAAAAGCAGTCTCTTTTCCGGTTTGTCTAATATGGCTAGCAGAAGCTCAACTAATCTCTCAAGATCTTTATTCTCATGATACTAAATGAAGAAATAAACATGACTTTATCAAACACATTTTGTATTTCATTTTCATCATTCACCTACAAATATGATATGCGCCAAAACGTCCAGTATTGAAACTTTCAAATGCTCATGTGTGTTTGTTAGTGTCTTGCAGATGAATACGAAGAAATAAACTCACAGATGACAGCTGGGTTATTTTTTGTTTTTAAAATTTTAAAATTATAATTTAAATACTGTATATGTTGGCAAGTGCTGCATTAGACAAAGTTGCTGGTGTGGACATGCATTGAGGCACGGGACACTTTCTATGATTATTTGTACATTTGAGTATTGAAGAATATCGCAGGCGTGCATAGATATTGAAAAAAACTGACTGAAAAGAATATTCACATCAGCACGGTAATAAAAACAAGCACGAGATGACTGGCAGAAAACAATAATTATATCCATTTGGGGAAAAAAGAGAATCCAAAGCGAGTGTGAGATACACAGAGACATATCTCTACTCGGCAGCATAGACAAGATGTTTGAAAAAATCATAGAGCAGAGAGTAAGATCGACATTAGAATTCCCATCTATATACGACACAATTTGGTTTCAGAAAAGACATGGGATGCATATATGCAGTTTTTGGCACTACGCCTGTTGAGCGAAAAGACACTTGAATCTAAACAACTAAACATCGTCTTCATCGACCAAGAAAAGGCATTTGATAGAGTGGACAAAGAAAGTTTGTGGATTATATTGGAGGACTATGGAATACATGGACAATTATTGGTCAACATAAGATCTTCATACAAAAACTGACAAAACATCATCAGAACTGCTGAGGGAATAACCGATTCATTTGAAATAAAAACAGGCATCAGACAAGACTACGTACTATCATAACTTCTGTTAATAACATACATGGACAGGATAACTAAAGAAACATCCAAGAAATGAATCAACCCCTACAGAGACATCAAAGGAAGAACACATCTAAAAAATCAAAGGAACTGCTATTTTCTGGTGATCAAAGTTGTATATACGAGTCTGAAGTTGAATTACAGCGACACACATGACTGTCCCATATAAACTGTGAACCAACAGGGTAAGAGAAAGGTGCGAAGACAAAATTATAATTGGTGAAGAAACTAAACATATCTGAGAGATTATGAAGACAATCAGAATACCAGGCTAATTAAATGTATGTGTCAATGGTACAAAACTAAAGCTGGTCACAGAATTCAAATATTTAGGTGAAATATAAAATATCTCACATTATGAATATGTCTGATAACTGCCTTGTACTCATCTTCTGTAAGCAGGCCACGTGCATGATCTTCCAACATCCCCATCAGATTGTATCGCTCTGAACTCTGCGTATTCAGAATCTGTGAGCCAAAGCTTCGTTCAAACAAACCCTTCTGCCTTAGAGGGCTCGTTGCTGGATTGGTACCATTGCCTGAATATGCTAGAAAGAATGAGACGAAATGAATATAGAATACTAGCCGACAAATCTATAGTTTCATACTTCACTATGTGATATTAACTCAGATGGTCAGAAATGGTAACATAAATAATTGTGAGACTACAGTCTATTTAGTTCACGGTTTAATAAAAAATAATTTGAAAACACACATCCTCACAAAAATACGCACAATGTAATTATACATGCAATTAACCAGAACCAACATGGTAGGAGAAAGGTGATGAGACGAAGTTACACTTGGTGGAAATTAGTAGGGGATGAGTTAAGTGATATTAGTATCTCGTGGACGGAGCTGTAGTTAGCGTCCTCGTTTTTCGTTCACTTATTTCAGGTTCGTCTTGAGGATGTCTCCCCTTTGTCCTTAACGGCTGTACAAACGAGTAACAGACTCACAGTTGGGAAAAGTAAGAATAACCTGAAAAATCTTAATTTTTTACCTCGAAGATTATAACTATATTTATATGGTTTAAATATAGTTATGGAAAATAGATCTCACAATCCTGTGGTAAGCTGTAATATTCGACTACTATACATTTAATTATTAAACAAGAATCGATATCCAGATCACTGCCCTCAGGCCCTGCACCACTGGTGATAGATTTAGGAAAGCTCTTAAAAATCAGTTTATTTTAGTGTTTGGTACCCTCAAGCCTTTTTTGACTTAATTCCGGTCATTCATTTGTTTAGAGTTTAATTGGTGTGGTCCATGTTTTATTGCTGTCCATGTTGCTTTGGGAAATAGTTTTTTTCATTCTGTTCTCATTTCCTTTCCCTTTTTCACCAAAACCAGCTTCCATGACTACATATGTAAACATACGTGACTGTCACCTTGACGGTGGTACTGTTTAAATATCTGTATTCTAGTGCCTCTGTGGTGACAACATTTTTGAACGGCATGTATTATTTGTTCACTGTTTGTTTTGTATATTCTTGCTAAAGAACTAACGGTTGAAAATGTCTTGTGTATTGTTATTTGTATGTTTTCGTGTTTACACACCATAGTCCAATAATGATAGTCTGTTAGTCGCTGTGAAGTAAAACTTCAAAAACATGTAATCTACATATATGTAGGTAGGTACTAATGAAATCTGAATTACTCGGAATGGTGATAAAATATTTTATACAGACATGACAATCCAGGAACGTGGTCACATATGTATAAGACTATCACCATAGCATTCTTACTTAAACTCAATAGAATTAGTTTGGGCTAAAATTGAGGAATAGAAAGAACAGAAAATAAAACGTTCAAAATAAAATATGTTGAAATACTTACACATCTCTAATATACATCTCTAATCTATCTAATGATTCTTGAAAGAAATTTTAGAACCATGTGTTAGAGGAGGAAGAGAAATATTGGAAGAATGATGGTTTGTCCATTTAGCCCAGATTGGTTACACATTTCACAGAGACATCTGATTATAATTCGGAAAAAGTTTAGTTTCTTTAAAGATGACCTAATCATTATTGACAAGCACAGCGGAAGAACAACGCTCCATTATACTATTTATGAACCGCAAGTTGGTGATACGCATAGAAATAATTAGATCAATGAAGGCCCAGTATGGTAGCCCACTAAATGTCAATAGCAAAAATATCACGAGATCTCACATACAGATCATATAAAAAATCATCATCAAGAGGTATTCATAAGCAAATATGGTGGAAACATTACTGTAATAGTAGATACGCCTATGCTTAATCAACTCACAGAATCTGTGTCTGAAGTGACATTTATTTTCTCGATACACACTTATTAGTATGCCTTCAAAGATCAGACGAAGTGATTCCTTGATAAAATTGGACATGATTCACAAATATAAAGTCTATCTATTCACTGAAACCCTTTGTTGCCTTTCAGCGTCAGGGGTATATTAAATATAAAGTATATATTTATATAACCAAATATATCATCACATGCAAACGATTGCATTAATACATTAGACGGTTAATGAGATAGTTACAAATGTACTTTTGTTTCAGGGCAAAGCTAGTGAAACGTGCTATAGAAATATACTTACTATATTAATAAGTAATTTAGTTTTATATTTGGTGCCTTGCCAAAGATTTGTCATTTGAGATAGTTGTGAAGTTACTATTGCAATTTCCTTCTTGATTTTTGCTGCACAATCTCCTGAACTGTTTATATGTGCCCTCAAATATTTCAAAATAATGGTTTCTTCCAGTTGATGGTTATCAATAATGACCTTTGGTAGGATTTTGACTTTATATGTTGTCATGATGTTTGTTCTCTTTGTATTTAAGTACACATTCTGAGGTTCACTGAATTTTCTGTTGTTGCTATAATCAGTTATTTCAGATCTTCTTGCTAGTCTGTTGTCCTGCGATGTTAAAAGGATTAAATGTTGTGCGGGACTGGTCATCTCTTATGTTTCTTATTATATTTTCTTTTTTGCATAGATGGTAAACAAATATGAAAGTGAGAACATAATTGCCGTACTCATTTCTGTACACGTCATTAGATGTAAATTATACATTCATTATAGTACCGCTAAACTCAAAATAGTAGCACATAAATAGCATGAGACGCTGAGTAAATAAGCTAACATTTTCAGTAACAAGACGTACAGCTTACCTTCTACTGACGGGAGTGACGATCTTTTCTCTGAAAAAAGGGTACAACTCATAATAAAACAGACCAAAGAGATATAATTTTATGTTCAGTGTTCGTTCTCGAACCCCCGTTGACCTCTCTTGTGACATGCCAATAGGCAGTATTTTCTAACACCCAAACATCGTTTTTATCACTAGCTTGCAGGCATACTGATATCTAAAGCTTTATTTTAATTTTAATCAGCAACAGATGGATTCATTTAGCAATCAGCTCTGTATAAAAATGTGTTTATCATATGAATCTGGAGGGAGAAGAGCACTAACAATGAGATTTATTGAAGTTTTATCAAAACTAGTTGTCAGTATCTTGGATTATAAATACGACAGACAAATGCTATTGCATGATGGGTATATATATTATTAAGATTAACCAAATTTACATAGGAGCACAATTGCATTTACGTACAATAGAAACACAAACATTAAAATCGTACTGTCTTTAGAATTGAGCCATCTATTTGTACAAATAAGATGTTATGGGGTGTAATGAATCTTGATTAGAAACTAGCATAAGATCAAGTGGGGCACTTTCATAAGTGCTGCTCTCCGTTCCAGCAGCCATTCCAGTGTATGTAGACTCCCCGGTCAGATGTTGATTGTGTGATCTTATTATCTGCTCATATTCTCTTCCTGCTGTTTGCTCTTTCTCTTCTGTTCCTGCCTTTTTTGGCCTCTTTCTCTCTCCCCTTTCTCTCTCTCCCAACTGATCCCTCGTACCATCTCATTTTGATCTTCCCTTACATTATGATTGCTTGTCTGTAGCATTCATTCTCTGTTGCCACTTTTGAGGTGAGTATTTTTAATGTAATTTACTTGCTACCATATCTTTTCCTTTGTTCATCTCACATTCTTCAGTCTACTTTCTCCTCAATACTTACTACTAACTTCTCCCCATACATTTTTCTCACCTGTCATGCTTCCACATCTTTTCTTCCCCCATTACCTATCTGCTATTGTCCTCATCATTATAACCCTATTTGTCTCCATGCAAGATTTGTTTTATTGTGGTCATTTGTTTGTCCCGATGAAGGCTTTATAGTCGAAACGTCGTATGTCCCTGTATCTCGTCGTTAATTTGTTTTATTTTTTATTTTGGTAACACATCTACCTATTTTTGTATATCTTGACATTTTGCCCAGTGTTACCCCAGCCACCTACTTCCTGTTTAGGGTAGTTACCATACACTGGAAGATTTATCCGTTGATTGACCATCATTCTTCCTCGCCCACGAAACCGCTCCTCTCTAGCGACACCACATTTCAAACCAAGTTCACTTATTCTAGTCGTGGAACAAGTCATTGTCACTTATACAGTCATTTGTTCGTGCGTTTATTATTAGTTTAGTCAGCGATTTATTCTCAATATTTACCTCCACTTATTCAATGCCCTTTCCTATTTCTTCAAATTCACATACTCTCCCTAGTGTGTCTCCAGCCTCTGCCATCCCTGACCTGCCACACTTGAATCGTTTTCTCTTTGACACATCTAGACGTAAGTGTAATTGATGGTAGTTGTATTCTGTTACTTTAAGGTACTACCTAACATGTGCTACCTGATGTCACACTCTAATACTAGGGAGATCAAGCACAAATCTCATTGCAGAAATGGGTGTATCCCTAGTATAAACCAGTACTCTTCTTATATTCTCATTTTGTACTTTCCAATCTATCGACTTGTGTCTGTGAAAGTGTTAGTAGGCCGGTGCCATAATCTATGACAGATAGCACCATCACTTGTAGAAGCAGAAATAGTACCCATTGCTGCATGTCGAAAGTCGCCATAAACTTGATCCCTCTTTTAGCCGTCTGAATCATATTTGTGATGTATTTGTGGGATGTAATGATTCTAAATGGTTACATTGTTTTACTATCTGCACACGTTTCTAGGTGTCCATGAAAGAACAAACACACGTGTCTTCCTTGTTACTAAATCATGAAGATCACAGTAACAGGAATACCTACACGTCGACCTTTTATGCTTTGTGATGGTAATACGACAGTCATAAGCACTGATATAATAATAATAATAATAATAACAAAAAAAATTAATAATAATACTAATAATAATAATAATAAAATAAGTGAAGCATAAAGAATATAGACATATTTTTTCAAGTATTGTTTAATTGGTATGCATCATTGATAGATCCAATAACATTGCCAGTACGACATGGACGGGACGTTTTAACTACGATCGAATTCAAGCGAGTTGTATTTAGGAAGATCAATTAACATCTCTACCACAAATACTGCCTGATATAATTAATATGGGCCGTCGTCCGTGAATGATGGAGCGTTCTTCACGAAGAAGCTCAATTTCCTTACACACCAATAATATTTCATGTCACATTTAATGTCTCCTAGGAAATGACCAACACATTTGATCTGATGTTACAGAGTTTTTAACTTGCCCTATTGTAAAATGTGATTTTTGCGAAATGATTTATGTAATTGTCAAAAAGATTAAGAAATTAGCGTATGTGTAAAATGTGTGTACATTCTATGTTAGGCGTATTCTAAAACTTCATGCAAAAACTGATTGCAATATATCAAATAATTTTTTTTTAGAAAAGAATTTATGAAGTTTAGGAATTCGTAAACGGACTGCAATATGAGTTTTATGAGTTGTATAACAGAGTGTTATGCTATTTGTGTATTAATAATACATAATTCTTCTATTTTTGAGATAAACAGTTCTTAATCAATCTTATTTTTCCCAAGAGTTTTCTGCTTCCACGAAATAGTATTGATTATATGGATCCCTTTTCATAGTGGTCACACCATTTGTCTTGTGCTCAAGTGGTCATGTGTTTGAACCCAGGTTGTAATGCGTTGTTTACTATGTGCATTTCCCCCGAAAAATCGATATCTACTCACAGCGCAAAACTAAGATCCAACAGATAAAAGTGCTTAGAAATGTTTGTTCAGTGATTAGCAACACTTAATTGCCGTGTTCCAAGCTTTACCATTCCCCGCTGGAGATCAATGAGATTAAAATAATTAAAATATTGAGTTACCTGTTTTAAATGGCACATTTGAAAGGATGCGTGCCGTTTCGTTGAGAGGGTCGGAGCACAGATATCGAAATCCGAGTACAATGAAATGAATGTCCTGCAACTTTTGACAATAAATTTTTTCATAAATTGCTATATATTGAAATTTATATTTTTGTCCTTTCTTTGTTCGTATAGTGTCTGTTTCTGAACTGTAGAATTTGTAGTTGTTAATTTTTTTTGTATTAACTAAACGATTCACTTTTTTGAAAGTTAATCATTACAATTTCACATTGTTTAGAGTAGTTGTGAGCATTCTACCACTGGCGTCAGATGTGTCATGCCAGTGATGCAAATAAAGCAGAAACACAACGCATTTATATTAATCTGGATTACATCCATCTGAAAATCGATATTATAGTAATGCCATTGTCTTACTACAAAAGTAATCTAGCGGTAGTTTGAGAACGAGCGCTAAAATAACAAAGAATTACAATTATAATTATTTCAACATTTTGTTACACAAATTGAATCATTTGTTAATGCATGTTTCAATACAGCAAAGTTTTATATGAAATAGTAGAAGATGGAGCATATGCATGGAAGTGAAGTATCTTTGAAGTTATAAGGAATATTTATATTTTGAATGAAGTCTTGAAGCTTGTTGGAAAAAGCAAGGCGAATTTCTTCTGTGTTTATGGCCACATAGCAGAATCTGTGAGTGACGCGCGAAGGCGCAAGAAACAAGCGACATTTAGGAATTAAAGAAGGATTAACAATCAATACACAACAGGAAGAGTCTGCTATCACATGCTGAAGGAAATACTAAGTAGAAGTTTAGAGCACCAACGACGGTCCAGAATGCTCTCATTATGATCTGACGACTCACTGACTAGCTGAAGAGTACTGTATAAGTACAATTCCTTCTTATTCAATGTACAATGGAATGCTAGGATTGATATTCTCAGTAGAAAAAAAAACAGACACTTTATTTTAAAACTTATTTGTCCAGATTTGATTAGATACACATTTCCCGAGACTAGATCGACCCGATGGCTGTGTGTAGTTGAAACAAAAATTGCTACTCTACTGGGAAACGAACTGTAATCCGAAGTGCTAGAAAATATTGGTGCACAAACAGAAGAACTACGACAGTTTCGGATCATTATATAGATTGCCTTTTTCTTAATCCTTTCTGAGTTGCTTTTGTGATAATGTATTTCCACAGCCTTCTGTTCCGTATGATTTCAATCATATCCGATACTGATGCTTTTCCATGTTAGCAATGCCCGGTTGTCTAACATCTTCACTCTTCGTCTTCCACTACCTATATTTCTCATCTATTTGTCTTTGTCATTATGCGCTCCATCTTCTTCTCACGATGTGTAAAATATGTGAACTATCTCTTTCTGACGTGAGTGAGCAGCTCTCATATTTAATTAGCTTTAATCAAGATATTTTATTACGATTTGTATCTGTCCATAGCATAGTTCGTAGACCAATATATACGTGAGTGTGTTAAAGCTTACAGTATAAGAGAATACACTATTATTTAACCAACATGTCTCAAATTTGTTCAATGTCAACCACTTTTTCTGTAATCTCACATAGTTTTTCTGGGAGGTGAAATAATAATTGCACTTTGTTAGGTACTGAGCGACACTGAAACGTCTAGGGAAGCATTTAAAATTACTGAGATTATAATTAATGGGACACATAACAAGGAGCAGTAAAGAAAGTTGACAAACTCATTTTGTCATCTCCTGGTGACCACGGAAGAAAATATCTCAAATGTTGACCACAGTCGAGAAAGGATGAGAACCACTAATTTAGGCCATACGACTTTTACAAAGTACTAAGTAACAGATTTTTATTAATGATACAAGTATTAATGAACACATTAATGTCCACATTAATGGATAGGTAAAAATATAACAAATAATTGCTAAACAAAATTGTCTTATGTCAATAAATATTTACATACTGTGCGCTGAACCTATTCTGAGGCTGCCTTTAAGCTTTTTCTTCAGCATAGATGTCCAAGTTCCTGTCTTATTTTTGTAATGTGATTCATACGAAGCACTAGATGAACCTGAAGAAAAATATTGATCAAATAATAAAAATGTGCCAATGAAAGCTTAAAGTGGTATAATAAATAATTCGTATATATGCGGGTATGAACGGGAGCTAACACTAAGGTTTGTTCTGTGCGGCTGAAGGAGTATAAGTATAAATAATCTAAGTACATTATTCAATTAAACAGTAACATGAGGAGTGACAGATCGTTGAAATTGTTTAAAAATTTCATGTAAAGTATAGCCAAACATGGCAAAACTTCTAAAGTATTACACATTTTAAAATGGTTCAAACATATACACTTTATCAGAACATAAATCTCATAGCCAATGTATTATTAAAAGTTTCAAAATTTGTGAAACGGTAAATGGCCATAAAATGCTAAATTTCTGGCAACCATAAGTAACATATATTTAAAGAAATAAAAATCAACAATTGTGAACAGTTTTTTAAAAGGAAAAGTATTATTTTTTCCAAATATTGTGAAAAAATTGACAAGTGAACATCTTCATATTTCATGTCAACTTGCAGAATAACAAAAATTTCGGGAGCGTAAATAATAATTGAAGGTCATGGTGACAGGTTTATCTGAAGCTTGACATCCACTATTTTGATTGTAATATGCCAATATGATGTGATATAAGCAAGTTGGATTCACTTCCGCTTCTGAAAGGGCAATTCTTCACCGTAAGATTTACACGGTGATTCTTGATAATTTACACGGTGATTATGATGTTATAGTAATTCATTCGTAGCATTAGGATGTTAGACTAATTCATAATCAATAGTATTGTAGGGATGTTAGACTAATTCATAATCAAGAGTATTGTTGGAATGTTAGACTAATTCATAATCAAGAGTATTGTTGGAATGTTAGACTAATTCATAATCAAGAGTATTGTTGGAATGTTAGACTAATTCATAATCAAGAGTATTGTTGGAATGTTAGACTAATTCATAATCAAGAGTATTGTTGGAATGTTAGACTAATTCATAATCAAGAGTATTGTTGGAATGTTAGACTAATTCATAATCAAGAGTATTGTTGGAATGTTAGACTAATTCATAATCAAGAGTATTGTTGGAATGTTAGACTAATTCATAATCAAGAGTATTGTTGGAATGTTAGACTAATTCATAATCAAGAGTATTGTTGGAATGTTAGACTAATTCATAATCAATAGTATTGTTGGGATGTTAGACTAACTAATAATCAATAATATTGTTGGGAAGTTAGAGTAATTCATAAACAATCGTAGCATTAGGAAGTTGGAATAATTCATAAACAAATGTAGCATTAGGTGGTTCCGGTTCAAGATAACGGTCTTGATAAGTTGTGTTTTACATTTCTGTGAATTTGTGACAGTTGTGGTTTTGTTTTCTTTGATTGGAACCTGTTGTGGTGTTCATTGTTAAAGTTACTATGTCTCGATGTGCTGATGTGGTGTTCAAGCTAAAATCTTGCCTTAAAAATGCTGTGAAAAGCGATACAATTAATTTCAATACACATACAACGACCTTGGTACAAAATGGAGAGTTCATTGTTGGTAGGACGGAAGCGGTGAACTGTGATAGACCCGATTGGTCACCGTAGGTGGAAATAAATGTTATTATGTGTGACCTATTTTATAATAAAGAAATTCAGGAGTTCAGGATAACTGGCTTACCATGGACTACTTATGCTCGATAACAATCACAAAAGGGCAGAACTGTAGAAACAACAAGAGACAACATTCCTTTAAATATAGGCGCAAGGAAGTGTCGATCTTGAGCAAGTTGCGACAACTGGCATGGCAAAGAAAAACAGTGAGACCGAACATACGACAACCCCCATGGTGGACTGAGGAGATAGATTCTGTAAAGAAGAAGCAGAGCTTCAAGGAGTGGAAAGCAAAAAAAAAAGAGTCAGAGATTACTATGAAGAAGACCACTGAAGTCTTTAAATAAATCATAAAGGAAGCCAAGAAAGAACGATGTGATAATTGTGCACAAGATGTTGCAAACGACAGTGCGCTATACACATTTTGGAAATTACACAAGGCACTGAATCGAAAAACGGAAACAAAATTAAACTTGTGATTGAAGGACAAGTCGGGCTTATGCTAACCACATATGAGCAGAAGGGCAGCGCTTTATTCAACAGATATCTCCAACAATCAGATCAGAACAACATTGATAAACGTAATATTATCGAGGCCTCTTTAACAGCATCGCTGGTAAGACGCGATGTCGCTGATGAGGAACTGGTCTCGTTGGAGGATGTTAAAGATACCATAAAGAAAAATATCAGATGGTGCACCAGGACCATACGGAATACGTTACAGCCTCCTGAAAGATATTGCAGATGACCGGCTTAAAACAATTGTTGATAATTTCAATACAATTCTGAAATCAGAACGTGTACCAGAAGAGTGGATACAGCTATCTTCTTCCTCTGGCAAAGACACCTCTGACATCAAGAGTTATTGTATTATCACCTTACAAAATGTTTACGGTAATGTGCTGGAGAGGATAATCGGTAGAAGACTGACCTGTAATTTAGAAAATAGATGCCTACTTCCTGACACTCTAGGTGCATACAGACCTGGGAGAGACACGACCACAAATGCGGCAATTTTCGCCTATGACATCTGCGAGGGCTATCAGGCAAAGGAGGAAACAGTGGTCGCTACGATCGACCTAGAAGATGCTTACAACATAGTGAGATTCGACCAGCGGATACATGTGCTAAGTGAACTCATTATCGACTCGTGGATAATTCGATGGGTAGCAATGGTGTTAATGTCCAGACCTGTTGCTCTTAGATTGGTATTCTAGACATCAGAACTATAGCACGGGATTGCCACAGGGATCGCCACTATCACATGTACTCTTTAATGTCTACACATACAAAAAAAAAACATCTTCAGGAGGCTGGACCCGACAGGATACTATCATATGCGACGACCTCTTGCTGCAAAAGCACGGCAAAAACAGAAGTGACATGATTGATGACGTCCAGAGTAATCTAGAACATTTGTCGCTCTGGTGCACTGACTACAATATCATCTCTGTTAGTCCAGCCAACAGAGGTTGGAAACTAAGATTGGTCGGGCTACTCCCAATATTTAGTAGGACCACAATCCTGCCCAAATAAGCACAGGTGTTGAAGTCTGAGATGCCAGGCCGAGAGGCGCACCAGCAACCATGATATCATGCAGCCTTCCCATTTAGCATGTCCGCACGACACAGCCTAAGAAATCAATGGTGCTCGCATTCTGAAGTTCCCACAGGCAGGAGCAGTGATTCTGAAACTCGACAGAATTCACCCCCAGCTACTGGAAGTACTTCTAGTCTACTTTGTGGAGCCAGGAGGCAGAGGAGAAAAGCTAATGGCCAACCAGACAGGACAATAACCCCTCTAAACTTCATACACTGGAGTGCAGATAGAGTTAACACACACAAACATAACTAGAAACACCGCGCACCACAAAGAGATTAGTATTTGCTGCATACGGGAAACACACGTTAATGAAAAAGTAACCTTCAAAATACGAGGGTACCAATGTTTTATAGTTGACAGGAAAAAACGGAGAAAAATGGAGATACTAACACAGGTCAAGAATAACATCAATGCCACAGAATCCAAAACACACAACGATAGTGCTGAATACCAGATAATTCACATAAAAAACAACACATGTGAGCTCCACATACTAAACTACTATAGAATGCAAACTAGAAGAAAATAAAATATTTGGTATTTAATACAAAAAAACTGAATTGTTGTTACGTTCTTTTTCGAGCAGCAAGGAAATTCTAGTCGGCAATTTTTGTAATATAAATATTATCTGGTAATAAAAACATAGATATCAACAAAACAGTTGTAGGTGAACACAGTAAATTTGAAATCGGAAATGACTCACTTGCAGAATGCACAGATCCTTCAGCAACTCTTGTAATTTCCCATGATCCTAGGTGAGATTTTCGGGCCTCTAATCTTTCTATTTGTGACTCAATAACATCTTTGAATAATGATTCATCTTTTTTGCTGCCAAGTTCATTTCTAGAGTTGTTGTTCTTAGGAACTCCATTTCTGATTTCTTCATACACGTTTGTTGAATTATTAGCAATATTATGATTCTTTTTGCTAACAGTTGCATAAACAGGTTCAGAATGTGAACTGGACGAAGTGCTGGATCTTGGACTTGGTCTAGTTTTCCCTGTGAGATCTTGCACCTGAGAGTAAACATGATTTGTGCTATCTGAAATATTAGTTTCAGAACCTGAATTGGTGGATCCATAAGGATTTGAAGCGAAAGATGTTACTTTTTCGTCTATGACTGTTTCAATGACGGGGTTGTTGTCATTTAAATGGCTCGATGTTTGGATTTGGTGCTGCTTTATTGATTTCGTTTCTTCTTGGTCTCTCAGAGCTGTGTGTTCAAGAAACGTTGTATAGTCCAGTAATTGATCACTGAGATTTGAATCTTGTCGATAAAGACCTAGGAGACTGTCTGTTCTGTCTACTGATCCAGACCTGGAATTTCTATCATAATGAACATATTTGTTACTGACAGAATCACTATCATGCCATGAGTCTATGTAGCTTCGTCGAAACATTATATCCTGATCTCCTGGATAACAAACTTGAGACTGCAAAATAGAAACAAAGTCGAATCCAACACATAGATGAAATAATTGTGATACATTAAGTATATTCATTAGATATTAAATAACATCATATAATGAATGGCTGTCATGTGACGTATTCCTTCCAGAACGTTGTCTTCCCAATGAACTTTCTGAACCTCTCTCTGTCTTGGGCGATGTGGCTTGCATTTTCTAGCGATGTATTCATGTTATCTTTAATGTCGTCAGTCCATCGTCTTCTTGGTCTGCCCTTTCTCCTCTTCCCAGGTACTCTTCCCTCCATTATTTTTCTTTCTAAACAGTTGTGTCTTTTTATATGACCAAACAGGCATAGTTTTCTTTTTGTTATTGTGTTTAGTAACCAACACTCTGGAATCTTCAATGTGTTTATAATATCTGAGTTTCTGAGTGAATCGCTACAATCCTAATATTAAATAAATTGAGACTGTATTTTTACTTACAATATTTCACGATTTAATTGTGTGTTTGTGTATCTATGAATACATTAAAACTTATGATAAATAAATGTCAAACAAATAATAATTAATTGTTAAACAAATGATAAATAAATGTCAAACAGATGAACAATGGACGAATACACATTTTTCAACAAAATTATGGGTGAAGAGATTAATCACAGATTGAAACAACTTTCAGCAAGAATTAAGATAAAGAGATTAATCAAAGAATTAAACAATTTCAGCAAGAATTAAGGTGAAGAGATTAGTCAAATATTGCAATTTTATTAATGGTATGACAGAAGGAAGGTTGAAACCTCATTTGGCAAGTGCGGCACACTAGCTTATCTACATAACTGGAGTCTGGTTATACTAAACTGTGCAATAATTTAACAATAATGTATGGTGTCTAATGTCACAAGTAATTCTTTCATGTAATATCATTATCGTGTGACATATTCTTTTCAGAACGTGATCTTCCTTATGGATTCTCTGAACACTTCGCGATTCTGGGCGAGTTGACATGCCGCAGCTAGAGACATGTTGAAACAATCTGATATATCACTACACCATCGTCGTTCTGGGCGTCCTCTTCCCCTGTTGTCGTTAACTCTGCCTTCAGCTATTTATCTTTCTATGCTGTTATGTCTCTTTATATAAAAAAAACCACACAACAACAACAACAAATACACAGCTTTCTTGTTAGGAAGTTGTTAAGGAGCCAGACCTCCTTGATATAGAAGATTAATATTGAGCTGGGGAGTTACAATCCTATTTCCTGGTGACGCACGTTCTTTTTAAAACTTGACACGAGTGTACGTTTGTTATACAGGGTCATGTGGTCCTTGTAGAATATGAGTGTAGAAATTCTGATTGCCAAAATATTGTTATAGCCATCTCATGATTATAAAGAATGATTGTTAATAATATTGTAGTATCATTGTGCTACCGGGACACAAATTGTATCAAAGAATAGTAACACAGCTGTTGCCACATATGTCGTAAGAATCGATTGAGGAAGTTGCGCGTGGAATTATCTACCCCGCCACAAATGTCCACCATGATAAACCAGGCTGAAGATCCATGAATGGAGTGTAGAGATGGAATCAACCCTTTCATGTGCAACATGTCTCAATATTACATGAAAATCACAGCAAGGACCCCTCCGAAGTAGAAGACTGTTTATATCGTGGTATTGCACCACAAGTCAATGAATAAAATAGTTGGAATCAGGGCCGGATTTAGACTTGATGGGGCCATTTAACGATTAAGAATATATAGATAGTGTAATAAAAAAATGTTGGGGGCCTTAAGTTATAGCTTGTTTAGCTTATAGGTAAATCCGGCACTGGTTAGAACTATTACAAAAAACTATGGAAAAACTTCCAAAATTAAAAAGTGTCAGATAAACATCATTCTGTAACTGATAACAAAACTCTACCACCTGGATAGGGGACTAAGATCATACTCACTCTGAATTCTACCATTATCAACAATTATCAATCATCAGCAGTCATCATCAATCATCATCAATTAATCATCCATCCATCACCTATCGTCCAGCGTCCGTCATCCATCATCGTCATCCATCAAAATGATCATCAATTGAATTTTATTTTTCAGCATAAACTAAATAACATAAGGGTACAATATGCTTAAAGAAAAAAATTCACAAAATAGTTGAAGATTGCATCTATAAAAGAATCAGACTCGTACTCTCACCCCAGAATCGAAACTGTCATCTAGCTCATCTATATTGTCATCCAAGTCCGCATTGTTGATGGCATACTCATTGTCATCTCTTAGAGCAGATAGTGGAGAAATATCAACGCTGCTCTCCCGTGTACGAGTTCTGTGTGAGTATTTACCAGATGAATTGTCACCCGGTGCTACAAGACAGAGGATCGCAATAAATAAAACAATAAATGATTGTTGCTAAAAATGTGCTAATCGTAGTAATTGAAATCATGATTTTATAGGTAAACTTAAACATTTGTATTCGAGAAACAACTTAAATAACGTTACTGTAAAAAGATGATTCATCACGAGTCTATAGCACTGCAGTTGATGAGAGACACCGAGTTGAGTAATGTGAGGGTGTCATGTATAGTTTGAATATTGTTATAAGATGAATTTACAAGTAGATGAATTAATTAATTCTGATATAATTAACTAGTTCGATTTCTAGACTTCATTGATAGTTAGGCTATAACTCCAGATAGACATTAAAAATTCTGGGAAATCCTCCGTGACAGAACTACAGAACTACAGAAGAAGTGGTGGGCTTTGCTGTTCGCAAGCATCAAGACTGGTTTGGCGAAAACGATTTACAGATCAAAGCTCTCCTGGACAACAAGCACAAACAGCAGAAAACTGATCTAAACGATCCTAAATCAACTAGCAAAAAGACTGTACGAAAACTCAAAACGCGCAAAAAAAGAACTAAAGAGGACGTAAGACTCAACGTTTGGTAGCAAAGTCAAAGAGATACAGAATTACACTGATAGCAAAGCAATACTATGCAGAAATTATATTTAGCGCTAATAACAATATATGACCATCAGTCTTCCTGAACGTCTCTTCTTCTCAGTGCAGATGGAAAGCATACCATCAGAAAATTCTCAAACGCTGTGCTGAACAATTTGAAAATGTACTAAACTGTTACTCCTAGATTAAAGACGAAGCGATTGCGCGCATCACGCAAAAACTAATCAACCATTCATTATAGGAGATCCCTTACCTTGAGGAGGTGGAGAAAGCAATCTCAGATTTTTTCGTAGGAAAAGTGCCAGGTCCAGACTCCATTCCAGCCACGTTTACGCCCTGTGTGGCCGTGTTATGACTGCTAAACTCACAGAGTTCTTCCAGATAATATGAAACCTGGAAGCGATATTACAAGACTCTATGGATGCTTCCATCATACATCTATACACGAGAAAAGGAAATTGCCTAGCTTGCGACAACCACCGAGGCATATCCATGCTCTCTATAGCAGGCAAGATCCTGGCTAGAGTCCTGTTAAACAGAATGCAAGCTCATCTTGAGACAGGTCTCCTCTCAGAGAGCCAATATGGCTTCCGACAAAACAGATCTGCAGTTGACATGATATTCACTACAAGACATCTACAGAAAAAGTGTCGTGAACAGAGCAGTGGTCTCTACACCACATTTGTCGACCTAACTAAGGCATTCGACACTGTAAATTGCGAAAGACTATGGAAGATCATGGCCAAATTTGGATGTCCCAAAAAATTCATCAACATGGTTAGGCAGTTCCATGATGGTCTGATAGCCTGTGTGCTAGATGACTGCGCACACTAAAATCCGTTTCCAGTAACTAACGGTGTCAAACAGTATTGCATCCTGCTCAGATGCTTTTCAGCATGGTGTTCCTTGCTATGTTGAATGATGCCTTCCGGAATAATAGTGCAGGATTCTTTTTCGCTATCGAGCTGATGGAGGGCTATTTAATCTTAGTAGATTGAAGGCCAAGACAAAAACTAAGACGGACAATGTTCGCAACATCTTGTTTGATGATTGTCAATTGTGCACTCATCGCTACCAGTCTGAAAGACATGCAGGACAATACGGACCTATTTTGTTTGGCCTGTGATGCGTTCGATACCTGTGATCCACCAGCACCACGAAGACATTAGTAATTATCAACTAGCGCCAGGTGTCCCCAACACAGAACCCGTAATCACAGTAAAGGGACATAATTCTCAAATACTGGCAATAATTAGTTTGTATATCTCGGCAGCGCTATATTGTAAACTGCGACAACTGACGAGGAAGTTGCCCTGCGTATTATTCGAGCCAGTGCGGCATTCGGCAGCCTTCGTGCTAACGTCTGGATCAGGCGTGGTCTCAGGTTGAAAAATAAGTTGGTCGTCTACCGCGAAGTGCTTCTACCAACACTGCTTTATGCTGCATCATCATGGACTGTCTATGCGAGACACAGACGATATCTTAACATTTTCCACCTTCGGTGCCTAATAAACCTCATGGGAGTAAGTTAGCAGGATTTAGTGCCTGACATGGAAATCCTTCAAAAGTCCCGTATGCAAAGCATCCGCGCCCTGATGACTAGGTCCAAACTCTGCTGGACTGGCCACATCGTCCGTATGCCAGACAAGAGCCTCCCAAAGAGATTATTCTATGGGGAGCTGTGCGATGGAAAACGTTCATGCGAGCGCAGAACAAGCGCTTCAAGGATCACCTAAAAAACTCTCTCAAGAACTGCAGCATCGATCCTAGCTCCTGTGAGACTATGATCGTTCAGCAGGGGACACTCAGATTAATGCTGGCATCACTAAATTTGAAAAGTGAGAAAACTTTGGACTATTTATAAGCGACGGAAGTGGAAGAACAATTCTGAAACTCTCCTACTCGGGATTTTCTGCACTCCTGCATGCACTGCAATAGAACATTCCTGTCACGAATCGGACTCATCGGGCATCTACGAACTCACAAACCCAAACCAAATTAGAAAATCACAAATGTTTTGTTTTTCTACTTGTTCACGACATTTGTATTTTTTTCCTGCCATGTTCATCTTCGCTTGTGAAAGAGGAACGCATAACCTCAGATGCTGCAATCAGTGAAATGCTTACCTGTAACAAGTCGATTATGAACGGTAAGGCCGCTGGTAGTAGTAGTAAGGCTGTTTGCGTCGCTCCAAGTGTATTCTGCATATAACTCTTTGAATACAGGATATTTTCTAACAGACTGTGGAGAATAAAATTAAAACATGAACTTGATAATGGACGATTTAAAACGTTAATGTTAACAAAATAATCACAAATTAAAGTGTCATAAATATAATGTTAAATATATTTCATGCTTAGTAAACTGATTTTTTTTCTGGTTGTATTGTAATTATTTCAAGATTGCCAGGTCGAAGTTACTAGTTATTAATCATAATGAACTAATTTAATATCAATCTTAGTAGACAAACAGTCACTTGTTCATTGGAAAATGTCACATATTAATAAAACTTGACTGAGACGAACTTTGACTTATATTTCACACATAATCATATTTATTGTTCCAGTAATTCCATCAATCCATCGTGCTTAGAAATTAATGATAACTCTACTTTTTTTGGTTAAAAAATATGGCTCTTTGTTGAACTTTATTATGGTATATTATCAACCGATACATTGTAGCAAATACAAAGGTATATTCCTGCTTAACCACGCCGGTAACTAGTTTGCTAAGATTCTTAAAAACGGATAAGACCTATTGTGAATCCAATGCTTAGTCAGGAACAGTTCGGGTTTAGACATGGACGAATGCGTACAGATACAATATTTTCTCAACTAAAAATTAGTGAAATGACAATAGAATACAGACACCACATGAATGTTGCTTTTATAGATCCAGAGAAAGCTTTCGACAGAATAAATATAGAACTACTCTGGAGTATTCTTGAAAATTATGGAATAAAAGAAAAATTATAGACTGTGTAAGAGACATATGCAAAGATTGTGAAAGTGCAGTTAGAACAAATGCAGGACTTACAAAGTGTTATTCAGTAACATCAGGAGTTAGACAGAGATGTGTCTTATCACCATTATTCTTTATTATTATATATGTATTTATTACCACAACAGTAAACACACGCTTACCATTCAAATTACCTAATTGAACTACTCTTTGCTGACGATCAGTGTCTACTTCACAGTTCAAGCGAAGAGCAGCAAGATCACATAAACATATTCAACTACCAAGCCCTTTTCCATTACAGCTCTGGGAGCTGATTTCACGCACCGTCATTTATGTTTACTCTTCCGACTTTTCCATGCTTTTAATTGGACGGAGACACATAGTTTTGAGGGTCACAGTATATATATATATATATATATATATATATATATATATATATATATATATATATATATATATATATATATATATATATATATATATATATATATATAGGTAAACCCAAATACAATAAAGTCAATCCTCTACGACTTTTGAACTTATCTTGAGGTAAAATCTGTGACAGATGAAGGGCTAAAAGGCTGCTGTCATATGAATAGTCTGACGCATGCATTCTAAGTGATTCAACCAATATGCTAGTGGTAGTTGTCTCAGCAGTCTGCAATAGATGGAGTTGATGGCTCAATATGCGGCGAGAAAGATTAACAACATTTTCGTTCACTGACATGAGGGTGTTGAGGGTAATTAACTAGTCAAAAAACTGGCCAGCGTGACAACAGTATCGAATGATACATCATTGGAATGTTCTGACATAGCAAATGCACATAAGGACATAATCCGTTCAAGTAATTTTCTAAAGTGAGAACTTGGAGTTAAGATTTGAAACAGGAAAGAGAATATTATTATATATATATGAAGAGTGATAAATCAACACTGAAACGGCAATGTAAGCCTTTACACAAGAGGTGACCAATATTATACATCAAATGCGCTAATTTTTCCCACTCTGGTTCAAATGCGGCAACGACACGTGTACTCACATTTAGTTCACTAAAATAATTGTTCACTCGGAAGCATATAGCGTTGAAATATACCTTATATTTCCTTGAATAAGTAAACACTATTAGAAATTCCTTACATTTGAATGATCGTTAATACTTGTTATATGGCTAGGCTTTCTGTCTGATTATTAGCACATGTGTATGTATAATGCACCATTTAGAATCATGCTGTACGTCACCATTGTAACATGCGCCATGGACGGGTCAACCCTGCTTTACACTAATATGTGTTTTTTAGATGGGGGTCAAAGCACCTTCGTTGTTGTCTATAGTGCGCTGATAATAACAACCACTCATAAACTCAACAATCTTGCAACTATTTGAGCGCATAGTTTTCATATTTGGGGCCGCACTGGGAAACTGCAAGCAATGATTACGATGACTGCATAACACCAGCAAACACTTACTCTAATTGTAATGATAAGGTGCGCACTAGACCTCAAAGCATCAACAGCGTCACTGTGAGTAACAGAGGTACAATCTGTGTCATTAACTCTGACAATCTGATCACCTGCTGCTAGTCCTACCTGAGAGGCCAGACCGCCAACATCTACCCTGAAAACGATCGACATAGACGCACAATGTTAAGGGTATACGCAATATCATGATATGAAGTTGCATTTGCTAAGTAAATACATAACAGGTTGATTCTATATTCAATGTTTAGATACTTGTAAGTGCAATCAAACTATGTAGATTCAATGTTTGAATATATATATAAGAATTAAGCATTATATATATATATATATATATATATATATATATATATATACACGGGAGTTAAACTTTGTCGATTTCATGTTTACTTGTGTTTAAGAGCACTGCATGTGTTAAAGGTAAACATCAATCCGATCAACAGTGTGTAAGAAATCAAAACGGATTAGGACTTTCAGTACTACGCCATTTACCTTTATGCAGGGCTTGAGATAGCTTTCCACCTTTTCCAGGTGCCGGTTGTAACATGATTTATGTATTATCTGTGCTAATAGTAATTCCAAAGTTCGTACATGCTTTGGAGAATCTGTCTTTACTACTTTGTAGATCAGCCTCAGAGATTAGGCAAAATTATCATGTCAATAGAAGTATTAATATAGAGACATGGAAAATAAGAAGCTTAAATCATGGAAGACAATATACTAAATAAATTAAACATAGACATAATGGGTATATCAGACTACAGATTGGCACAAAAGGAAACATTTTTACTAGCATCTAGAGAGAGGTGTTTTTTTCAGGTAGCTAGAAAGGCAGTCAAAGTGTTGTTGATTTTTACCTGTGCAAGGGAAAAACTCTTTTCTGTTAGGATACTATCCTAAAGGCGACCGCATTTTTACTATCAGAATCAATAGTAACGAGAAATATCTCTACTGTTCAAATCTACGACCTGAAAACACCAACAGATGATCAAGAGATCACTGCTTTTTCGGAACAACAACAGCTCACAGAAAACAAAACTGACAGACACAACATTATTATAATAATAGGGGGATTTCAGAGTAAATGTAGGGAAAGAAAGAGAATATCATGAAATTAGATCTCAAGGGAAGTATGGATTAGAAAATAGAAACGAATTGCTTGGCAAATAATCTAGCACTTGTCAATACATTCAATGAAGAAGATCCCAGAAGACTATATACATGGAAGTCACCAGGTAGAAAAAGTAAACATTAAATAGACGACATAATAATCCAGCAAAAATGGAAAACGAGCATTCCCCTAAGTAAAACCAGGTGTAGACTGCGACACGGACCACGGATTACTGATGGAAAAATTTCAATAAAAAACAAAAGCAAATCATCAAGACTGCGTACACTATTAGATATGGCACATAAAACATACCTAACGAATATAACATCGAGATACAAGATAGAAAAGTGTATGCTCAAAAATGAATGGATCACTCTTCTCAACAACGCACCGAGCAATACATAGATCTACTTTTCAGGTCATGCAGGGGAAACGAAAGCCCCAATGTGTTGGCTGGTAAAGCCTTGGTGAACGGCACCGAGGTAAGAAGAGACAAGATTGAATTTATTAGAGCAGTCATGGATACCCTACGAGGAGGAAGTCGAACGAGACAATGTACATATACAGAGAATGTTAGAAATGCGAGGGACTAGAGGCGATGGGAGAAAGTGCTCCCTCTCCGGAAAGATCAGAAGAACGCGTAATCAGCAACTGACTGGGACACTGAGTTTATACTAGTTAGATGGGTGACAGAACGGCAAGCAGAGCATATATGGGAATGCCCCCAGTGCTGTAACGCTTGTTCCTTATCAAGAATCTAGTGACGTGAAATCGTAATAAAAGGGTAATCACTCATCATATGTCATCATAATCATCAAGTGCCCCGCCGAATGGCGTTGGCGATCATATCTCTCCATGTACATCATAAATATACATATATATACAGCAGAAATATGATTTTCCTTGGGAAGTACGACAGTGGTTTCCCGTTGCCTTCTGTCGGTAATATGTACATGTCATTATTCTCTGTGTCGGTTCTGCTACAAAATGTAAACACATCTAGTATTTCTATTGATATATCACCATCATGAAATACCATAAACTATTGACAGTGTTACGATGATAGGTATACCTTACTGCAATTTTTATTAAATGTATTCCTTTATATTAATAAACCCGAATAATTGGTATTTTACAATTTGAGTTACACAAAACACAACACGACAAAAGTCACAGAAAAAAACATAACGTCATCTGTTCTTTACCAACAACATTTTCTACGTAAGCCCGTGTAGATAAAGTTTCAAAGTCGGGTGTTATTTTAGAATCACATAGCAAAGACTAAAGTATCAGAGCAAGATAAACAAATAAAGATCAATACATTAACAAAATATCTTGTCTGACCTTGATACATATATGCCAATGCCGTATTCTTTTCCACCTCTGATATTCAAACCGATGAAGTCTGTTTCTTTTATTACATTAAGGACAATCTTTCTCTCAACTGAAATATTGTGCTGTGCATCAGCTGATGTGACCTCACTCACCGGAGGGCTGCTTACTATACGACCCAATGAGATGTCATACCTACGGATCAGATTAAAAATTGTATTATAACAAAATATTTAACACTCTAAACAGGGCCGGTCTTAGGCCATTGCAACCTATGCGGCCACATTGGGCCCCGCACTTCATAGGCCCATAAATTCATATTATAATTTATTTTATTATCCTCTTCCCTACCCAGACTGGGCTCCGCACAATCCATTTCGCATTGGGCCCCCCAATGTTAGGGCCGGCCCTGCCTCTAAACGTGAACCCTTGACCTATCTTCCAGATCGGTACTGTTACAGAATGTCTCCAGTCTTCTGCTGTGTCTTATGTGGTATATATTATGTTAATCATATATGTGTATCATGATCTTTTATGTTGTATTTAGTATATAATTTTAAATATTGCTTTTTATTATTGATACACAAGTTTGGTTAAATTATATAAATCACACAATCATACAGAAATAGAAATTGCTTTTTGTTGCAGTTATTGCATTTATTCAAAACATATCAAACACTTATGAAAATCTATCAATAAATGTACATACATCATACACATAAAGAATTGTTTATGCAGTGTGATTTATTTTCAAAAATATATTTTGCTTAGTAGGTTTCCAATTTGCAGACCTCCTGATATAAAAATACTGAAAGATCAATAAAACATAATTTTACTAAGTATGTTTCTGTTATTTATTTACAGTGAAATTGGGTTTTTATATTATTTTAACCAGGACTAATAAAATAGATTTGGAGTTCAATGTTTCTACGGAAGCTCGTGTAGATAAAGTTTCAAAGTCGGGTGTTATTTTAGAATCACATCGCAAAGACTAAAGTATCAGAGTAAGATAAGCAAGATAAACAGCTCTGTTTTAAATGTCTAAATTTTGTGTTATTCTGAAATGCAATTTCTCCTACTATTGAAACATGGACATCATAATCATTGGATTTATTAGAATCACAGCTGCTAGACGAAAGATCAGTGCTGCAAATATCATGAGTGATGAAATTAAATACAAATTGTTTTTCAGAGGTAATTTTGATTATCAAAAATACAATCAAACAAAAAGCTTTTATAAGTATAACCTGTTTCTAATTTCTTCTTCTTCTTCTTCTTCTTCAGCGTTCATTATCAAACTCCCGACGAATTTCTCTTGTAGCAGGACCAAGGTCCTATTAGATTTCCAGCAGGATGTAGTCCAGAGAATGGAAATGCGTTGTGTCGCAGTTTTAGTTGCGCCAATGGCCCAACACATCCGTCTTCGGCGGAGTTTCTAATTTAAATTATAGTATTTCACGAAAAAAGTAAAAGAAAGTGAGTAAGTAGATTTAAAGGTAAATACAAATAAGGTAGGAAAGTTAATGTAGAAAACTGTCAATATAAAATGATAAAATATAGAAAATAACAATAAAACAAAGAACAAATACAATTGTCAACGTGTCAGTCCAACTGGGACCTTTATCAGGACAACAAAAACAGTTAAGAACACAAAACCATAACGAATATAAACCAATTGGCTGGGAGACGGATTTCTCTCATCAGGAAATCATCACCCAGAGACAGCGCAACACAATATTAATAAGTACATAATAAGTAGATTTATAGTCTTATAAAGTATAGTTACAAACGTGATGATATTTTATAAGTATTATTAGTAACATTTTAAAATAATATTTCAGATTGTCTCACCAGAGTACCCTTTCTCTAGCTACCTTCCACTCTGGTATCTTGCCACTGCGGTGGACGACAAGATTGAGCACGGCTGAGCTGGACAAGACTTTGACTGCGCTGCTATTTGCTACACAATGTAAGTCTATACCGTTGACTGTTACAATGTGGTCTCCTGGTCGCAGTCCAGCCTCAGCTGTGAATACATACAATATGTGAGTTATTGGTGGCATATTCTATTTAGAATACCTATAACTCGCTACCAAAATTATATGCACGACTCTATCCTCCGGACAACGGTAAGCAAATATCGCATTGGGGATAATGCCTGTTAATATATAGACACTTCTATATGTATAATGCCTGTTGATACATAGACACTTCTATATGGATAATGCCTGTTGATACATAGACACTTCTATATGGATAATGCCTGTTAATACATAGACACTTCTATATGGATAATGCCTGTTGATACATAGACACTTCTATATGGATAATGCCTGTTGATACATAGACACTTCTATATGGATAATGCCTGTTGATACATAGACACTTCTATATGTATAATGCCTGTTGATACATAGACACTTCTATATGGATAATGCCTGTTAATATATAGACACTTCTATATGGATAATGCCTGTTGATACATATACACTTCTATATGGATAATGCCTGTTGATACATAGACACTTCTATATGGATAATGCCTGTTGATACATAGACACTTCTATATGGATAATGCCTGTTGATACATAGACACTTCTATATGGATAATGCCTGTTAATATATAGACACTTCTATATGTATAATGCCTGTTGATACATAGACACTTCTATATGTATAATGCCTGTTGATACATAGACACTTCTATATGTATAATGCCTGTTGATACATAGACACTTCTATATGGATAATGCCTGTTAATACATAGACACTTCTATATGGATAATGCCTGTTAATATATAGACACTTCTATATGGATAATGCCTGTTGATACATAGACACTTCTATATGGATAATGCCTGTTGATACATAGACACTTCTATATGGATAATGCCTGTTAATACATAGACACTTCTATATTGATAATGCCTGTTAATATATAGACACTTCTATATGTATAATGCCTGTTGATACATAGACACTTCTATATGGATAATGCCTGTTGATACATAGACACTTCTATATGGATAATGCCTGTTAATACATAGACACTTCTTTATGGATAATGCCTGTTAATACATAAACACTTCTATATGTATAATGCCTGTTGATACATAGACACTTCTATATTATGGTTAATTCCTTCTCTAGAACAGTCCTGGGTGCTTGTCCCAAATAAAGGGATATGTCAGGCTGAGAAATACAAGTTGCGTGGCTTCTGGTCACTTTGACTGTCTATATTATTGGATAGCCAACTACACCCCAAAACCTCATTAGTCGCCATCTACGACATACGTGGTACATTATTGTGTTGATAGTCGTTGCAGAATATTAGCTGATTACAGTAAGAGATACCGCCGAAGACGGATGTGTCGGGCCATTGGCGCAAATAAAACGGCGACACAACGCATTTCCATTCTCTGGACTACATCCTTCTGGAAATCTAATAGGACCATGGTCCTGATACAAGAGATATCCCGTGAGATTTTGAGAATGAACGCCGAAGAAGAAGAAGAAGAACAGTAAGAGATGTACTCCTCCCATGCATGTCTGAGGTCTTATTTTTTATAATATCTAAGCATGCATCAAGAGTATGTCACTACTATATCCCCATTATACACCTGTATAAAAGTAAAGGGAACTGCTAGTCATGTAATAACCATTAAGGTATCTCTCTACTGTCAATCTCTGAGAAAATATTTGCTGGAATTCTTTTGAATCGTCTTAAATCTTATCTTAATGGAGGATTATTACCGAATGCCAATGTGGTTTCAGAAAAGAACGTGGGACAAATGATATGGTCTTTGCTGAAAGATAACTTGATGAAAAATGTCTAGAAAAACACATACCTGTACACGACATTCATAGACTTAACAAAAGCATTTGACATAGTAAGTAGAGACGCTGTAGAAGATTATGCAAAATATGGATGCCCACATAAATTTAGCACAATGGTGCAGCTACTGCATGATGGAATGAAAGAAAGTTCAGGATGATGGAGAGTTATCTGAAAAGTTTCCTGTCTCAAATAGAGTTAAACATGAATATGTATTAGCACCTACCCTGTTTAGCATTATGTGATCTGCTATGTTGGATGTTGCTTTCAGAGAACTGAACTTGGGAGTAAACCTCATATACTACATAGATGGAAAATTGTTCAATTTTCGGCGGCTCTGAACAAAAACCAAAGTCAAATCACAAACAATCAAGGATCTCATATTTGCTGATGACTGTGCACTAAACATAATTGTACAAAAATTGTTCAACCTTCGGCGGCTCAGAGCAAATATCAAAGTCAAATCACACATAATCACGGATCTCTTATTTGCTGATGACTGTGCACAAAACGTCAACACTGAAGCTGATCTACAAAGTAGTATAGACATATTCTCCAAAGCATGTACTAACTTTGAATTTACTAACACAAAGCATAAGTCATGTTACAACCGGCACCTGGAAAAGCTATCCCGAGTCCTGCATAAAGGTAAATGGCGTAGCATTGAAAGTTGTTACTAGATTCACATACCTAGATAGTACTTTATCACAAAATGTCAATGTTGATTATGAAGTGTATACAAGGATCGCCAAGGCAAGCAGCACTTTCGGCAGATTGTACGCAAATGTGTGGCATGTAAATGGCATTAACCTACAGACTAAGCTGAAAGTTTACAGAGCAGTGGTACTTCCAGTGATGTTATACGCTAGTGAAACATGGACATGTATAGATGTCATGTGATGAAACTCAATCACTCTCACACAACGTGTCTCAGAAACGTTATGAACAAAAGAGGGCAAGACAAGATTCCAGATATCACTTCACTTGATAGATCTGGTATTCCTAGCATTGGCACAGATTCGCTGAGCAGGTCATGTGGTACGTATGCCAGACCATCAGGTCATGTGGTATGTCTGCCAGACCATCACCTGCCAAAGCTACGTCTCTATGGTGAGCTTGCGAAGGATATACGATCTCAAAGTGGCCAAAAGAGACACTACAATGACTCGTTAAAGATCTCACTGAAAGCCTTTGAAATGGACCAAATTACATCGGAAGAACTTGTACAAAATAGATCTACATGGTGCTCTAAAGTAAATAAAGGGCGCATCATCTTGTGAAAAGATGTGAAGTGCAGTATCTCAACAGTGGAGAGTAGCTAGAAAGTCACGATTAGAACAAAATCCTTCTACAGTGGTCATTCAATGTACGAACTGTCCAAGGAAATTTGCATCTCGAATAATCTATCTATCTATCGACCTACCTACCTACCTTCTACCTATCTACACACCCACACCCATATCCATCCATCCATCCATCCATCCATATATCTATAGCTATACCTATATCTATATCTATATCTATATCTCTTTCTATATCTATATCTATATCTATATCTATATCTATATCTATATCTATATCTATATCTATATCTATATCTATATCTATATCTATATCTATATCTATATCTATATCTATATCTATATCTATATCTATATCTATATCTATATCTATATCTATATCTATATCTATATCTATATCTATATCTATATCTATATCTATATCTGTATCATCTACATTTACATCTACATCTACCTGTCTGTCTACCTGTCTGTCTACATATCTGTCTACCTACCTGTCTACCTCCCTACCTACCTACCTCCCTACCTTCCCAACCACCCACCCATTCTATTGAACATTCCATTGATGCACATTTTGATAATGTTTGTTAGTTATTTACTGTATTAAAGTCTTTTCCTGCCGAGGTACACTTTAAAAAAATAAAGACTGGAGTCTACTTTATGGCGTTTTGATACTATTTGTTACTTTACTAATCAGGCTACCCTCAACACTCCCATGTATTTTCACAAATATAAAGGTAACGCGTGTAGTCCCACATTACGCTAACTAATCTCAGGTAACAATGACATACAATTCACTATTCATAACTCATAATCTTCTATCTTATGTATTCCTTAATTGTCCGTACAATTTACATGACATTCTAGCATATTCTAATAATAATAATGCTATAAGTATAACAATATACAAAAATGTGCCAGCAACAATCACTGACTTACCTGCTGGAGTACCAGGTTTAACATTACTGACGTATATCCCCAGACCGAACTCTGAACCACCACGGACACTGAAACCCATTGTATTACCTCGTGAGCCATATACGGTGATCAAACATTCTGAAGATGAGGAGATGACGTTGCTTGGAGGAATTGTGATACGACCTAGGAATGTTATAAAAGACGTTACGTTATATATAATCTAAGGTAATATATTGCGAATAGACACCTATTATTTTATAAGACTTCAATAAATCAAATAATTATTCAATAAAATGTCTCAGATATTCATTATTTTTATTTGAAAGTCTCCATTCAACACGCAATTTAAAAAAAAGACATAACATCTTGTCAAATGTCTTACTGGAAGAACAGAGTGGAAATTTATGGGGCAAAAGAAAGAAAGAAATATCGATAAGTCGTAGCGGATTGACTTCATTGTACTTGGGTTTACCCATAAGCACGCCCTCATCACCCTCTCACTTAAGTGGCACGTAACTTCAATGGTTCAAGTGATAATCATAAGAGATCTCCGAAAAATGCATTTTATAAACAAGACGTCACGAGCCGGATTCTCTAACCCGTCATATTTTGAGTAAAAAGACAACGACTTAACTACTACGCTACAGCGATCCACTAAAGATAGATAGGAAGGTATGAAGAAAAAGTGAAGAGATGATCAAGTTATAGCTTGAGGGGGGGGGGGCTGCCCATAAATGACGTCATAACTTTTTGCCAATTTTTGACCTCCTTCCCCCTGTCAACAACTGTCAAGGATTCATGGGTTCATGCTTAATTATGCCAATACATTACTCACACCAAGGCTTAACTCATTATTAAGCCTTCCTGAAAATCAGAACATGACTTTTTGTACTATAAATGCAGTCAAATGGTGGTAAACCCACTCCCTTAGCGATTTTCTAAACAAGATCATCACACATCCAATAAAGAAAAAGGAAATTACACATGAAAACTGGCGAATGAAATATTTGAAGATAAAACAATTGGCAAATTTTTCAGACCTCTCTACTACAACTTATTGTTGAAGTAATTTATGGACCGTCCCTTTTCATAGTATGGAAGGTAAGACAGAAAGTGTTGGGGATTTACTGAAGCAGAGCAGACGGTAATTAACCTGGTTCGCAAACCCAGATATGAAAGAACAAAAGTACATGCCCTTATTAATATTGTGGGGGAAACAGCTGTCAAACACATATACTACATAAAAGGATAATATGAGCATAAAATCATCCATGGAAGAAATCTATATAATATTTCTAAAAAAAACATATAGAATATTTCTTCCTTACGAAATAGAGGCGCTTTGGAGAATACAATGTTAGGCCCATCTTTCACGTTGATCCTCATCATATCTACGGTTGCTGTGGTCAGTATTACACCCGCCATCGTTATGTTCTCCGATAATATGTTACACATTTTTTACATTGTGTTCACCCAGAAACAGTTGGATACTTAAACAATATTTCCTTTTGAACTGGAGTTCAAATCTTTGGACCACCCGACTAGGAAGCTAGTGAAATCACGTGGCTATGAAATATAAAAATATACTTCTAGACTTGTAAATTATAGTTTACACTGGGCCCCGACATAGAAGGATTGTTGTTAGAGGTACTCTATAATAATGTTATAGAGACAAATTATCCACTTTCTCGAGAACTCAGGTAAAAACTGCAAATTCATTACTTTCACTTTCATCTACTTGGCCTAGATTACATTTATCAGTTCAGAAGATAAGCTGAAAGGAAACATGATGATGATGGTGATATCTCTCCTTTGCAAGCGAAGATGAGCATGGCATGAAAAAAACCCCCAATAAAATGTCGTGAAAAAGTAGGAAAAAAAAAACAAACACATTTGTGATTGTCTAATATGGAACATATAAAGAGAACATTTAATGTAAAAGAATTATAATACAATTTTAATTTTCAGAGAAAATGAAATACATTTAACATGTAATAGAAGAAGCCAGTATACAATGAATAGGGCACATGCACAACAGTAAGGATATGTATCAAAACTATTCATAGAAATTTGATTTTTTGGATAGAATTCATGGCTGTGCAGACAGCAAAAAATTGCCTCGTTGAATAGCGCTAAAATATATTAAAAACTGTAGGCCGACTTGTTGTGTGCACACGATATACTATGCCTTTCTGGTATGGTTTCAATACAATGTTTCTTTAGAGTTGTTTTCGTGTCGTTTTAGACCAGTGTTTCCCAACGAGAGGCCCACGCCCCACATGGGGTCAATTTAATTGTCCAGGGGGGGGGGGCAATTCGAACAGTTGTAATTAGGCTTCAATTAGGGAATAATTCAATTTTTGAATATAAAAAAATATGCTTGTGTTACATAGAGGGTCCATCTGAATTTTATAAAAATTTAGGTTGTGAATGGTAAGAAAAAGGTTGGGAAACACTGTTTTAGACATTTTAAAAATCACTTCAGAAATGTTGGAAAATATTAATTCTATGAATCATAAGAAAATATCCATTCCCATGGATTATTTATCGCTCTTGCAATCATGACATATCGCAGGAACTCTTGATAAAGATAATTTTTAAGAGATCAATCAAACTAGTCCGTTCAGATTCGTTTGCCGAGATGTTATGATTTATAATTCAAAAAGTTCTTGATGATTTCACATGAATTTTGGTATACGTTGTTAAAATGTCCATGTCGCGAAAACATATGTGTTACTTGATGTCTAGCTGTAACGGTTATTTGAAAGCGGCGAATTCTTTTGATGTTTGCCCATGTAAATATTATTTCGACCATAAACAAAATATTTTACAGTAATCTAGTGCAATGATGACCCATAGGCGTGTCCACAAAATTTTACATCGTGGCAGGTGTAAAAAAATTTAAAATATATCTTTTGTTCGTAGAGTCAATTTGATATTGTTCCATGCTCTTGGTGTGAGTTTCACAAATGTTGTCGCTGCCTTTGAAATAAGTACATATATTTCTTCATCTAAGGAAATTTTGTCTGTAATAGTTGATCCAAGATATCTGAACTTCTGTATTGAATCAAGCGGGCTAATTTTTATAAGTAATGGTTGATGGTTTGCTTATAACATTTTTTTGAATTGCTTGGGTGGTATTGAGCAATGAAATGTTTTACAAATCAACTTGTAAATTTTGCAAATCAAACTTTTTTTAGTGTAGACTTAATCAGAGTAATGATCATTCATAATCAGACGAGTCAAATAGGTCGATTACTGTTTTCGGCTGAACAAACAACAAACCTTCCTTTTTCCAATATTCCTCTTCTTGGCGTAACACATGATCCTCACATTTCACCCAGTAGTCTTTATGTATATTTGATAGAGCCTGATTTGTAAGTGTCTCAATATCACATAATTTGAAAGTTGTATTTGTAGATGCTACGTGTCCTTTAACTTTTGCCCAAATTAGCTCTATAGGATTTAAGTGTGCATGATATGGAGGTAGTCTCAAACATCTGTGACCATGTTCTTCAATTAACTTGTCTATTTTAAATATCTTTGTTCGTTGTGTCTGTTTTACAAGGTTAAGCAATTCGGGTTTCAAGTACCTGTCGGTAACTGGTATGTGTTCTTTTATGAGCCACGTTTTGATTGCATCTTTTGTACTTGATGATGTTGGGATTCTATCTTCTACGTTCACTACGTTATGGTATGAAGCATTGTCCATTATCAGACAAGAAGGTCTATCTAATATTGGAAGAATACTTTTTTCGATCCAGTCTTCGAATATGTGCCCATTCATTTCGGAGTGGTAGTCTCTATTGTCAATGGATTTTGAAATGAAAATTAGATGAGCATTCTGCAACAACCCATTATGTCTGCTACCTGCATGTGCAACTATCAAACGTTGCCCTTTACTACTTGGTACTGATCTTTTAATACTTCCATCTGCTAACTGCCATTCCTTTTCATTTGTATGATGAGCGTTGATCCAAGTTTCATCTAAATACACAATATCATAACCATTCTCGCGCATTCCCTTCACTTCACGTAAATACTTGCTTCTAAGAGCTACCAGATGTGGCTTTTCACAAATAATGTTTTTTCCACCAGCATACTTTCTAAAGGTGAAGCCTGCATTTCTTACAGTTTTCCATAATAAAGTTTTTGATATTTCAATGTCGTTATTAGTTTTCAGCCAAATCTTCAACTTTCTAAGTGTCACTTCTTCGTTTTTATCAAACATTCTACATATTTCTCTTTTTACTAGGTCCTTATCGAAACTGTCTATCTTTTCTTTCCTTCCTTGCTTTCGTGAATTTGTTGGCAATAAATATCCGCTTGCTTCCACTATTCGATCAAATGAACGTTTACACAAACCTAAAATATGCATTGTTCTCTTCTCAGGATTTGATAAAGAACAATAAAGATGTCCCTTTTTACGCTCTCTGCAGAAGTATTGATAAATCTTTATAGCAATGTTATGCTCAGTAAAATATTTCGCTTTCATATTCATTCTCACATAGACTTGCAGAAGGTAATATGCTTAGTGCCGCCTACTTTCTGTAAATATTGAGACGTGCCTCTGACTTGTGACTTGAAATCGAGTCAATAGCCGTTTTTGATTTCACATAATTCTAAGTTCAGGAAAAATAATATTTGGTGCTAAACGGGAATTTCCATATGTAACATTGCTTTATACAAATGTACAGTGGAAACAACTACTTTTAGAACGGTGCACATTCTACCGTGAGGGTCATGCCTTTATATTTAATAATCAGCTGTGAGATGTAAGCATCTACATAATCCAGCGATTGTTTATAATTTAGATTAACTTTTTTTTAATATAGGTTAAATAAGGTATCTTTGATACTGGATCACATTTCTTTGATAAAAAAATATTTCTATAGCGACATTATTATTCTAAACCTAACTTCAAATGATCAATCCAAATGAACAATACGTTTTTGATAAAAATAATTTAACATCTCGGCAACTCGACAGATGTGTACAGACACGGCTATGACAAATAGCAAACAATCGGTGTGAAATAATCGTTAACATTGATATCATCATCAGGTAGCATATCCTCGCCCGTGTGTTGCAGGGGCCCGAAAGGGGAGCAAAGAATAGCAACACTGTTTACCTTCCACGCATGTCGTAAAAGGCGACTAAGGAGGTTATCGGATGGAGTTGGCTGTCCCATCCCATATAGGGTAAGTGACCCAAAGCCATGCTGAAGTCGGATTTGTCAGGCCGAAAGGAGCAGATATCGCAGCAATGCTGTTAAACCATGACACAACACATTCCGTTCTCAAGACTATATCCTGCTAATCTGCAGTAGTTTGAGAACGAACGCAGAAGAGAAGAGAAGTTCTACGTAGTACATTGATCTACTAGGCCAAATTGTATGCTACGAGGGATAATCTGTACAGAAAATCTCCAGAGAGGCATATAAATATTTATTTTCATATGCCTCACAATTAATTGAAATCGCACCAAGCACATACACAAGAAACACATACTCGTGAAACAAACATCAAGAAGGAGCAAGCCATATCGAAAATTAATACAGCAGGAGCATTGGCACTATCTGCCAACAATTAATATCATAAAATTGCAAAACTCTATGAAAACCCAGATAGGAATTACTCATTATTCCAGAAGGGCACAAATAGTGCAAGAGGCAACTCTGATTACAAGCAACCATGGACGGATATAGACTTGATAGGGCCTTAAGCTATTTGAGATATGGGGTCCTTTAACGATTAAGAATATATAGATAGTTAAATTTTAAAAAATCTTTGAGGGCCCTAAGAAAGTGTGGGCCCTAAGCTATAGCTTGTTTAGCTTATAGGTAAAACCATTCACTTCAAGCAACGGATGTCTTCTAGGATGATTGCACAAATAAAGGCTATTATAGAATATGCAAATATGTTGAAGACGGATATACTGGACACATGGTGAAAACATAATGTAACTAAATTCGCAATGACAATGCTTCAACACAGTGATGTTCAATCCAATTATACCTGTGACTGGCGTGAATAGCGTCTTAAAGGAGGCAGCAATGCAATATTGTCACTAGCGAAATGTGAAAATACGGGGCAATGAAGTTTTACTAGTAATAGAAAGATATCGTTACGACCAAAGGATCTTTATGAAGGAAAAACGAGAGACAAACGGGGAGAAAAAAAACATTATCCAAGAACACAACAAATCAATTGATCATCAGGTGCTGCCTCCATATCGAAGGTTGATTGCAACAGACTTTCAATATCCTCTTCTCTTGCCTTGGTGATGATTTCTGCTAGACTGTAACCTATCCATTTCATGCTGTTTCCCTCCCACGTGGATTATTTCCTACCTCACGATAACTTCTTCTCGACTCTACCTTCAAGTAATGTCTTCAATAAGGAGTCGTGTCTTTTAATGCTTCTAAAGTAATTTATGTTTTTATGTTTTTAATATTTGATTTTATTTCATTTAATTATTTTTGTAAACGCAGTGTGGTCAGAAAGTCTTTGTTTATTTGTCCTTCTACGAAGTTCTCTTTACTCATCTATATATCCACATCTTAAAGGCACAGATTCTGTCTTCTAGCTGTTTGTTCATTATCTATGTTTCTGAGCAATACATTAATGAATGTAATTAATTATGTATTAATTAATTAAATTTTATCCGACTTTTCATTTGCTGGCGACACAATGTGATCAATGAAAATCATGGATTCGTAGGATCAGTCACAACGAGTGAGGATGTGGATTCTGTTTGCAAAACCTATCTAGAAAAGTATGTGGTCGTATAATCAGAAGATAGCTCGAGTGGCAAACGAGATCTGGTCTTCTAGTTCAGGGTGCAAAGAATATGCTATCTTATTGTCATTCATATTGTTGGAGGCAACCAAGGAAAATTGGAAGACATGCTGACATTTTGTCACCTGTAGAAAACATCCTGATTGCCAATGCATTCATTGTGTTGATTTTTTAAAAAACTTTTGTCTTCTATAAAAATGTCCCCATGGATGACAACAAGATGCATGACAGAGGACGTAACACTGTTGTTCTTTTGTAGCAGACTCCTAGGTGGCTGGAAATGCTAGATGTATCATACTTTCAGGTGGGTCAATATATATGGCAGAACAATGATGAACTAGTTGACCAAGAATGTATGTTACGCTCATGATTGGACGTGATAATCTTCGGATACGGCCGCACTTGGGTGCTTCCCTTCAGGAACTAAACATGCAATCATAAACACTGCCACTTAGACAACCAAGCCGTTGAGACAAAAAACTCTATACGAGTTCTGGTGTCTATTCGCGTGCCACCTTAGCTTAGGAGGACCTGTGCTCCTGTCAATAGCTACCTGTTCACAGCTAGGGGGATTACTTTATCATCATCTGAAGAAGAATCACTTTTCTCAATGTCACGGATACCCAAAGATAACGCTGACGCGCATGACAAAACATGAAGTGGATGCCATATCCTTAAAAAAAAAGTAAGGAACAAGAGTTAGAAACGAACTAAAAATAATTTTTTTTTTTTCATAGCCAATTAATCTGAAACTGATATCTCGAACAACAAATATTTGCAACATGCCTTATGGACCACAAGCAGAGCGTGTGACTAGTGTTAACATCAGCAATAAAAGAAATACAATTGGTAGCAAATCCTATTCAGTAAGTAGCCATCAATTCAGAAATATTTGAATGTAGTACGTTGGGCAATATAAAAAGTTTCAAGTAGATTGTATTTATTTCTGAACGTCCCGAATACACAATTAAAACTAAGAAAGCATACAGAACAAATAATGTTGAGACACCAACATATTGGTGATTTTTAAAGATACCAGAGTATGAAACAAAATTTTCAAATCCAAAAAAAAGAGATGTATTTGGGAGACTATAGTGTTGGTCTGTAACCTTCAAAATTGTCTTTATGAGCAACTCAACCGCTGTATAACCAATGCACAACAAACAACGACGAAAAACTGAGTGTTGTGTATAAAGTAACTTCCATTAGGTGGTTTGCAAGAAGGTCTTATTGTCCGAAATGTGGCATAAAAGGCTGCAATATTTATTCAGTTTATTGTCAGACTGCCGCTTTGTTCTGACAGATCGTCAAAGAACGCAACGCACAATTCATCGTAGTCACTACACCTCGATAATGTCATTTAATTCATAAATGAGCAATGCAACAGAGTACTGAATAGGTAAATGTTATCAGACAGTTCCTCAAAGATGATGCCAGCACTGTAATCAATGATCAGACTATTCTGAATCGTCGTCACGATGCCAATCTTCGTTCTTGTTGTCAATTATGTAGATGACACCTGACTATTGACCATGTAGCAGCACTTTTAGCATTGTGTATGCAGCACGTGTATTGTCAACGTGCACACAGGTTTTATTCGCAAGATCATCATTTCAATGTGACAGCGGTATTTTGAATGTATTGCAAAAATAGTGGACAGATACTGATAGTATTGACATTTGTTATTCTTATCATAAATTTTGAACATGAGGGTTGTGTTGATTGTGTACTGTAACTTTGCAAATACTTTAATGCTAGCGATATGAAATAAAGTGTTCATTGTAACTGTGAGCTTGTCATATTATATTTTGAAATGCAGTTCTGTTATTTTATTCTTTTGACTTAGCACCCATCCAAAAAGTGATTCTTAATATCTTTGAATGGTATATGCGATACGGAGCAGTGCTGGAACTTTGGCCCAAGAGAATAAAGTATTGACGTCAGTGCTAACCCCTATACTTGCAACATGTTCTATGGGTCCTTGATGAAATTAAATAAATTGCTTCAATAGAGCCCAATTCAGTGGATAAATGACATTGAAGCATCCTTGAAAATGAAGCGGCTGAATATGACACGTTAGTAAAATGACATCGAGACAATTTATAAGAGGAAAACATTTTAATTAACAAAGTTGGAACAAAATAATAGATAATATGTTACTCCACACATAAGTTGCTCACGGCTATTAATGATCTCCATAACCATCCTTGAAGACAAAGATAAGGAAGAAAATGTAATAATCTAGTGCAGTGTCCTTACAAATTATAGTGTTAACTGTTGAACGTGATCACTTCTCTTATCTTCAGTGTTGACCTGTGTAACCTCCCTGCTGTGTTTTCTGTATAAATATATTGCACATTCTTTGTTATTTTTTAACCGTATACACAACCTTTCCTAATAGCTTTTATCAATATGAGTAATATAAAGTTCAGCGGTTTTACGTCCAATATCTAGACACACTATTATCCGGTCGATAGCTCCAGCTATGTATGAAAATATGGGCATTGTATGCAGTATTTATCTTTTCACGATAAGTGAACACACACCTGTGGTTTATTCCTGTATTCCTTTGATGTGGATACGGTTGACAGGAACTATATTGTTCTGGTTATATAATTGTGAGCCTATAAGTCTATTCATGTTAATTGGTAGCTCTTCAATGTTTCATATACACGGTAGTCCATGCAAATCTGCCAACAGATGTGTCACGGAACTAGATGACAATGCATCGGCTTTGAAAATGACGTTTCGACCGAAAGGTCCTTCTCAAAAACGAAATATAGCATACGATGAGCCATTAAGACGCCATATATACAACAAGTGTCTACGTCATACATATACATCCCGAGAGATTCTCAAAATCACTACCACGATTGAAGAAGGGTTTACATGAGTATCTAACTACAATATATCTTGATTTGAAAATGTTATGTCATGACTTACATATAGGGGATGGGCAAGAATTCTGGACATCAATTATGTCATCATCTGGACGATATTGAAAACTTATGATTATAATTTATTGCAAAAATATTATTGCACACTTCAATGCCCGAGACCATTTTTGTCCAGGGATCTTAAACTACTGACATTAAATTATGTTCTTCGGATCAGCGGACTTGACATACACTTGATAACCGCTATATGTGCTAAATTGTGTAACTTACATACACTGGTACACCTGGGGTTCTCAAACATCTTTTCAAACGGCGAACACTGCTGACATGTAACACTGGGACCACTAGCACCAGAAACATATAATAGGACAAAAGATAAAGTGAAAATGCAAGTGAACGTGAAAACTGGCCATATATAGTCATCACTTTTTCACCGTACACAGCCATTCCCATTCCATTGTCCCATAAAAAAACTGTCAAATACTACATGATTTCCGTTAGGAAGTTGTAGGGAGAGATTTTGTAGCCCATAGTCGTGAATAATAACACGATTTGTAACTGTTTGTACAACACAGTTTGCCATTTAAATTGAACTCATGATAATTGGTTAACATGATGATTTTTAACTCGCATGGTGCTCGTACAACATGCAATTACGAGAGCACTATAGTGCTTGCGAGCATAGGGTTGAAAACGCCCACTGCACACAGCACATCTTCCGTTACTGCGAAAAGAATTACTGAATACTGTGGACAATCTGCAGAAAATACATCATATATTTTACAGAATTGCCTACTGTACCACATCACAAGAAGAAAACTATGGCCATCTAAAACAACTCGTACTGACAACGCTATACTGCTTTGTCACGGGGCTGGGGACCACAGTATAATTCACTGAAGAAATGAATGTCATGATATGACACCGACTCGAGAACTAGAATGAAATAGCAAGACTACATAGAATAATTACATTTAAATCTGTTATACGTCGACACCAAAGTGTTTCTGAAGTGAATATATTGCATACTGTTGAACTGCAGCGAATGAGACAGATATTATATCAGCAAATGTTGCAACAAACAAGACACATTTCGCCACAGACTAAATCAGAAGAAAAAAGTAAACGCACATTGAAAAACAAAACAATACAACGATACTTGTACAACTGAAACCAAAAGAAAGCAACAACTACCCACGAAATTTCACACAATACCTGTGTATTATACTTGTCTAACTACCCAAGTTTTGTGCCGAGAAAATCAGATTGGATACTTTGAATAACAACGTTCTAAAAACGTTATAAAAACAGTCAGTACAATCAAATGCTAAAGTGAGAAACAAAATTTCTTATACGCTGCTATTAGTTGATCGCTAAATAATTATTGCTAAACATTGCTATATATGTAATATAGCTAAATTTGACATATCCCACTTCATATTCTTATATTCACTGTTTTAGTTGTCTATTATTGTGGTGTAGATGTTTAACGAAGAAAGTCATGAGGCCACAACGTCAAATTTGTCTACTTTCCATATATTTATATTCATCTATATTAGTACCACGTATTATGTGTTTGTCACTGTCACACATCCAAAACTGTTCATGTAATACTGATACAATAGAAAATGAATACAAAATAAAGAAAGGGGAATTGTAGAAGCTTAGTGGCATCACTAGTTGTATAATCTCGTGGTTCAGACTTAATTTTCTTGTACAACTGGAAACATTTTAAAAACGTCTGCCATTCGCGTGTTGAAGGGCCCAAAAAGAGAGTAAACAATAGCGGCACTGTTACCTGTCATACATGTCGAAGTGACGACAATGTAGGTATTGGGGTGGGGTCGTCTGTACCATTTCCTAGGGGGTCAAAGTGGCACTGAAGTCGCGCTGAAATCGGACATATCAGGGTAAAAGACGCAAATATCGTATCCAATCTGTAAACCATGACACAATACATTCCGTTCTCTTGACTATATCTTCTTAATCTGCAGGAGTTTGAGAACGAAGATAAAGAAGTAAACATCTATTGATAAACATCTGAGTCTTGATGTAGTTTTCTAGCGGAGTGATACTAACCATCTAATCTAGGTATATCGTTGTTCAATAAAACGTACGTCCATAGAACAGTATTATTTTCATACACCTCAATTATGTGACAAAACCTAGTGTCCCTAATATATATATACTGAAATAAATGAACACATTAAGAGACACCTGGTTACAACAGAGATGAGATGTCTGAGAAAAGCCACAGGAGTGACCAGAAGACACAGAATTAGAAACGATGTCATAAGAGAAAGAGTGGGTGTCATATCAATTCTACAATACATACAAAACTAATAGATAGAATGGTTTGATCATCTGGAAAGAATGCCGTGTGATTCATTAGTTTATAAAGCATGTACGAAGAGAGAGAGGAGAAGCAGAAAGAAGAGCCAAGGGTAGACCTAGAGTACGCTGGATCGACAACATCAAAGAGACATTACACGAATACCAAATAACATTATCTGAAGCTGCCAGAAAATCGAGAACAAGAACATCGTATCTCCCTCGACACCCATAAAGGGTAAAAGAGGAAGGAAAGAAGAAGAATAAGTAGAATTAACACATCTAAACAAGTGTTATCACAAGCTTCACACAATGAAACTGATATCTAATATTATAATATATTGTTACATTAAAAAAAACTCACCAAAAAAGTGTGGTCTTGTGTTTGAAATCATGTCTGATATCTCAGTCTGGCTTTGATATCCCGTGAGCGTGTCAAACTTGATTTTATCAGATTTCGGCATATACCCACGTATGTATTTCACCAACCTAGCCTTCTCTGGAGTGTTACAAATTTCTCTGATTGTTAAAGAAAATGTTGCGATGTCTTTGTATCTTTGGTAGCGCTGCAAGCTTTTGTGTAGTTGATGCCTTTCCTGCTCTGTTAATAATGTAATGGTAAGAGTATTGAATTGTTCTTCGTATTCCCTAGACATTATGTACGAGGTATCTCACCACGAAAACGACAGTACAAGTATGCTTCTAATATCAATCTGCGTTATAGCTGTAGTTTTATTTTGTTTTGGAAACTTGGTATAAATTTCATAAAAAACGTTTTAATTATATTCCACCTCGATATACACCTCCAGAGTGTCAGGGATAACAGATATTACGCACATAAATTAATCACCAGTGTCAGGAATAAAACACTATTCCATCTAGAGATAAATCATTAGTGCTAACGATAACACAATATTCCATCCATAGATAAAACACAAGTGTCAGCGATAGTACAATATTACATCGAGTTATAAATCACCAGTGTCAGCGATAGTACAATATTACATCGAGTTATAAATCACCAGTGTCAGCGATAGTACAATATTACATCGAGTTATAAATCACAAGTGTCAGCGATAGTACAATATTACATCGAGTTATAAATCACCAGTGTCAGCGATAGTACAATATTACATCGAGTTATAAATCACCAGTGTCAGCGATAGTACAATATTACATCGAGTTATAAATCACCAGTGTCAGCGATAGTACAATATTACATCGAGTTATAAATCACCAGTGTCAGCGATAGTACAATATTACATCGAGTTATAAATCACCAGTGTCAGCGATAGTACAATATTACATCGAGTTATAAATCACCAGTGTCAGCGATAGTACAATATTACATCGAGTTATAAATCACCAGTGTCAGCGATAGTACAATATTACATCGAGTTATAAATCACCAGTGTCAGCGATAGTACAATATTACATCGAGTTATAAATCACCAGTGTCAGCGATAGTACAATATTACATCGAGTTATAAATCACCAGTGTCAGCGATAGTACAATATTACATCGACGTATACATCACCAGAGTCTCAGTGATAAAATATTCCAATTACATAGACATAAATCACTAGAGTGTCAGCGATAACAGTATTCCCCTTCCCTAGATAGACATAAATCACTAGAGTGTCAGCGATAACAGTATTCCCCTTCCCTAGATAGATATAAATCACTAGAGAGTCAGAGATGACACTCTATTCTACATAGATACTGATTAACATAATGTCAGGTATAATACAAATTCAGGGTGGTATAATTTCACCTACATTAAACATTACGTGTTAACATGTCTTCATTATGTTTTGTTATGTTAAGTTCCTCCAGGGCCATAGGCAGCGCATAGGGCAGAAACCATATCTTTCCATTTCTGTCTTTGTGTTGCCAGTTCTTTCAATTGTTACGTGTTGTTTAGGTTCATTGACCTGCCTTCTCTATTTCTTCATTATGGGCAACATTAATTGTACAATTAGTTATACCAAATATAAAAGTAAATTTGTCTATACTATATGTAACTAGAAGAACACATTTAGGTTGTACACTTTTAACAATGATTACGTGAATTGATATTAACTAAATGCGATGTACCGGTGTACTATATCACATGGGAAAATGATGATAAAATACACATTATCAAATCAATTTTGAAATACCATTCCATAAAACACAATGCACTGACTAGAACGCATGCGCGAGAGATATAATAATATGCGGAAAGAAACCTTCGTAAACAAATACAAGACACACACTACACATTTGTGCCTTTCTCGAGTAGTGCATATTCATACAGTGTGAGTGATCAATACGATCTGTTACCATCTGATCATGTGAAATCTTATTGATTATAGGCTAGCTATGAGTATGGCTTCAAATGTGATCACATCAAGACTACTGGAAATGGGGAAAATACACAAGATCTAGAAATGAATAGCCGAGATATAACTAACTCTACAATACAATGTCTGCAACTGAATTTTTGTCTTCGTAATAGTCTCTCAGCATGCAGGGTAATTGTTTGTTAGGTCGAATATGGAAACGACAGAAATACTATACACTCCCGTAAAATGAATATATATATATATATATCATATATCATAGCCTTCTTGATAGATCTTTTGAACTCAGGATTCTGAGCGAGTTGACCTGCGCATGTGTTAATAATTTGAAATGTCTCTCATCCGTCGCGTCTTGGGCGGCTCCTACTCCTATCAGCAACCATACCTTCCATTAATAATTTTTCCATGCTGTTATGACTCTTTATATGGCCAACAATTTCTGCTATCTTATTATGACGTGGCTTAAGAACTAACTCTTCAACGTTTAATGTTCCTATCACCTTTTGTGTTTTTTTTTTTCCACTCTCCTTGGTATTGTCAGAATTCTTCTGTAGCATCTCATTTCGAAGGCAGCCATTCTCTTTGCCACTGTTTCATTAAGTGCCCATGATTCTCTACCATAAATTGTGACTTGAAGTATACTTGCTCTCATCAGAAGTAATTTAGCTTTGAAGCTGGCAGTCTTGCTATTTGCGTATCATGTTTATCACTTCGCGTGTTGCTCATAGTTGCTTGCGTGGAGTAATGGTCGAAGATGGAATTAAAGCAATGGAATAAAGGTGGAAATATGCTCGTGTTATCCTTAAATTACGTCAACAGTTTTAAATTGTAAATTTTTATCCCCCCCCCCTCCCTTGTTACAACCTGTCACGAATTCAAAGACATCGTCCTGTTTAAAAATGTCCCTCTTAAATATGTTTAGAAAAAAAAACGTGCGAAAAAAACCCTATATAATTATTAGAGATTAAAAATACGTAGACCTTTTTTCAAATTCAAACAATTTAATTGCTGCATTCAAACAGTTGTGCTCACGTCAATTACTGCAAACCCCCTTTCCCCATGTCAAGCACTGTCACTCTTTTTTCACACCACCCCTTCACCCTTCATAATTGTAGACACAATTTATGGACAGCCCAATAGTGTCAATTCAATATTTCTAGTTACAAAATTCCCGTAGTTTAGAATACTTGCATCAAAAATATCCACAATAACATCTTCATAATTGTTATGTTTTCTTTGAGATTATTAATATTTTTCTGCAAAATTATATGTACATGATTTTAAAAAGAAATTTCGCTTCATATTATTATTTTTCCGTGAATGGTTCTCAGAGAAGGCTAGAGAATCTATGAAACATCAAATACATATTTGTATAGTGTCCTTTACACGAAAGTGGTATCACAGATGAACTTGAATTATTATCAGGCAACAGTTATATTATAACATTATCTTGTGTTACCGTTGCCCAAAAAGGGTGTAAAGAATAGTGACTTGTTAGTTGTCATGCATGGTTGTAAAAGACTTTAACCAGGTCCGTTCAGCTGACACCGATTTGTATCTCAATTTGAGTGAACACCTTTTCCAAATTCGGTCAATCGGAAATTCATTAGGTTCAAATCCCGATATCTTCTAATGTATTTAACAATCCCTCGTTACTTTAAATTTATACTATTTATTTATCTATGTTGATGGCCGAATAGGGGTTGGACATGAGGTTGGCTGTCTCATCTCAGAGAAGGCCAGAGGGACTCAGAAAGAATGCTGATGTCGGATGTATCAGACTTTCAGACTGGAGTAGATATCACAGCCTAGCTGTAAACCAAGACACAACGCACTCCGTTAAAAGAACGACATGCTGCTAATATATAGGAACATGAGAACGATTGCTGAAGAAGAAGAACACGCGACACAGAAAAAAATACAGATCCAACGATGTCCAAAAAAAACCTTTATTAAAATCATGATCATCACATGCCGTCTCCGCAACGAATGTTGGCTGCAACAGATCTCCAACATACCCTGTCTCTTGCTTTGGTGGTGCACTCTGCTAGACTGTAACCTGTCCATTTTATGATTTTATTCTCCCACTTGTATCTCTGTCTACCTCTTGCTCGCTTCCCTTTGAATTTACCCTCAAGTAATGTCATCAATAAGGTCCAAAATATTTTATTTGCCTGATCTTTGTTTCCCTTAATAATATTTTCTTCATATTAAGTGTTTTAGCACCTCTTTATTTGTATTATTCTCTTTCCACGATGTTCTCCCTATTTTCTTATATATCCACATCTCAAAGGCATCAATTCTGTCTTCTAATTGTTTATTTAGTGTCCATGTTTCTGATCCATACATTAATATAGAATAAATGTAGCATTTTATGATCATTTGTTTAGATGTTACTATTTTCGTCATGTAATTGAAGGTACTTTTAGTCATTCCTATTCTCCTTTTAACTTCTGCTTCACATCTGTCATTTGTGACTATGTGTCCAAGATATTTCTAATGTTTTACGTGTTGTAGTTTCTCTCAATGTATGTTTATGTTTAGCTCTTGTTCTTCTGAGTCCTTGCTGTTTATCATGGTTTTTTTGTGTGGATATTTATATCCAGTCCATATTCATTACTTGATGTATTGACTTGATCTATTAATCTTTGTAGTTCATGTTCACTTTCTGCTAAAAGAACAGTCTCATCTGCATATTTCAGGTTGTTTATTATTTTCCCATTGATCTTGAGTCCTGGCATTTCTTCTGTATGTTTAAAGATATTCTCTATGTAGATATTAAATAAACATAGTGATAAAATACATCTTTGTCTGACCCCTCTTCTGATTTTTATGTATGGGGAGTAGCTGTTTTCACACTTTATTGATGCAGTCTGTTCCCATTAAATATTTCGAATCAGTCTGATGTCTCTTCCATCTATGCCTATTTCTTGAATACATTTGATTAATTTTTCATGTTGGACTTTGTAAAATGTCTTGCTGTATTCTATGAAGCAAAAGTAAATACGTTTTTGGACTTGTATATATTTATCTATCACTAGTCGGATACTACGCATAGCTTCTCTGGTTATTTTGTTCTTCCTAAAACCGAATTGTTCTTCACCGATTTCCGTGTCTATCTTGTTTTTAATTCTTTCATGTATTATTTTCAGGAGTATTTTAGTTAAATGACTCATTAGACTTATTGTTCTATATTCAGCACAGTCCACAGCCCTGGACTTCTTAGGTAATGGTATAAATATTGATGATGTTAGATTACGATAAGCAACAATAAAACCCAAAACATCACTATAGACATTTTCGCGCACTTGTTGTTACATATTGTTACGTTTCGTCAGTTAATTTATATGAAAGCGAATTTTGGTCTGAGCAATCAGATGATGACTAAAGTACACACGTTCATATTTTATGCTAACAGCTGTGCATATGTAGTATTTATATTCACTGAATAATATCGTTTCTATGAAGTTACAACTGATCTGTAAAACGTACACGTATTGTAAACATTCCGATTCTAATCTAGCTGTCATGCTTCTGTAGGGTGTAAGTTCGGTGAATAGACCCAGATTCCGTTAATCCACTTTTGATCTGTAAGATGCAGATTCAATAGAAACATCTCCTTTCCACGCAAATTGCAATTAATTTGTAAGATGTAGATCCAATGGAAACATCTAGATTCTATGCAAGTCGCTATACATTTGCAAGTGACAAACATACTGATGTCTAACGTCACTAATAACGTCTATCAATTTCTGGCAGTGATCGTTTGATAAATTTAAACTGAACGTTCTAAAATATAACTTTTTTCCCCCGAAGATTAACTATAAAAATAGTATGAGAAAAAGTCCGCTGAAGACAGATGTTTCGGTCAATGCTCAAACAAAAACGGGACATCACGCATTTCCATTCTCTGGACTACCTCCAACTGGAAATCTGATAGTCATGTTACAAGAGAAATCCTGCGGGAGTTTGAGAATGAACGCTAAAGAAAAAAAAAGCAAAATTCGTAGAGTGCAGGCAAATAAATTAATATTCACAATTCGGCGTCTGTGGCTATGTCGATAGTAGAGACGAAAGTGGAAAAAAATAGTACAACTGACAGCGACAGGACAATGGTTAACCGTGCCTGTTTTTATCTTTGAGCTTTGTGAAAAGCTTGTAAGTACGACAACCAGATGTTTCGTACGCCTAGCTTACTATACTAGCGACACGTTACATACGTCTAACACCGAAGTCGGATGCATCGGTCAATTGGCGTAAAGAAAAAAAACACACATGCATTTCATGACTACATCGTTCTGGAAATCTAGCAATAGCAATGTCCTTCTATAAGAGATATCGGGTTAAATTTTCAGTACGAATGCACACAATATTAACAATAAAATTAATAAAAGAAGTTACTACATGACATATTGTAAGTTAAAATTTATTTTATAACTATATAATTGTTGTCAAGAGTAGATTATCACAATATGAAATTATATATCCTACAAGAGCTTCATGTTCACCGTGAGAAACTATAAGCTGGAGATTTCAAATACTACACAAAGAACTCCCAGGCGAAACACCAGATCTACGGGATTGTTAAAGTCTATTGTGCCGAGTCAGAAACACGAATCAGGATGAATACTGCACGGGAACTTAAAAAAAATAGAATAGAACATACCTGTCACATTGATGTGACGTAATTCAAAATATAAACCAGGTATGTCAAGTATTGAAAGTCGCCTATGCGGCCTAGGGAAAGTAGAGCACCTGTAGATCAGAGACTGCTTTACCTGAATTAGATGCTTCTTAAAAAAAAAAAAAAAAAAAAAAAAATTCACAACAACGTGTTAGTAATTTTCCTGCGATGAAAACGGTACTATTCAGCCATGATCGCGCTCCAGTAAAAGACCTGTTCGCTAAATTTAGTTGGATTCAGTTCGTTACGTGATTTGATCATTGTTTGCCATTTAGTTGGTTAGTTGGATTCAGTTCGTTACGTGTTTTGATCATTGTTTGCCATTTAGTTGGTTACTATTTATCTACTTGGAATCGCCTTAAATATTTTTGATATGCAGTTCCAAGTATATAAATAATAAGTAACTAAAACGATAACAATAATAATGCATGTAACGAATTAAGTCCTAAATAATTCAGCTAGGAGGTCTGTATCTTTGAGAGTCACGATTCAGCGTACTATCAAGCAGTACTTTGTTGTCTGGTTTCAGACCCGACTACAATTAATCAGATATAACGATTTTTAAAAGAATATATGATTCGTTACGGAAATCAGTGGTCACATTTCAACAGAAGAAATCATAAATTATTTAACTAAACAAACTTTCGCTAAAGACGAATAAACCGCCGGATTAATCTTTCTGCGCGCATCACACTCAGAGCCCCACTCCCTCTAATTGACCCTGGGGCGGTAACTCTCAGTTCATTGCGAGCAGATCGATTCATTGAAAGCAGAAGTCGCTTCTTTCTAAACTTCGAGTCAGGGAAGCTGTATGAAATTACACAGAATATTAAAAAATTGGAATTGGGACACGTAATGTGGGGCTGATTCACGCAATTAACGCAATATATCACCTGGAAAATAAGACATATATTGAGATGAATGAAGGAGCACATATGTAGCAATGACACTTGATTTTTATCAAATAAGATGCCTTAATATGTATACTCGTAGATTCCTTGAGTTTAAAAAATATCTATAGTTTTATTGTACTCTATTGGTGTACTCTATAGTTGTACTCTTTATTGGTAACTATATGTGTATCCCACTTAAATTGTTTATATATATATATATATATATATATATATCTTGTTTCATAAATTGTTTAATACTGTTTAAATTGTTTTAATATATACCACTTGAGTTGTTTAAATATGTTGATGTTTGTTTGGGAACCCCTGGAATTGTGAGCGATTAGCTCTTCTTTCCTATGTGCAGTGGGGTGGTTTTTCTTAGCTTTCTTTCATACTCAGGAGACATCAGCTTTCGGCTTAGAGTAATGCCTATTAAAGGAGCCTTATACTCAGAGGAGATATATAATTGTATAGATGACATGCTACAAAGCTTCCATAGGAGAGCATAGAAATAAAGGCATGTCATCTGCTAAGGCTTTATGTTGCATGGGTAGTTTGTCCAGCGGACTTGTTTAAATATATACACCACTTACTGTTTAATTGTATATACCACTTAAATTGTTTATATATATATATATATATATATATATATATATATATATATATATATATATATATATATATATATATATATATATATAACTTAAATTGTTTGAGTATTTTACGTTTCTTCAACGATCAGAAAAAAAATCATGTAGTTTCATAACAGTTTATCCGCAATAATAATTTTAGCGTAGTAGGCGGTGCAAACATTTTTTTGATATAGTTAAGAGAGGTGAGTGTGTGTCCCTGAAATTTTGAAAAGTGGACGCCCGTGTGTTGCCGGGGCCCAAAAGGGGAGCAAAGAATAGCAACACTGTTTACCTTCCACGCATGTCGTAAAAGGCGACTAATGAGGTTATGGGATGGAGTTGGCTGTCACATCCCATATAGGGTCAGTGATTCAAAGACATGCTGAAGTCGGATGGGTCAGGCCGAAAAGAACAGATATCGGAGAAATGCTGTAAACCATGACACAACATATTCCGTTCTCCGTACTACACCCTGCTAATCTGCAGGAGTTTGAGAACGAACGCAGAAGAAGAAGAAGACAAGTGGAAAGGAGGGGAGTGGGGAGAGGGACACAATTGAAATAATTATTAATTAACGCAATTTTTGGACAAGCCCATTGCGCAACCGACAAGCAGTGTAATAATATTGTATCAATATAAAATATTATCATAAATTTTTGCCTAAATATTGAAGCAAAACTCATTCACAACTTATTTAATAACTTGTTTTGTGTGTGTTATTTAATGTCTGATGTCTATTACGTTTGAAATAGTATTGACTTTATTGTTTGTTCTGTATGTTTTTTAAATAAAGACTTTAACGTCGAAACGTTAATTTAGTATGTTTAAAAAAATACTTTTAACAACATTGTTTTTTGTGACAGTTTTGTTTTGTGAAAACTAAAATTTATTACTTTGTAATAGTCGTAAATACCTATTCACCTTCATGTCATGGAAGAAGGGGAGGGATTTCTTTATAATTATTTGTGAACATATAATTTAGAAAACGAACAGTGAATAAGAAACTATATCTCATAATTAATGATTGGATACTTGATGATTGGATACACTGAAGAAAAGGTAGAGAATTATGGAAATAAAAATATAAACATAGAGGTAAGAACAAATGCGAATGATAACATTACTAGTAAAGAAATGAAAGTTACACCCATGTTTTATTGAACATATAAGTATATATGGCACACATTGTATTTTATATTAAGAACACATATTATAATTAACATGAAGAGCACGTGATACACATACATTATATTTAACACGAAGAACACATTATATTTCACATTAAGAACACATGATACAAACATTATAGTGAGCATATAAGAACACATCACACGCATACACACACATTATATTGAACATATAAGAACACATGACATACACACATTATATTGAACATATAAGAACACATGACATACACACATTATATTGAACATATAAGAACACATGACACACACACATTATATTGAACATATAAGAACACATGACACACACACATTATATTGAACATATAAGAACACATGACATACACACATTATATTGAACATATAAGAACACATGAAATACACACATTATATTGAACATATAAGAACACATGACATACACACATTATATTGAACATATAAGAACACATGACATACACACATTATATTGAACATATAAGAACACATGACGCATTATGATGTAGATACATTGCATTGGGACAGAGTTTACCAGCATGGTAAAGGACAAAACAGGTTTTAGATCAGTTGCAGTCAATGATTTGATGCAGAGACAGCTCGTAATAATGACTATGACAAACTGTCAAATATTGCATTTTCCCGTTAAGGAGTTGAAGGGAGGGGATTGAACAGCTCTGTGATAAAGGCCACATGCTCTTGTTGTCGCCACGTCATATACAGGGTGAGTTTTTTAATTTACCCTCCGACAGAAAAAAAAATCCAGTCCTTACCGGGGATCGAGCTCCAGACCTCACTAGTGTAAGACCAACGCTCTAACCTTTCGGTCACGCGCCACACAATGACTAAGATAATCCTGAAAAAACCACCACATTATTTAATGACGTTTATTAAAACAAAACTATATACAAAACTGGAACTATATATCCTCTTTGCTTTATAAGGGAATAATTGAGTATATCCTCTTGTGCATTATAAAGGAACAATTTAGTGATTAACCAACTCACTTAGATTTGTTTTAAAACTGTATGTGCAGTAACAAACGTGAGAGCATGTTACATAACCGATGTAGTTACACATTATACGATAACATATGCAACATCACTTTCCATCCAGTATTTCACACACACACACAAATGTGTCAAGCATTCTATATAGAGTATGAAATGAGAAATTGTATTGATATTTATTGTGTGTGATTATTAAACCTGCGCAGTAACTAACCGCAGAGGTTTTAACATCACCGTCAGATTATTGATTTGCACATACGTGTCTGGACAATAATGTTTGTGGCTCGGCTTCATCCTCATGTAATAACATGTGTAGATAATAAGTGTTACATGTCTTGAGAGTTATATCAGAAGCTGCTTTGATAGTAGTCTTATTTTATTGTATATAAACCGAGTTTTAACTGAACACTTCGGGGATACAAGCATTTTCCTCTGCTTCATTGTTCTTCAGTCAGATATCAGGGTACAGCGTCAATAGCTTCAATGAATTGTGTGATTAGCTTCAGGTCATCAATGGAACCCCTCAAGTCTGGAAGTAGTACCATCTCAGTGGGCCATATTTTCTCCCTCTCTTCTTGGTAGAGTTGACAGACATGAAGAATGAATACAAGCATTATAAGTAGAGATTGCTCATCAAAATTTTACATCAACTTACGCTTATTATTTTTAAAGGCTTGCTATTTTAATCTTCTGTAATGTTGCCCTTGTAACATTTCTTTATTTTTACTATTAATATCTTTTTCGTTTATTTGTATTTATATTCTGTATTTGCATCATGTTATCCGCAGACTTTCCTTTCAATGTGTCTATTTGATCAGATTACCTCTGATACACTGGAGTGTTAGATTTCTGTTCTAATATTGAAGTAGAACACACAATGAGATGTAGTAAGTGTGGCTTCTCTGTTCTAACATGGACGCAGAACACACAATGAGATGTAGTAAGTGTGGCTTCTCTGTTCTACCTATCAGTTCATGCTAGAAAGGAAACGACATCAATTTATCAATCCATCAACTTGTTTTTCCTCACACTCTATTTTACTCATTTTAAGTAATAGAAACCACCTTGTTACATACGAAGATTCTCTTATAAGAATTGTTGATGACTGAAATTACTTGTTATTTTCATAATGAGAAGGTGCATAAAGTATATTGTCATTGCTCGTATACATCTCAAGTGACATTTTCATTATTTTGCTTTCAATGAGAGTTTAAACAGTGTCAGACAATAAGTGACGATTTTCACATTCTAGCTGTAAACAAGACTGCACCACATTCCGCTTTCTGTTTGTTGAATATCTGTCGGAGTTGAGAAAGTTCAATATAACTAATGCAGTTGAGATGAAGATGGTGATAAAGATGATGCTGAAGATGATGATGTTAATGACTGAAGTCTGTCCGACTGTAGCTGATGAGTCCTACTCCTTCCACATTCTGAGAATGTGTGTGAATAGTTTTGGAGTCAAGAGTAGTTCTTGCATTTCTTATACCACAGTTTTGTTGAGTAATAGCTTGTCTGGTGTTCTCTACAAAGAGTTCACCTTTAATATAAAAATGTAACATTCAAAATAAACTAAACTAATGAGAAAAATACTCACCACACAAGTATCTAACCAATAGCACTGTGCGAATCTGCATCATCGACACTTAGCAATAAGTAGAACAGTGACAGATTTTGAAATTTTATACCGATTTAGAATATTAAGTAATTATATGACATTAAGAAGAAAAGATTAACCAACAAAGTATGACATCTGGATCCTAAGTACTCACATGTCGATACAAAGTATACCAATTAGGTATTAGGTCTGTTGATTATCCTCTTCGCACACCGGGCACGTCCATAGGTTCTCCGATCTCCGTTTCAGTAAATCTCTCAGGGTATAACGGCTGATGGTTCCGGTTCTATGTTGGTTCATTGCTCATTCTGAGCTCTTTGTCAGTGGTTCTCTACGGGCCACGCCTATCGTCACTCCAAATTCCCACATTCTCGATATTAACTCTCACTCATTCAACTCAAAATCCTCAGATCGTGAGGACTCACAAAGAGCAATGAGTATGTCTGCTCGGTCCATAGGCTGACCATCTGTTGTGGTGGCGAGACTAGTTAATTGGTAGGCACGTTCGTTTTCCTCTTCGCCCGCGTGTCCGGGAACAAAGATAAACGTGAGTTTTCGTAGTGATGCCCGTATTTTAGCTCTCTCTAATGATTCCACTCATTCCCTACATACATCACAGGTTTTCACTTTCTGAATCATATTCAGTAAGTCACTTAATATGCACGCATGGGAATACACTTGTGATTCAGTCAGTTAAGTGCCTGCTTTACGGCGAATACTTTCATTGTTAGGCTGCCTGATTTTGCCGTAAAGGCACCACTGGCTTCGTGTACTGTTCTTCCTTTTGATCTGGCAATAAAGGCCCATGCGCATCGGTGATGACGGATGACCGACAAGTCCGTGTAAATCACAACATCTATGTCATCGGTATTCTCGCATATTAGTCGATTAATGTCGACCCGAACTACTCGAATGTCGACAAGATATACTGAAATATCGACACAGATACCAACATGCAACCACTGAAGAATATATACACGGTAGATAGACTCTTCTAAGATACAAGACATGAATATCTGGTATTGACATTACAATTACATCAAGATTGAACAGAAAAGATGAAGAAGAAGAAGATGTAAAATAAACAACAACATCACACATGATTGCTGAAAAATTAGATAGATACTTATGCTACTCCAAAGACAACTGCTGAAACCTAAAATGGTGAAGTATCGCAATCGTACAACTTCAATAACAGTCGGTGTATTTACTAAGTTCATGATGATAAATTGATACGTGGAGTTAGCAAGGAAGACGATAACTAAAAACCTAACTAAGGCTTATTGCAAATCCATATCCCCCAAAACTGCAGTGACAAGATACCAACAAAAAATATAATTGGTTGGTGGGACAAAATACCAGATAGTGTGATACTGATGAAAGTCAAATCTGTAGGCATACACACAATTGTAATAAGTCACAAACATGTTTGATAGGTCATTTCATCCAGATGAAAGATTTCAGTCCTTTATTTAACCCTGGAAATTAAAAAAACAAATAATATCTACAATATTTGTACCAGCACTGTGCTACCAATGTCAAACATGGTCTCTAACAGCTTCGCAGCAAAGAAAAATCGTCACATGTGAAATGGAGTGTCTGAGAAAAGCTGCAATGGTTACCAAACTAGATAAAATAAGAAATGAAGAAATTAGAAAAAGAGTTGGTATAATATCATGTATCGAACATATTGAGAGACAGCAAGTAAAATGGTTCGGTCACCTTATGAGAATGAAGCCAAACCAAATACCAATAAGAGCATGTAATACAAGAATATCCGGGCGTAAAGCCAAAGGTAGACCAAGAAAACGGTGGATAGAAAACATTAAGATAACCTTGAACAAACATGGACTAAATGCAACCTCGGCGACACATCTGGCCTTGAAACGACAGCTTAAGCTACCACCCCTACGCTTAACGGCAAGTGTGAATGCGTTCAACAATCATTCACCTGGGGAAAGACAATAGACGATTTAAAAAAAAAAGCTGCTACAATGATCTCACTTCAATGTAGATATAAATTTGTGGGAGGCTTGACACCCCTTGACATAAACATGAACCTGGTGTTACAGACTTAGCTTTGGCACAGCTGCTGCAACGATCCTCACAGTAGATGATCAACAAAGAGAACGTACTAGCAGAAAGGCAAGAACTACTCGATATCTCACAGACTAAAATGAGAAAATTCCGGGCATGTATATGACTCATTGGTCACAACCGGACATAGCATTCATCATCGTCATCCCGGTTCAGCCCAAATGGTCATCTTTGACTACAACATACAAACAAGACAAACACGTTTACTAATAAAATATATTACGTTATTTGTTTTCCTCTGAACGGCTTATTATGTCTAACTTGTATAGTTTGAGTAATCACTTCTGTCTCGAATGTTAAGAACGTAGTGTACGAGTGTTGTGTTTGTTCAGCACTCTGAAATGGTTATCTGCATATCACTTTTTTCCATCTTCACGAGAACAGGTAGGTAACATCTTTCTACAGCAACCTCTCTCTCTCTCATTCAGGTACACACCCACGCATACCGAGTTTCGTAAAAATAAACAATGGTGAACAGCTTAAGTGTAGCTTTAAACAAAAACTGTGCCAGATATTTATTTTTCTTCTTCTGCGTTCGTTCTCAAACTCTTGCAGATTAGCAGGATGTAGTCCGGAGAACGGAATGCGTTGTGTCATGGTTTACAGCATTGCTGCGATTTTGCGCCTTTCGGTCTGACACATCCGACTTCAACATGGCTTTGGGTCACTGATTCTATATGGGATGGAACAGCCAACTCCATCCCATAACCTCCTTAGTCGCCTTTTACTAAATGCGTGGAAGGTAAACAGTGTTGCTATTCTTTGCTCCCCTTTCAGGTCCCGGCAACACACGGCGTGACATATTTTATTTTTTTAAACATTATTTCTTCATTAACCATAACGTCAACAGGAGTTGTGAAAACTGAAGGGACACAACTATAATTTAACAATGCAAAGAGATACAACCCTACGTATGGATGTAATTATTTCCCTTTAAGCTTGAAGTGGTAATTCAGGCATGGCTTTCATGAACATGCATATCTTTGCAGGTATACTTATATACATGCACGCATGCACACCATCGTATAAACATATACTATACACACATATGTGAACACATATTTGGATAATCTTATCTACTCACTTCGGTCTTATGGACGGACTGAATGGTATCTGAGGTCACGGGGTGTGGCAAGTTAACGTCAACGAAAATTGTTTTTTTTCTACAATAAAATTGCAAGAATTTGACATTTTTGTTTGCAACAATAAAATTAGAAGAATTTGACATTTTTTCAACAACGATAAAATTGTAAGAATTTTTGCATTTTTCTACAACAAATAAAATTACAAGAATTTAAATTTTTTTCCATAGAACAATAAAATTACTAGAATTTGAAATGTTTTCTAAAACAATAAAATTGCAAGCAATTGAAATTTTTTCTACAACGATGAATTTGTAAGAATTTTACATTTTTTTCTACAACGATGAAATTGCAAGAATTTGACATTTTTCTACAACAATAAAATTGTAAGAATTTGACATGTTTTCTGCAAATTTGAAAAAAACAACAACTATGTAGTTTATTTCCTACTGTTTCATCTTTTTTTTTAAAAAGGGGAGCGGGGAGGGGAAAGTTTATTCTGTGATATAATTAAGCAGTGTAGTCCCTGAATACTGGAAAGTTGTTGATAAAGAGGGGCCACATTGGTAAAAGATATTTTTTTCGTAATTTGTGGACAACCTAAATATATGTAGATGTATGGACACCGCAATAATTGAAGATATAATCAGATAGTAAATAGACACACAGATTAACTGTATAGTAATGTATCATTGTATTAGATGCCTGTATAGGACGCGATTGACAAACAGGCGCAGATATCGGAGCTAAGATGTAAACCATGACACAGCGTATTCCGTTCTCTGAACTAAATTCTGCTGGTCTGCAGGAGTTTTAGAGTCAACACCGAAGTAGAAGAAGAAGAAGAAGAAAGCTAATATAATTGATTTACTCATTAGCATGGAGGTTACTCTTCATTTTGGTGCCCAGGACATCAAGCAATAAAGCTATGAAACGATTCAACCATTGTACAAAATGATATAATAGCAGTATTGTAAATAATTCCTGAATAATTACGACAAATGCACAAACTATGACAAGGATGAAATAGTCCCTTTATATGTGGGCACATGACAACCTGTGGGCTCTTGACAGCCCTTAGTCTATGTAACAAATGCACAGGTTCTGATCAGTTGTGTAACTAAGGCGACACCCAGACTCATATACATTCTCAAAGGTGTAATGGTGCTGGGAGTTTATGGGTGCATGGTTAGTGTCCGAAGGAAGGCATTCCAGTACTCCAATATCCAGGATTACCACACCCTGCCAGAATCACAGCACACGCATCTGGGCCAACTATCTCATCATTCTTCTGTCTAATTTGCTGATCCAACCACAGCGACGACACATCTAGCATTCCCCGTCCTTTATGACTTTCCACAAAAGCACAGAGGTGCAATGTCCACTGCTATACACGTCTTAATTATAATTGGAGATTATTCTATAGAAGATAACAGTAAGAAATTGAGACGACGTGTGACAGTAATGATTTTTAACAGGTGATAGATTAGCAGCGTATACCCCACTCCCCAACTTTCATTAATCGTCTACAACAACATGCATGATAGAGCTATGAAAGAGTGCATGAAAGCTTATTGATTCTGTGTGATTCTTGCTGCATGCCCTATTAGTTGTTGCTGTGTCAAATAGAGGAGTCATTTTACCACTCCTCCTTCACAAAATGACCAAGACATTACAGGGAATCTAATCCCGACATTTGTGACCGACATCTACGAACACAAAATATGTCTTATATATGATTCATCGTACTTCTAATACTGCTACAATTTTCAGCGTTTTCTAAAATACTCATCACAAAACAAAAATACCTAGAGAATATATGCTTACAAAGACACCAAATATGTTGTCAGCATTTTTAGAAAACTTTAGCAAAACACGGAACAAACCGCCATACACTCTTGTTCAACACTACATATCTTTGATAAATTCCAGGCTTGTTGATTTCAGCAACACGTAAATTTTTTCCAGGTATACGTAGATGTTAAGCTTCCAAAAGTGCTGGAATAGAGGTGGGGAGAGTGGAGTAATCAGGAAATTTGTCTGTGAGGGCGAAGTAATTTGGCCACTTGCCGAGTCTGTATTGCAAACGGTATTCCAGCAATGGTTATTTTTAGAAACAGCGTGAGTTACTCGAAACTGGAAAATATATCCGACAATTTTCACATTAGACTTAAATGTATGAAATGTATGTGAATCGGTGGTTCCAGAATATGTGAATAATTGGTTCCAGAATTTGTGGATAATTGGTTCTATAAATTGTGAATCATTGGTTCCAGAATATGTGAATCACTGGTTCCAGAATATGTGAATCACTGGTTCCAGAATATGTGAATCGCTGGTTCCAGAATATGTGAATCGCTGGTTCCAGAATATGTTAATCACTGTTTCCTGAATTTGTGAATCACTGGTTCCAAAATATGTGAATCATTGGTTCCAGAATATGTGAATCACTGGTTCCAGAATATGTGAATCGCTGGTTCCAGAATATGTGAATCACTGTTTCCAGAATATGTAAATCGCTGGTTCCAGAATTTGTGAATCGCTGGTTCCAGAATATGTGAATCACTGGTTCCAGAATTTGTGAATCATTGGTTCCAGAATTTGTGAATCTCTTGTTCCAGAATTTGTGAATCATTGGTTCCAGAATACGTGAATCACTGGTTCCAAAATATGATGCTTGTGTAATCCAAACAAACCATTACTGTACCATACAAATTACCTTTTAAAACACTGCTTCTAATTTACATTATATTTCTTCTTATGTACGAAGGTGTTTCAAATATAAACATTAAAAGTGATACGGATATAGAAATAACCATTGACTACTAGCTGTCAATATTGTTAATTATGCCAAAAGTATGCTACAAGTATAATTATTCGAAGGTCGTGGTGACTGGATTAGTATAACTGTTTTTTAATAATTTAAATCTCTGAGGGGGCTATCCATAAATTACGTCAACACATATTTTGGCAAATTGTGACCCCTCTCTGCCCCTTGTCAACAACTTGTCAATAATTCTGGGACCAATTCCTTTATGATGTCAATAAATAATTACCCCAACCCCCGAAATTTGTATGTGTATGCAGAACTAGTGCGAGAAACCCCATACTGTTTTAGATTAAAATAAAGTTCAGATTCTCATAACTTATTTGGTGTATCTTTTTCTTCTTCAGCGTTCATTCTCAAACTCCCACTGGACCTCCCTTGTAACAGGACCGTGGTCCTACTAGATTTCCAGCATAATGTAGTCCAGAGAATGGAAATGCGTTGTGTCGGGTTTTATTTGCGCCAATGGCCCGACACATCCGTCTTAGGCGGAGATTTGGTGTATACAAACTGATCTTTTGATTGATGTCGACTTTTGTTAAGCCCCTCTCTCCTCACTTGTCAAGTCAACAACTGGTCAACTTTTTCAGACCCCCTCTTCCTGTAATTATTGACGTAATGTGTGGACAGTCCTTGATATAAACCACATTGGAGTAACGTCCGGGGTTGAAAAGATCGTAGCTCATCATGCGAGGTACTGCTTAGTTAACCTGGAAGTGCAATTGTGGTGCAAGCAAGCAAGGAGACTTCACAATGCCAGTATAAATATGATCAAACAACTATTGACATGCATCAAAGAAGGAGCAGCGTTCTGTTTTTGATTTTGATCAATAAAGGTCTGAAATACATAGAAAGTTATCGGCTAAAGAAGGTCCAGTATGATGATGAATATATGTCAATAAAAACTCAGTAGATCAATACATGCGTGTCAATGAAGGTCCAGTACGGGGAAGAATGTATGTCAATGAAGTTTCGGTATAGTGATGCATGCATGTCAAAGGGTATCCGGTGTTGTGATACATACATGTCAAAGAAGGTTCAGTATGGTGATACGTTTATGTCAAAGAAGGTCCAGTGTGGTGATACGTTTATGTCAAAGAAGGTCCAGTATGGTGTTGCATTTATGTCAATGAATTCCCATTATGGTGATTCATGCATTGCACAGATGGTCCAATATGGTGATACATTCATGTCAATGAAGTATGATGATGCATGCATTTCAATGAAAGTCTATTATGTTGATGAGTATATATCAATGATGGTCCAGTATAATGTTGCATGGATATTAATGAACGTCCAGTAAATTGATGCATGCCTGTCAAAGAAGGTCCAGTAAAGTGATGCATGCATATCAATTAAGGTCTAGTATGTTGATGCATGCATATCAATGAGCGTCCAGTATATTGATGCATGCATGTAAATGAGCGTCCAGTATATTGATGCATGCATGTAAATGGAGGTCTAGTATGGTGATACATTTATGTGAAAGATGGACCAGTATGGTGATACATGCTTGATAATCCAGCAAGTTTATCTGTGAGATATAAAGACTCGAAACCGCGTCATTCACACCGATCATGAAAAATATGTCGCAGATAACAGACACGATGAAAGATGTATGAACAAATGTGTTCAAACTCATTGGAATAGTGAATCCATGTAACAGGGTTTCATTTACCTTGATGGCATCTGTCAGATAGCTTCATTAGCAGAAATATGGCCGAAAATGGTTTTAAGATGTGGTACACCTGTTGGAAGAAAGTTATAATATTGTAGTTAACACCTGTAAGAAATATAAATAACCACTGTGTTAGAACGTGCATACTACATGTCGAATAGAACAGAACTGGTTGATTGCGTGATAAGCTTATGTGATGTGTATTCTTGTACATGGTTGCCATATGGTTGATACTGTTTATGTACACAAATTATTTGTAAAAAAATGACCAAATTTTAAATGTATATGAAATACTAAAAGCATTTGAAATTTTAAAGAGTGTTGGCTTTTTATAAAAGTGTATTACCGCTTTCCAATTATCAATATTCATTCATTACACAATGAAAAATACATGCTTTTACTAAATTGAATTGAGCTCTTTTGTTACGTTGAGAGAGTTCAAGCTTTCTCTAAACATGAAAGCAATTCATGTACTTAAATGCTTTATTTACAGTAAAATTATACATGTTATTTTTTCACTATGTAGTAAATGAATAACAACTAAATTATTGCTCCTACTATTATCTAGTGCTTTTTGCTATCATGAAAACATTTGTTCTCAGTGTTTTCTGTATCAGTTCTCAGTGATATAACTAAGCTTTCAGTCCTACACCCGGTGAAGAATATGATCAAATCCTGTTTGAAACATGTATTCTTCAATCTATTTTTATACATGAGACGAATAGATAGGCGATGTCGGCGTGGTGCAGTGCACGTCTGTGATAATCAAGGTACCGGGTTCGAACCCCGCCACAGGTATTTGTGCATCCGGACCATTAAAAAACAATGGCAAACTACTGAACGCATTTATATTGAATTGAAAATCACTACAGCCAAAATATGCTGGTTTGATGGCTACACCCTGAATAGGATATACTACCAATTTTCTTTAAACAGAATACAGGTGATCCGACAGTTTAAAAAAAACCCAGTATTTCGTGTGGATATATTAATTAGTTAACTATCCACAATTAATATGCGACAAAATGTGTAGCCAAAATTAATAGAGAAATATCGGAAAGTAGATATGTTTTCAAAAATAACCATAAGCCTGTATAAATAACATAAAAACGATGAAAATAAATGTCATGGCCTTTAAAAATGTCACAATTTGACGAATTTGATCATAAAATAGTCAATATGGGAACACTGTTCACATCATTCCCTCAGGACTGTTGCAAAATTCGGTGTCTGCTAAGACAGAGAGTGTGTCTCAAGTTGTTGCACGTTAATGAATCAATCAGAGGAAATATACACAGACAGATGTTTCACCATTGAGTATATGAATGTGAGTAAATGCGGAGAGCTGTTATTGTATTAACGGGGTACTAAGGGTGGAGTTTCCTGTTCCATCTCATATAGGGTCAAAGTGACCAATAAGCTATGATGAAATAGGAAGTAAGTGGTCGAAAGACGCAGATACCGCAGCCAGTCTTTAAATTATGATACACCACATTCCATTATCCGGACTACACGCTGGTAATCTACAGAAGTCTGACAACTAACGCAAGAGAAGGGGGAGATGAAATAGTCAATAGCTAGTGTACTGAATTCCCAAGCGGGCGGTCCAGATTCCATTTTTAGATTAGCTGGAACATTATTTAACTTAGTTGAACTCAATCTTGTTTTGCCCCTGTCCCATTTACAGGTGAGATTTTTTTCCCGTGACTACCCCCCGTCCCCTCTTCCATGACATAAACATTTCGTTCGAGTATTTGCTGAGCTTGTAAAAATGTTTGAGTATTATGTATTATATAACATATTGTTTAAGTGTGATATGTAACTCTTTGATAGGAGGTTTCTTCTCATTGTATTGTACATCTCTGAGAGTTGAAGTCTTATCTATGTTAATGCTGACGCACCATCTATTTGCACATAAGGTTAAGGCATCAATTGCTCTTTGTATTTATTTAGTGACCACTGTCGCATGTTCTTCCGTGCACCAGATCACCCGGTCGTAGCATACATTGCCACTTTGATCCGGTGTGGTAGTTTGACAACTAAGTCACTGATGTAAACCAAGAAAAGTGTGGGTGACAGGACACCTTCCTGCGGTAGCGACCATCCAACCCTGGTTTTTCTATTATGCAGGTATGCTTTTACCCATTTGAGATTCTAGATTTAACCCTGCAATTTCGCAATTTATTTCCTTGATGTCTATCCATGCTGCTAGTACTAATTTCTTATCTTGAAAGGCGTTCGCAATCTCTTGGGAGAGGTTGATTGCATGTTCTTCAGTAGAGTGCACTGTCTGAAGCTTGCTTGCTGCGATACCAGAAGGTTTTCACTTTCAAGGTACCACTGCATCCAAAGATTGATAATGCGTTCCATTGTTTTGCATAGACAGCTTGTGGGTCTGTAATTGAAGATTGTGTTGCCATCTTTTTTTCTGATTTGAGGAGTGGTATAATTATTGCCTCTCTCCATGTCTGCGGAACATTACCTGTGGTCCAGCTTGTGTTGAAAATCTGCAGTAGCTTTGCTCTTGCTGCAGTTCCCCTGTTTTTAATAATTTCCTTGGACACTCCATCAGTTCCTGGGGACTTTTTCAGTTTAAATTTGAATATTACATGCTCCAGTTCTTTCAATGTAATTGGTGCTTCAATGAAATCATGCATAGGTTCGTCGTGTCCAGTGTTTTGCTTGTTCTCTCGAACCTCCTGTTGTTATTCTGGGCTAACTTTAATGCTGTTGCATTCTGCAAAAGAATCTGCAAAGTAATCATCTACATGTATACCTGCTAAATAATTTCTATCTTCATAAAGTGTGATCCTTGTATTTCTCCATGTACGTCATCATTTAGTTATATTACCAGTTTGCATAATTGCCTAGTATTTCTTTCAAGGTTCAACGGTTTTTTTCTTTCCAGCTGCTCCGCCTGGTTTGTAACTGTGTTTGCTGATATTTGTTGTGGTGTTCTTGGATATGTCTGTTCTTTGCCTGCTGTCTAGATGTTTCCTTCTCATTTTGTAGCTGCTCCAGTTCATCATTCCAGTAGAGTTTGTAGTTTTTTCCTCCTATTCCCATGGTATGGTTTTACTAGCAACATATAGTATGCATCTATTAAATTCACTCACTGCTTTACTGATGTCTTTGTCCACGTTCATGTCCTTAGCTAGAACACTGGTTAAATGCTGGTACATTTTCCAGTCTACCCACTTATAGTTCCACCTACTGAGTGTCCTTCTGTTCTTAAAAAAATAATTGTGTATTTCCAAAAATACTGGTCTGTGGTCACTACCCCCACGCTTCTTTCCATCAACACGTGTGATGTTCCGTTCAAGGCATAGTGAATGGAATGCCAGGTCTTGTCTTTAGGTGATGTGCTATGCTCTCGAGTAGAAGGTTGGGGTGTCTGATGGCTGGTTAATAAGTATGAGATTATTTTCATCCTGCCAACTTTCAAGTTCCTCACTTCTCTTGTCCATGTGATTGTGGCCCCATCTCTGAGAGTTTCTGTTGATGTCAATACACACCATAAGTCTCTATTTTTTCTTGGATTGTTTCTAGTGCCAATGGTCTATCATTTTGGCAGCAGTAGTTCAGGAGATGGAATTCAGTACTTTCTGTCTTTAGGTGGAGCATCTGGTATTCTGCCCCCTTCATGTGCACTTTCAGCTGACATGCATTGATATTGTTTTTAACAAGTGTCCGAACTCCACACTTTCGTCTGTCCTTTTGATCTGATCGGTAGCACTGGCAGCATCTGATTTTAAAGGCTGTATCACTGCTGATGTGTAATTATTGAATACAACTACATTAGCTTGCTCTTCACATAGGATATTTTCCAATTTTTTACTGTATCCATCTCTTTTTCTGTTGGCACTCTCAACATTCCAGTGCATAATTTCTATTGGTTGTTGGTTTGTTTGGCCAGTAGATGTATTCCATTGCCTCCTGTTTCCTCGGGGCAATTGAGAAGGACCTCCAGTAATTGAGGTGGGGACCTTTCGATTTATTGGGCCTGGCATCGTCCCTGCATGAATGTTCGCAACAGGGTAGGCAAACAAAACTGTTATTAGATATAGATATTTTCTCATTGTGTTTTGTACGTGGCATCCTGATTAAATGTGAGTCTTTTGGTTGGTTGCCTCCGTCTTCAGCACCCTGCTTACTTACTTAGAACAGTGGCTCTGCTCGAGTTGGACTGCCCGACCAGCCTTAGTTTCTAGCCCTTGATTTTTGAACTAACTCCCATCATCACTTGAAGGTGCTGGTTTCGATGGGGTAAAAACATCTAAAAAGTTTAGACAGGTTTGAAAAGTACACCAGCTACAGCCGCAAACAGATTCAATTAGTTCTATTGTATACACTAAAACATACGCACGCACACATACACACGCACTTGAGGTGCGACAACACACATCTGAAGCTGTTGTCTTCATTGCCAACTTTGAGGTCTATAATAATAATAATTATTATTGTTATTATTATTGGATAATTATTATCACTATTACTATGATTATTTTCTTCTTCTTCTTTCGTTTTCCTCGAACGTGCCTATATCTAAAGATTGTATCTTCTATAAACATGAAGGTGTTTTCCAATATAAGGTGTGCGAATTACCAATTATATACGTTAAGTTGGTCTTCGTGGCAGATGGGCTATTAAGACAGTGAAATACTCTTGACTTGCGAACTTGGTCGTGGATCGACAAGCAATGTGAAAAATGTCGTTTCACGTAGCTCTAGCAAAGTAGCTGAATCGTATAAGTGATATCTAAAAATGTGAAAAAATGTCAAAAGAACTGTACGTACATGTTATGCATCAATGGTTATTCAGAAAGTACAGATTAAACTCAAATGATAATAAAGAATGGTATTTTAGAAAATGTGGACTCTTTGATTACAAATACATGATGAACTAGATGCTTTCACGTCTCTTCCAAGAAAAAGTACGTTTATCAGACCTTGTCTGGAGTCTTGTAGATTTTCAAGTTGTTTGTTTGTGAGTTAACTGACAAGAACAGGTGAATAACTAACTATAATCTGGAAACTGGAGCTCTTGTTTGTCTTAGCAGTGGGAAACACTTGGCGCTGTAAAAAGAGGTAGGAAGAGAAGGAGAGAATGATAAAAAATGTAAAGATAAATACAGAGAAGAGAAGAGTAGAGATGGAGAGAGAAACATAAATTTAGTCGTAAAAATAGAAGTGTGAGTAAAATACAGAAGTGTAGAGAGATAGAAAGAGATAAGTTGGAGGAAAATGAAAACGGAGAGAAAAGATTAAAAAAAAGGGGGGGGGAAACTTCAAGGAGAGAAAGTAAACGATAAAGCAAGAGAGAGAGAGAGAGAGATAGTAATAGAGAGAGACAGATAGAGAGGAGTGGAAGTCGTGACACGTTTTTTGGTTTATATAAAGATCTCATGTGAACATAGAAAACAAGGTAATGAAGTTCTGCTGCAGTTGTAACATATAAAGACCGCAGAATGATAATTCAAGATCTCCATATTTAGGTGTGTAGTACTTTGCCTCTTTATTTCGCTAGGCTGTTACACGGTCTATTATTTTTTAATTTAAAGATATATAATTTTGTTAGGAACTTTTTTTCCCGTACATGACTTGATTGGCCACTCTTCAATTTAGATAGTTTAAGAGCCAAAACAAAAACCACAGAAGTTCTTCTCAAGGAACTTATTGTCACTGATGATGGTGCCTTGGTTTTCTATTTTGAGGAAGTCATGAAAGCTCTCATCATCAGTGTGACATAAGGATGTGACATTTTTCTCTCAGAGTATAAGTTTTATATATACTATAGTTTTATGTCAAGGAACTTCACGATAACTTCTCTTGTAAGTTATAACCATCTCATCAGCCATCGTTGGCACACATTCTGCCAACGTTCTTGCACTGTCAAAGCATTTCTATCATGAGACGAAGAAATCAATGTACACATATGGAGTGCTGCTACTACATTTGGTAGATTATCAAGAAGATCGTGGAAAAAAGTAAATGTATCGGGATTGTGTTCTCATCACTTCACTATACGGCTCAGAAACATGGACATCACACTCCAGACATAAGTATCGGCGTTAAGCAAAGGGGCAGTAATACGTTTCAGGGACAGACTACATAAGCAAAGATCAATATAAAACTTTATTAAGTAGGAACATAGTACACAAAGAAATAAGCAGCACAGCTTCCCAACTATACATAATTAAAAACGTATATAAAAATATGATGTATTGTCTTTCATAGATTTGCATGCAGCTGAGAATTAAAGTATTCTGGGTATGAAAGAATACTCCGGGGAAATCCTCAACCGCCGAATTTGGGCACGAAAACAAGAGCTCCAGTGCATGTAATTTTTGGGTATCGAAACAAATATTTGACAAAAGCATAGAACTGTGGTGGATACTCGTACAACAGGAATCGTACAATAAGGATCATGTTGCCTTTCAGCGCCAGAGGTAAAATAGTTTTCTGGAGATTACCCTCTTGTATGCTGAGTATATTGTGGAGTTTGTCGCCTCTTTTATTTCGGTGGTTCATCGTTTTCGTGGTCGACCTCTAGGTCTGCCTTCACTGTATCTGTGCAGCATACTTTGCTGTGGTATGCTGTCTAATGGTAATCTGTTGATGTGTGCAAACAATTTTATCTTTTGTCTCTTAAAATATTCCAACATTGGAGTGCCACCGGTTATTTGTCTAATGTCTTCATTTCTCACTCTGTCTCTTAGCGATATTTCTAGGATTCTGCGCAGGCATGCCATTTCAGCTGTCACAAGTTTACGTTTATCTTGTGCTGTCGTTGTCCATGTTTGGAATTGGTAATACAGCATTGGTATAATAATTGTTCTGAATAGTGTTATTTTGGTGTTTAAATCTACATATTTGTTTCTAAAGATTGGTGTCAATTGTCCTAGGGTATGGTATGCTTTACTACATCTATTGTGTATTTCTATGCTGCTCCTGCAGTCTGTTGTTATATTGCTTCCTAGTTATGTGAATTCTGTCACTTGCTTAAATCTGTTGTTTCCAATATATATATATATATATATTTGTGTTTCTTTCTTTTCTTCCCATCTTCATTCTTCATAACTTCGGTCTTCTCTATATTTATCTTCATGTTAATGGTTTGACATTTTTGGTGTAATCTGTCTATTTGTCTTTGTAGTTTCTCTTCTGATGATTCTACTAGTACTTGGTCGTCTGCAAATTTAAGCTATCCTTCAAATTGTTTTCTTCCGTCGTCTTTGCTACATTGCAAATGTGATCTACGTATGTTATGATCTATAGGGGGATAATACACATCCCTGTTCCACTCACGAGTAAATATGGAAAATATCCGATGTACCTGACCTCGTTCTTACTGCGCATGGACTATATGCGTGTATGCTGTGACATAGGCTTATGATATGTTGGGGGACTCCGTATGTTTGTAGTGTTATTCATAGTTATGTTCTATCCACTCTATTAAAAGCTTTCTCTTGATACACGAAAGCCAGATATGTTTTGTTTGTCTTTCTGAAATCTGTTTGAGGGCGAAGATTGCGTCTGTACAGCTTTTATATTTCCGAAAGCCTAATTGTGTGTTGTTGAGCTGTGGTTCTATATATGCGCACATCATTCTCTCTAGTATCTTGCTAAAGATCTTTCCCATTTGGCTTAAGAGTGATATGCCTCTATACTATACTCTAGACTTTGTTTTTTATTTCTGTGATCCATCGTGTACATAGTCTGACTGGCTTTATAGCCGTTATGTCTATGTGTCATGCCCACCTGTGGTATGCTGTCATGTTTAACAATCGATTAGAAGTGGTTTATTTGGAGATGGAGGAGGGTGGCTGTCCCACTTCTATAGAATGTCAAGGTAAAGCAAAGCAATTTCAAAATAGGATGCGTCAGGTCTGGTGCAAATATCGCAGCCGTGTTTAAAAAATGTCATTCCTTTATCTGGATCACTTTCTGCCTATTTGCAATAGTTTGAGAACGAAAGCAGAAGAAGAAATCAACAAAGGAACCACAAACAGAAGATTGATTATAGTACACATATACATGTACTTTAATTATACAATACCGCCGAAGTCAGATGTGTTAGACCGTTGGCAAAAATAAAACAGTGACACAAGATATTTCTTGTCTCTGAACTACATTTCTGCTCAAAATCTATAGAGACTATTCTACTACAAGAGAGAACAAGTGGGAGTTTGAGAATGAACGTAAAGAATAAATACATTGACTTCTTTGTAGTGGATTAACGTAGAAATAAAATGTAAAGGAGGCATTGTTAAGTGTAAATCAATAAATTGCTATAAACTGATATGGCTGGTGTCGACTGCTGTGTATGCAAGTACACCTGATAACCCCCTTGAACAGGATATGAGTAAGACTACTGGTATGTTTCTGTGTGTGACAAGTCGAAATAAGGGAGGAAGAAATTTGGGAGGATATGCTTCTCGTTTTCATGTTAGGTTCTGTGTGTTTGTGTGTATGTGCGTGTGTGTGTGTGTGTGTGTGTGTGCTAATGTGTTTATAAGTTTGTGTATTTGTTCGTCTGTGAGTATAACTTTATCTTTGTTTTTCAAAATGTTTATTTCTCTATATATTTGTGTTTGTTATTGAGATTCAATTCTAACGTTGTTTCTATTCTCATGTTTTATAATTCGTTCACTCATGTTTCTCTATATTCTTGTGTATGCTAGAAATTTAATATTTGTTTTTCTATATTTGTATATGTGGTTCGATGTTACCTTTCTTTTTCTGTAAATGTAGTTCACATATGGTCCATGCGGCAATAGGGGCCTGGACTTCTCCTTCAGAGTTCAAAGAGTAGGACTACTATCATATTTCCAGACATGTCGTGGGAGGCGACTAAGGAAATGTTGGTGGATAGTCTTAAAACATATCACCTGTGGAAAAAAACAGTCATTGTCACATCTTGTCTCGATTTCTTACTTTTGTTTTCTACCACATAACGATAACGCCCATGGATGAACGTAGAGATGAAGGCAAGCGGACATTGCACCTTTCTCCATTTGTGACAAACTCCTAGATAGCGGGGGTACAACATGTGTCATTACCAAGGTAGGTCAACATATCTGACAAAAGAATGATGAGTTAGTTGGCCCAGAAGAGTGTCCTTTGCTCCTGGCAGGACGTGGTAATTATGTGATACTGACGCACTGGAATGCCTCCATTCAGAGACCAAACATGCATTAAACCCCCCCCCCCCTCCCCATGCATATCTATGTCTGCGAGTCCTGGTCTCGTCTCAGTTGCACAACAGAGAAAAACACGTGATTCTGTTATAAAAGCTAAGGACTATCACGAGCTACCTGCTCACAGCTCAAGTGATTCTGTTATAAAAGCTAAGAACTGTCAAGAGCTACCTGCTCACAGCTCAAGTGATTCTGTTATAAAAGCTACAGACTATCGAGAGCTACCTGCTAACAGCTCAAGTGATTCTGTTATAAAAGCTAAGAACTGTCAAGAGCTACCTGCTCACAGCTCAAGTGATTCTGTTATAAAAGCTAAGAACTGTCAAGAGCTACCTGCTCACAGCTCAAGTGATTCTGTTATAAAAGCTACAGACTATCGAGAGCTACCTGCTAACAGCTCAAGTGATTCTGTTATAAAAGCTAAGAACTGTCAAGAGCTACCTGCTCACAGCTCAAGTGATTCTGTTATAAAAGCTAAGAACTGTCAAGAGCTACCTGCTCACAGCTCATTATGATCACAACTATCATCTACATCATCATCATAATCATCGTCATCATATTTGGTTTACAGTTGCTTATTTGCATTTACCTGTGTGGGTGTGATTCATGTTATAATTTGTAAGAATTGCGTGCATGTTTCAATAAATATGCCATGGACAGAAAAAAGGCAAACAAAAGAAACTATGAATTCACGTCTTAAGCATGTCCCTTGCTGCAGAAGATCAACTTTGGAAAAATGTTAGCTGAATAATAACAATTATGCAAATGAGATAGACTGCAAAATTTAATAACGGAAAAAAGACAGCGACATATTTCATACAATTTTCTGAAAATAAAAAATTTTTTTTTTGATAAAGCTAACACTTAGTAAATGGAATGACAAAACATTATATATATATTTATATATATATATATATATAAAATTAATTGTCGTTTTATCCATGTCTTTGCATCTGTATGTGCATTTGTAAGTCTTGGTGAACTTGTTTGTTTACATTTCGAACACAACATTTTTCTAACTCCAGCCCCTTTTTTTCTATACAATATAGCTGTCCTGATCATGTTATCAGCAACATTTTCTTTATAACTCCTGACGTTATACCAGAATATCATATGCAGAGCATCAAGATCTATAAAAAAATTTAGATCGCATTGGTCGATGGTGTAATGCATCTGTACTGCGCTAATGCCGACTAAGGTGTGTATGGAAAGAATGTAAAGAGAACAATAAAGGGATAAATCCTCAGTGTTAGGAACAACCCAAAGACACTAAAGATATTAGGGCTGGGGCAACACAGAGCAACAGGAGGAAAACAAAGAAACTTAATAAAGTTTAGACTAAATCGTCTCTATTAGGACACAAAAAGACAACAAAGTACAGAGAACATCAACTTTAAAATACACTAGGGTGCTTTTCGAAAGTTATCTGTGTTTCAATGAGAATGTAAATTACAAATTAATAAAAGCTCAAAAGGAAGTGACAACGTTGAGAGTGATGGCTGCCTCATTTTGTGAACAACGGCTGCGCGTAATGTCATATAAATGACATGTCATGTCAGTACGAGGTTATTATTTGACTTGGTTGTGATTTTTTAATTGATTGTGATTTGTTCAGGTTGTGATTTTTTCCTTGATACGACCACTCCTCCAGTCGATTCAGCTGTAAATGAGTACCTGATGCATGAGTTAGGGGAGGTAAAGACATCGAGGAAGGGAACTGGCCACCTCATCTAATAGTTGCTGCAGCTTAGTACATGAAGAGCAATCTTCATCCCCAACGGCAGGTTGATGCCATGGGACATACCTTTTACTCTCAGTCTAACACAGTTTGACATACTAGATAAGATCTAAGATGAAGCTATGCATAACATGTTTTAATGTCTCAGAGATACTGAAACAACGGGAAGGCGTTTTTGTTGGCGTATCCTTTCATTATAAAAAGAGCGGAGATGCTTGTTCGTACTTCGACAAAAGTCATCCGCTAACATGATGATATTGGGAGGTTAAATAAAACATTAAAAAGGGGGCAGACATGGCTTGTCAGAGTAGAAGAGGTCCTACAATGTGCATACATTTGATTACGAGATATAGAGCATTGAGAAGAGTGGGAAAGTTAACATAACAAGTTTACAACTTTCGTTCAAGTGTTCGTCACGATTGTAAAGGTAAATTACAAAGTTATCTGTGGTAGGTAGAAGCAGATGCCCAGGCTCTAATTAGTGAGAATTCCTCAGGTGCAGATATTGTTTTCGCTGATGGATATTTGGTTCTGCATGTGCATTCACATCTCAATGCAGATGGAAGTCTATCAGGGAGGAAAGTATTGCTCTCAGTAGAACTACTACTAGTATGCCAGTAGAGGTGATGACTGTGACCACGGAAAACACGTGATTAAAAACCTAAAGTGTTACAAGTCTTTGTTTTCAGATTGATTAAATAAGTATGCTGATAAAGAATCAGTCGAGCTATCAAAGTCTGGCTATCTATCAGTGGCTGAAGTCAATGACACAATCTGTGCTGGGGAAGTTATTTTAACTTTGTGTGTCTAGTAATGCGGGTGTTGGAGGAAATTAAAGAACAGACAGACTTGCCAGCATAGCCGAAGTGACAAGTGGTAGTTAAATGAACCGCGATGACGTTTTGAACGAAATCTAGTAGCTAGATCAGTTGGAAAACGCAAGGTGTAATTTTTCTGTGTTTATGCCCAGAAAGCAGGACTTGGAAAGAAGCGTAGAGTTGCAAAAAAACCCCCACAAAAACAACAACAACAACAACAACAAACGAGCGACATTTAGTAATCAAAAGAAGTTTGATTAACCAACATAGAACATGAGCAGCTTGCTACCTCATGCTTAAGGTAATATTGAATAGACTATCAGAGCACATTTAGACGTTTCCCAGAATGATTATTTGTGGAATGTTATAAACAAGGCGAGAGTGCTTGTTAAGGTGGAATATATTTGCAAATCTAAAAAATTACGTAGGAACTGGGTAAACAATTCAAGAATGTTCTACGGTTGCGTGTTCTCATTAGTATTCACCAACTTGCACTAAATTCATACGGTGATATGGTCTGTATGGTCAAAAGTGTCCAACATTGATACCATCAAATGGCTGAAAACTTTCATATGATTGCATTTCTGCGCACATAATGAAATGATATAACATATACCCGTCTTGAGGAGGAGGAGGAAGCTTCGTCTCTGTACATACAGCCATGTTGGAGTATTATGGGTAAACAAGAACGCCCTGGAGAATTGTTTCTATGTGCAACTTCTGCAGAACTTTATTTCATACCAAGAAGTCTTCAATTCTCAGCGATATTCAATGATTTGAGAAGTTCCAACTCAGAGATAGTTTTTGTGTGTTTTTTTTAAGAAGGGATTTGTCACCATTTTGTATAATCATCATCAAGTACCGCGTCCGCACCAGAGTTTGGATACTACGGACCTCAGACATCTTTTGTATCTTGCTTCGGTAGTGCACTCAGCTAGACTGTATCTTCACATCTCATGATGTTTCGCTCCCTCTTGTATATGTATCTACTTGTTGCCCTCTGCTCCTGAACTTTATTTTCAAGTAAGGCCAACAACAAGTTGTCATGTTTTTTAATATGTTCATTTAATGTGTATGATTTTGAATTCCTTTATTATTTTTTTTCACATACAGTGTTATCAGAACCTCTTGGTTTGCGTTCTTCCCTTACCATGTTTTATACAGAGATTCAATCACATGGAAGCTGTAAATATTTCATGGTATCAATATTGACCTCATATGACCACATATTGGAATCAGTTTATGTGATAGAATGGCTAACCTGCGTCATTCTTCATAGTAATCCCGTTGCTGCGTTACAAGAGAAACAAGGTTATACAAATAAATCGGTTAGTGAATTAAACACACGGGTACTGAATGAAACAGGAGGGCTTGCGGCTAGTGTGAATTTATCTGCGTTTCGACGTGTGTGGCTATAGGTTTGTGGTTAGAGTTTAGATGTAATCGACTAAAGAAATCGGGTAAGATAATCTACAACCATGCCCGTCCCCATTAAAGACCATCCAACAGAATTAATTAGTACCCTATTCGTTAAGGTATTTGATTAGTTTTAGGCATTCGGTTGGTCACTATTTACATACTTGGAATATCATGCATAGAATAGCCAAGGCAACACCAAGAATATAATTAGCGACCAACCGAGAACCAAACGATACTCAATAACGTAACGAAAGGGGTTTTAATTAATTCTGTTGGAAGGTCTTCTTTATCCACGACGGTCAGGCTAACACCCTTGTTTCGGTAAGGTAAACAGGAAATAACGTCACTGATCAAAGTCAAATGAAAAGAAATTATATATATATATATATTTAGAAAAGGGATACAAATGAAAAACATATGGCTGTGTTGCAACAAAATAACAAAATTTTTTTTTCCTTAGAGCATGCAATCTTCCCAGTTACAACGCTTCAACATGAATCGTGGACAATCACCAATAAGGTGAGAAATAAAACTATTGCAAAATGTGAAACAAAATGTTACAGAATAATCCTCAAAATACCAAGTACCAAATATATCACAAATGGGGAAATTCTGAGAGAATTGAAAGTAATATAAAACTGGCTAAACAGCAGGTTCTCTCTGGAAAATTACAGCATTTTAATCATATCAAATGACATAATAGCCCAGAAAAGAGCATACTATAAGGGATTGTGTCAGTAAAATGAAAAAGAGACAGCCCACGAAGAAGATGGATGCAAGATATCAAAGATCACATGAACATGACACATATACAGGAACGTGGCTCAAGATCAGAAAGAGTTTCAAATGGTTGTGATAGCTTCTAATACGAAATTTAGTTTCATTCTGTAGAATATGTGATTTTTGTTCTTAGTTTATTATTGGAAGAATGTAAATCATTCAAATTTGTTCCGACTTACGAACCACCTATTTTCGATGTAGTAAAGAGGGAAGAAAGAGGGAGGGAGAGAAAAAGAAAGAAAAGTAAATAAAGGGAGAGAGAGAGGTATTTATTTAACATGGACATCCAGGATTTGTGTGTACAGATAATTTTGCTTAGGCTATACATTTCTTGTGACTAGGATTTACATTTAGTGATATCATCGTTTGTCATGTTTTCAACTAGATTAATTATGTTCTTTAACCATTTTTCTTTTTATATATGTATTTTAAATGTTACAGGAATTTGCAGAAAGTAGCAGTTAATTTTTTAAAAACATAAACATTTATTTTAATTATGCAAATTGGCCGCCATTTTGAATATTAATTAGTTGTACATTCTTCTCAGAATCACAGAAATGTGATAAAAAAAGGCGTCTTGGTGAATACAAAAATATATAGTTTCTGTGGTATTTTATTATATTTAATAGATATTTAATTTATTTCCATTATAATTGTGTAAATTAGCAGCCATTTTGAATATCAATTAGTTCTGTGTCCATCTGAAAATTCCATAAATGTGATCAAAATAAGCGTCTTGTCTTCACGAACACAAAAATGTAGTTTGTGTTTTGTATTATTGAAAATAAAAAAGATAATTCAGAAATTGTCAGTTCAGCTACATTTTATGATAACAAGTTTAATTTATGTTTATTTTCCTATATGTTTTATGTAAATTATTTTGATGTCAAATTCATTCGAAAAATAGTAACATTTTTCAGTGTTGACGTACAGACTTGATTGAGGTATCGTTGAATTGAAATTTTTAAGGACTATCTAACTATATCATTTGTAATTATGTAGCACTATTTAAACATTTTTCTCCAAGTAGAGGATGGTAAATTAATAGATGGAGGAAGAGGAAGAACGAAAGAAAGGGGGAAATCAAAAGACAGATGGGGGACAGGGAAAGGGAGGGGCAAATAAAAAAGGGCGAGAGATATGTGGAGAGAAAATAAGGGAGAACTAAAGAAGTGTAGATAGATATGGATGTATGATATTGATAAGACTAACAGAAAGCACTGCCAGATGGACAATGTAGAATCCATAAGGACAGCTAAAACATGGGATGTCCCAATATGCCTGGTTGGAAGATCACAATATGCCTGGAGAAAATATTAATGTAGAAATAAATACAAGTAACTTGTGTAAAACATATACATATGCAAATTTTACTTAATGCAAAACGGGTTATATTAAGTAAAATTTGCATATGTATATGGTTTACACAAGTTACTTGTATTTATTTCTACATTAATATTGATTTCATTGTACTCAGGTTTGCTCAAAGTACTCCATCCCTTTAATCGCACAGCACTCAGCCTGCCGAAAATACTACTCATAGCATGTACCTCTTTAGTTTCAGGCGATAATACCCAATAATATTTTCAGAAAATGCTCGTATAAATAGGAAATCCGACTTTGTATCGAATTCGCTACTTCGTAAACACAGGGCAGAGGGTCATGGAAATCCATGAAATACAAGAGTACAAGAGGTAAAGTTAAGGAAATACAGAGCCTTATCACACGGCGTATGGAGAAAATAAACTGTAGAAATAAATTTAAAAAAGAAACAGCTTTACAGAAATATAGAAAAAATACAGATTCAGTGATGACTGAAAAAACTTCAAAAACTTGAAACAGAGTAAAAGGTACAAAGTTTACAAGAAAACGTTAAATACAGGTATGATAACGTCAAACGTCAATGACGCAAATGATAAGGTAAGTGTATTTTGCAAGTAAACGTATCGTTCAATAAAAATATATACTCGAATGCATGATGCTTTATTGCACATTTGTTGCCTTACTTTGAAAATTGGTTAAACAGGTTAAGAAAATTGGTTGAAATTTATTAAATATGCAGTTTTATAAGAGAGACACGCACGCACACACACACACACACACACACACACACACACACACGCACGTACACACATATATACATGACAGTGATGACACCGACAATAGAGGCACACTCACACGCACACACATACCCAAGTACACACATATATGCATGGCAGTAAAGACACCAACGATAGAGGCACGCACACACACACACATGCGCACGTATACACATGTATACATGGCAGTGAAGACACCGACGATAGAAGCACACACACACACACGCACGCGCACACACACATACGCACGTATACACATGTATACATGGCAGTGAGGACACCGACGATAGATGCACACACACGCACGTATACACATATATACATGGCAGTGAGGACACCGACGATAGATGCACACACACGCACGTATACACATATATACATGGCAGTGAGGACACCGACGATAGAGGCACGCACACGCACGTATACACATATATATATACATGGCAGTGAGGACACCGACGATAGAGGCACACACACGCACGTATACACATATATATACTTTGCAGTGAGGACACCGACGATAGAGGCACACATTGAACATTAAAATCAGTAAACTTAGATTAGTATTTGTGAAAGTTATGTGAAGCTGGAGTTTACATATACGGCTCATTCATTTATAAATAGACTTGATGAACCAGTGGTATGTGAGATTATTTATAGTTAACTCTGCGAAAATGGAATTGCACAACATGATAACATTATGGGGATAAACATATTTTCTCCGCTAATAAGACATGACTTTTGTGAAGGCGTGTATGATAACATCGGCTAAACATTTTCTGCAGTCTTTTAAACATGTTATACTTTTCCTTCGTTTGCGGGCCATAGAGTTGATACTATAATTTGGTCGGGTTATAAATGATGTCAAATGGAGAGTGCTGGCGTCCATGAAACATTTTAAAACTTGGTAATGACTTTCCTGTAGCCCAACAAAACTGCTCATTAATGTGAATGAGTAACCTTTTATTTCTGACCATTGTACAAAGATCAAATAAACAAATTAAATGTTAGGTCTAGAAATAATAACGTTGCATTTTGCATTCATTCGTTGAATACTCTTTTTGTGTGTTTAAAAATAGGTTCACTTTTCTTTATCCGTGCCTGTCCGATAATTTTGTTTATACATGTGCCCATGATGCGATGACAGAACACGTTCAAATGTGCCTTTATGTTCTAAAAAGCAAATCCATTGATCGTCAATAACTGTGATGAGAGAACAACAACATTTATAGAAAAGAGCTACTTTTCGCCCTTTGTTATTTATCCACATTAGCTCAGTTTCTTAGGTGTACGGCCTATGAATTAATTTTTGCAACGGATTTTCTGTGTTCTACCCCCGAGACAATTAGTGTTTTTTTTTAATTTGTAGAACCTTAAACAGATCAAAGTTATCGGTGTATTCGAACAATAATTCCAATGTGCTCTTTTATATCAAATTTATGGTTCGTAGCAACTCTTAACATCATTTTATGTTGTCAAAATATCTATATTCACTATTTTGCCACTTACATGATTCGACAGACTAATATTTAAATATTTTCACCCGGGCAACACCGAGTAATACATTTAGTAGCTTTATAAAGAAGAAAAGGAGTCAAAATGAGACAACATGACTCCTGTTAACATCTGGGTAAATGGACAAAAACTAGAAGAATATGAAACTTTTAAATACTTAGGATTTTATATGAGCAGCGATGGAAGCAGTACACAAAAATAAAAAAATAAATAAAGACTGGACTTGAAATGTCATCTGCTGCAATGTCCAGATTAAATACCATATGCAAGAGCAGAATATGTACATCAGTGAAGATAAACATATATAAATATTTAATAATTCATATCCTTTTGTACGAATGTGAGAGTTGGACTATTACAGTGGAAATGGAAAGGAGATCGCAGGCTTTTGAACACAAATGCTACGAACGATATTACGCAACCATTATACGGATCATAAGACCAACATATACTTGAGAAGCACAATAAAACCTCGTGCAGAACAAGAAGAACATCTCATGGCAGTTGTGAAGCGTTGCAAACTTGTGTAGTTTAACCTGTGCCGAGACAGGATTATCGTTTCAAAATTATCTTAGAGGGATGAAGAAGAAGAGGAGTTCAGAGGAAATTATGGACTGATAAGACAACATGCTTAAGATTCTCCACACGTAAACAAAGGACTGAAAAGAAAGATAACTGAATACATTTTTGGCCTGATGTTTCCAGAGTGGCACCCCTACGATCTTGAGCAGTATGGCTGACAGAATGGATCGGTAGCAATGATCCAACATATGTCTTTCTACAAAGCCAGGGTGCAGTACGAGCAATGTCTAAAAACTGGTTACGTACGATTGTTCTTACTTGAACTTCGATTCATCTGTTATTCCCCCCCCCCCCAGTACATGGTTCGCACTTAGGGATATTGTGTTGGTTGTTCCAGGTTCTGTCCGTTGAACACTGTTTCTTATGAATAAGCCAGTGTACAGTTCGAGCAATACACATAAAGGGGTTGCAAACTGGCTGACTCATCCCGGTTATATCATCTTAAGTTTAGGATACGGTTACATTTTCTAACACACGACCTATAAACGTACTTTGGGTTGCGATTGTGCCCGTAGCCCATCTTCCGTTATACCTCATCGGGACGTATACCACACCGATCTTCAATGATCAGGACATGTAGATCCCATGACACTGACTAGCTACTCACGACGACCCGACACTCACCATTGCACCATACAATACATTTCATACATTTAGTGCCTGGGCTGTAGATCTGGATCTGCACATGGCCTCTCTCCACATGATCCCAGATTCCTGTTCCTTGATTCTCCATCTACACTGTTACTTTCTTCTTCGACAACGACTTCCCACGCTCCCTCTTCTACTCATCATTTGTCTTTCTATATCAGTCTCTTTGCTATCTACACAGTGATACCTTCCTACGACCATCTTTCTATGACGCCCCCACCTCCGCATATCTACCTTTTGTGACTCATCTCTGTTATATTTCGGCGCCCTCACCGGTTTGCCGCTTCGGACTCTGTATACTTTTTTCTATTCTTTGTTCTCCATCCTTCTCTTCATTCCTTTCTCTTTTATTACTGTCACTGTATGTCATTTTGTCCGAACCATGATTGCTGTCATGTTATCGCGATACCTGCACCTTACGGCTCTATTCATCCCTATCTTACCCCACCCATTCGGTCACTTTCTCCAACTTTCGACGGGGACACTACGCCCCTGACTTATGCAATGTTTACTGCTTGCCGCGTTGGTTTCACATCTCATTTTCGTGCCTTGACCTACATTCTTTGTCAACGATCCGGGGGTGGCGGTCGTATTTCTCTTTTCTTTCACTCTGTTGACTCAAGCCTTTACATTCTACCATTTTGGACAAGACATGACTCTGCTTTATTATCTGAGCTAAGTACATTTTTATTTTTTCATTTTTATTTAATTTAACATGATTTTAATTTAATATCATTGTATCTTTTTCACTTCATCCGTTTTTTCACATATTCCTTTTGCTTTCCCCTCCTTATCTTACCACGTCTTTTTTCTTTATTTGCCATGCTAACCTATCTTTGCTCCCCCAGTCTTCTCCTCTCCCTCCTTCTTTCACCTCCATATCATATGTTTATCTCTATGTAAAATTGTTGTCTGTGTTTGACCTGATGATGGCTTTTTAGTGGAAATGTCGTCTGTCACAGTATCTCGTTGCTAGGTTATTTCATTCTCTTTTTTGGTAACACGTATACCAATTTCTGTTAAATTTGAGTTTTGCCCTGTGCTACCCCATCCACATAATTCCAGTTTCGGTTTGTTATCCGACACCAGAACTCTTCCGTAGGAAGGGAAAGCGTGGTGGAGAGGACATCCACTTACATATTTACGTTTAGGTATGACGGGTTCCAGTGGAAGAACTGTTCGCTAAATTTAGTTGGACACAGTTCATTACGTGTTTTGATTATTTTTTTCATTTAGTTGGTTACTATTTATATACTTGGAATCGCTTTGGCTATTTTTGGCATGCGCTTCCAAGTATATAAATAGTAACCAACTAAAAGGCAAACAATAATCAAATCACGTAACGAACTGGGCCTTTATTAATTCAGCTAGTAGGCCTGGAAATGTCGAGAGTCACGGTTTAGGCATGACCGTCTCCATTAGTTAAGCCATCTGTATGGATTGATCTGTACACCACACCTTTTGGTTAAGTAAAATGCACGTCTTATTGTGAGGTACACCTTTTCAACCAAAGACGTTAGTCAAATTTGATTATATCAGAGCTTTTAACCGTAAAAACATAATAGAGGTCGTGGTTTAGGTAATCCTGTCGCCAAGAAGTCTGATGATTTAAACATCACAACAATTCCACCGTAGAAGTGAAAGATAAACTATGTGGACCATTGAGAACAGGGCCGGTCCTAACAATTGCGGGGCCCAATGCGAAACGGATTGCGCGGGGCCCAGTCTGGGTAAGGAAGAGAATAATAAAATAAATTATAATATGAATTTATGGGCCTATGTAGTGCGGGGCCCAATGAGGCCGTAAAGGTTGCAATGGCCTAAGACCGGCCCTGCTTGAGAACCTACTATTTATGATTGGAATCTGATAGCAATGTGCGTCAATAGAAATGTATATTACTAGATAGCACTATACGTATTGATCAGGATGATAAATAGCGAACTAGGAGGAATGATTAATATAGTGACAAAAGAAGCCAGATACACTAGACACAAAATTAGAGAAAAATAGAGAAAAATAGAAGGCCATAAATAGAAAGGTAAACTGATAGAGATAAATTGATAAGAGAAACACAGAAATACATAAAAAAGGATAAGGGATTAAGTGAAATAAAATAAGAGAAAACTGCGCGAGACGAAAATAAGATTAGAACAGAGAAGCTAATAGAATCTGAGTTTTAAACATGTTTTAATGAGGTGGTTGCTCGAATTAGAAAACTGGAAGAAATATTTGTCAGGTGTGCGGTGTGACTCACATTCGTTTAAAAAATGTGAAGGTAGACATTATTTACAAGTATTCTCGTATGTGAATATATGTGTGCACTTGTAGATAATATACGATACAAATGTGCATATATATGTGTACATGTATACATGGCCATAGATATGATTACTTTATGGAGGGGTTCCCTTTGATTTTGTGTGGAAAGATGGACTCCTCCTTAAAATACAACAAAACAAAGTGACCGGGCGCATGTATTGCTGGATAAAACACTACCTGCACAACTGAAAAGCAGCAGTGAACCTTGAAATAAAGCACAGTAGAAAGAAGGAGGGGTTTTACCTAATTTTGTAGACACTTTTGCAAAATATCGCTAAGGGAGGAGTTTTTATCGACCTTTTGTTTAAATACCTAGTTCTAAAAGTCATGTTCAGATTTTCTAAGTGAGGGGTTTGAACACTCCAAACCCTTCCCTTGTCTACTGGACGGTGGCCGGCGTGTAGATAATATACGTTGAAGATGTGAATATATGTGCGCACGTGTAGATTGCATGCTTTATGTCCATGTTTATACCTAAGAACTACAAACGTAATGTATGTGTGTATTTGTGAGATAAATAAGTATTGAATATGCATATCGTGTGTTCATGTGAACTATATACGTCATCAATATGAATATCATCTCCTTGTGAACTTGAAATGGTTTCAATGTGAATATTAAGTGTACATGTGAACTGTATTCATGCAGATAATGAATATGAATAATGTGTGTGTTTGTGAACTCTAATCGTCATGAATGTGAAAATCATCTGCAAGTGTGAACTAAATTCATAATTATACTTCATAAAATTTACTAACATATAATTCATAGAAATACATATGTCGAGATACCAGATGTAGGTATATTCTTTAGGTACTAGTCATAACCATGAAATGTAAGGAAATACACAATTTAGGGGATAATTGCTTGTAGACAGTGAAAAAGAAAATATCATCTATACCCGAGACATTATTAAGTTATTAAGAAGAAGCTTTATTACTTGAGGCCATCTCATATGAATAAGCACTTTCATTCTCTCGAGTCATGATGATATGATTAAAAAGGTGATACCTCCGTATTCCAGACATATAAGGTAAAGATATGGCCCATGGCAGAAACCTGCCGTCGGGGATGAAGATACTTCTTCATGTACTAAGCCGCAAAACTATTAGGTGGGGTGGCCAGTTCCCTTCATTGTTGTCTTTACCTCACCTAACTCATGCACCAAATACTAATTTACAGCTGAGTCGACTGGAGGAGTGGTCTTGTCAAGCGAGAAATCACAATATGAAATTATTGTTGTCTGGACTTGGTTCCGAAACTGGTACTCTGTAGCGCGGTGATAGCAAGCAAGATCATTATTAACTACTCCAGACATGATCATGTGATTAAAGAGGTGAGTACTTCTATTCTCGAGATATGATCATGTGATTAAAGAGGTGAGTACTTCTATACTCGAGATATGATCATGTGATTAAAGAGGTGAGTACTTCTATACTCGAGATATGATCATGTGATTAAAGAGGTGAGTACTTCTATACTCGAGATATGATCATGTGATTAAAGAGGTGAGTACTTCTATACTCGAGATATGATCATGTGATTAAAGAGGTGAGAACTTCTATACTCGAGATATGATCATGTGATTAAAGAGGTGAGTACTTCTATACTCGAGACATGATCATGTGATTAAAGAGGTGAGTACTTCTATACTCCAGACATGATCATGTGATTAAAGAGGTGAGTACTTCTATACTCGAGACATGATCATGTTATTAACGAGGTGAGTACTTCTATACTCTAGACATGATCATGTGATTAAAGAGGTGAGTACTTCTATACTCCAGACATGATCATGTGATTAAAGAGGTGAGTACTTCTATACTCCAGACATGATCATGTGATTTAAGAGGTGAGTACTTCTATACTCCAGACATAATCATGTGATTAAAGAGGTGAGTACTTCTATACTCGAGACATGATCATGTTATTAACGAGGTGAGTACTTCTATACTCTAGACATGATCATGTGATTAAATACGTTAGTACTTCTATACTCGAGACATGATATTGTGATTAAATAGGTGAGTACTTCTATACTTGAGACACGATCATGTGATTAAAGACGTTAGTACTTTTATATTCGAGACATGATCATGTGAACTAGGGCAGTGGTTCTCAACCTCTTTTGGATCATGCCCCCCTCATGGGACACATTTCCGTTCGTGCTGTCCCCCTCCCTATGGTGTCGTAAAAAAGAGATTTCCTTTCTTTATAGTCACCAAGACGTTTTAAGATTTATCGATATAATTCTTGTCATGTATTGTTTAAGTGCCCCCCCCCCCCCCTGGACGGATATGTGGTCTGCCTATTTCAATTTTTAAATTCATTTCCTCCGTGGCTAACCTTGGAGACTCCATGGCCATTAAGGGATCATATGACCCACGTTGAGGACCTCTGCATTAAAAAGATAAGTATGTATATTGAATTAGGAGGTAAGTACCTGGTAAGAAGATTCTAGATTTGAGAAAGCATTATTTGGATTTTGGAATCAGTGCATCAAGATAGAGTGGACACAATCACTAATAATACCAATTCCCAAGAAAGGAAATTTGAAAGTGTGTACAAATTACAGAACAATTAGCCTTATAACACACCCCAGTAAAGTGATGCTCAAAATACTACTTAACAGAATAAAACACAAGTCGGAAGAAATAATTGCAGAAGAACAAGCTGGCTTCAGAGCAAACAGAAGCACCGTTGAACAAATATTTAACATCCGAACACTAATCGAAAAACATATTCAACACCAACGTGATTTATACCACAACTTCATTGACTTTACAAAGGCCTTTGATCGTGTTTGGCATGATGGTCTGTGGCACATACTAAGGAAATTTAATTTTGACACCACAATTATAGACATTATTGAAGCTCTGTACGAAAATGCAAATAGTGCTGTCTTGTCACACAATACAATTGGAGAGTTCTTCAAAACAACTGTGGGAGTTCGACAGGGATGCGTAATGTCCCCAGTACTTTTTAACATATACTTAGAGCACATCATACAAGAAACATTGCATGACTACAACACGTCTATATCGATCGGAGGTCGCCCTATGTGCAACTTGCGTTTCGCTGATGATATTGATCTTATAGCTGGGTCAGAACAATCATTGCAAGAATTAACATCAAAGTTAGAAAAAGTTACCAGCAAGTACGGAATGGAAATCAATTCAGATAAGAGCAAAATTTTGGTAAACAGCAGAGACACAGAAAACCAGACTAATATCATGATGAATGGACACAAGCTTGAAGAGGTGAATACCTTCAAATACCTCGGATCCAGTATATGCAGCGATGGTAAATGCAAAGCAGAACTAAAAATAAGGCTGGAGATGGCTTTAGCGTCATTGTCAAGGCTAACTGTGATTTGGAAAAGCAACATCAGTGTTGGAGTGAAAATCAAACTGTATAGGTCGCTGGTGCTTTCTGTTGTGTTATATGGTTGTGAGAGTTGGACACTCACTGCGGACATGGAGAGAAGATTACAGGCTTTCGAGTATAAATGCTACAGAAGAATTCTACGAATTTCCTATAGGGAACATAAGACCAATGTGTACGTAAGAAATAAAGTAGAGATGTGTGCAGGTGTCCAGGAGCCATTTCTTTCAATAGTGAAACGACGAAAACTAGCATGGTTCGGACATGTATGCAGGCACGATTCCTTGTCAAAAACAATACTGCAGGGAACTGTCGATGGTGGAAGAAGCAGAGGAGGACAAATAAAGACATGGACAGACAACATCAAGGAATGTACAGGGCTAGATATTTCCACACTCATCCGCATCGCTGACGATAGAATTCGCTTGAGGACTCTGTGTGCTGAAGCATCCAATGTGGTACCCCTACGACCCTGAAGGGTTATGGGTTTATTGATTGATTGATTGATCAAGACAGGAGAAAAGAATATACGAATTATGGTGCACATTTTTTATATAGAAATAATAATATAAATTAGGATGTACGCACATCTAGAAACATGATCAAATAATTTAAAATGTAAATGTTCATCACATTAATTAAGAGGTAAGTGCATTAAAACGACACTAGTTTCTTTAGATGATTAGGAATATCCCTTGGATAGTGGTTTAGCCAATTCTTTGCTCACGAGGTCGTGGCTTCGATCCCGGTTCGTCATGTCTTATTATAAGTGGATTATTTCAGAGATTTCTGGTGATTATTGCTTCTATAGAAAGGGTTCAACCAACATAAATGATTCACTTCATTTTGCCAGGGTTACTGCATAGATACATTGTCCATATCCGCATTCCGCCTTCAGAAAGTACCACTCGTAGAATGTACCTCCGTATCTTCATGCAATAATCATCAAAGATCTCTACTTTATAAAGAAGACTATCGAACGGGAATCGAACTCGCGACTGCCTGACCACAAAGCGACTCGCTTAACCACTACACTAGAGATATCCCTCTTAGTGGTTCTCTTGACAGGCGGTATGCCAGTTCAATATAAAGATAGTGTACTTATGGGGACAACCGAATTCAATGTATTTAATCCTCTACACATTTTGATCCTTTTCTTGAGATCTGCAACATTTTATGAATAATTATACTAACATATTCTATAGTTTCCAAAAATAATTTTAAACTCGTTATTACGTGCGTAACTCATTACAGGGGCGTTTTTGGAATATTGGATAAAGTACTTGGAAAATGGAAAAATGTCAGTTGTTTTATTTGTACGAAGATATTGGTATAAAATTATAGAGTATTCATTTATGTACATTTTACTTTAAAATTATGTTGTAGTTAGGATAGTTTTTGAGATATTTACTTTTAAAATATGTAAGGGGTCGGGTATTTTGTAAGAAATATAGCAAAATTGTTCAGTGTTGATTAGAGAAAAATAGTGAGTAGTTCATATTAAAACAATGAAGACCTCCCTATATACTTGTTTTGAATAATTAGCATCGTTTCAAATTTGAAATTGGCTGCTTCCATGCACAAGTCATGTTGTATGTTTTCATTTGTAATTTACAGTAATTAATCATGAAAATTCCAGATAAAAAATATTCAAGGCAAACAAGAAAATAAAGTTTCAAGGAAATAGATTTGTTAAGTAATACTGTGAATTCAGCGAATTTGATGTAGCTCCAGATATAAATGATTGCAATGAAAATAATGTTCACTCTGCAAGTAGTAGTAATATTATAATTAGAAGTAGTAAGTAGGATTGAAGAGAATATGTTTGACTGTACAGTACGTGCGTATAAGCTAATTATTATCAATATACGTACATTCTAGACTGCAGTCCACATCATTCATTGAGTTTCACTGTACTAGATTTGAATGTTTTCACATAGAATGTAATGACAGTCTTGTACGTAGTTTAATATCATATATAGGTATTTTGGCAATTGACAGAGTGCTCAGAAAGCAGTATAAACGTACTAACGTATAATCACTAGAGTCGAAAGTGCTCTGTTGACATCTACATCACTAATAAAAGATTCAATGAACTTGTAAAGCCAGAACATGAAACCTGACAATTTTAGACTAACATAATTGGACATCTGGTGGTTAGTAACTAACATCTCACTCGTGTGTTGCCGGGGCCCGAAAGGGGAGCAAAGAATAGCAACACTGTTTACCTTCCATGCATGTCGTAAAAGGCGACTAGGGAGGTTATGGGATGGAGTTGGCTGTCCCATCCCATATAGGGTCAGTGACTCAAAGCCATGCTGAAGTTGGATATGTCAGGCCGAAAGGCGCAGATATCGCAGCAATGCTGTAAACCATGACACAACGCATTCCGTTCTCCAGACTACATCCTGCTAATCTGCAGGAGTTTGAGAACGAACGCAGAAGAAGAAGAAGAACTAACATCTGCCAGTATAGGTATCTTTTCTTAAGCCAATTAGACAGGCAATTTTACAGAAATATAGAAAAAATACAGATTCAGTGATGACTGAAAAAACTTCAAAAACTTGAAACAGAGTAAAAGGTACAAAGTTTACAAGAAAACGTTAAATACAGGTATGATAACGTCAAACGTCAATGACGCAAATGATAAGGTAAGCGTATTTTGCAAGTAAACGTATCGTTCAATAAAAATATATACTCGAATGCATGATGCTTTATTGCACATTTGTTGCCTTACTTTGAAAATTGGTTAAACAGGTTAAGCAAATTGTTTGAAATTGATTAAATATGCAGTTTTATAAGAGAGACACGCACACACACACACACACACACACACACACACGCACGTACACACATATATACATGACAGTGATGACACCGACAATAGAGGCACACTCACACGCACACACATACCCAAGTACGCACATATATGCATGGCAGTAAAGACACCAACGATAGAGGCACGCACACACACACACATGCGCACCTATACACATGTATACATGGCAGTGAAGACACCGACGATAGAAGCACACACACACACACGCACGCGCACACACACATACGCACGTATACACATGTATACATGGCAGTGAGGACACCGACGATAGATGCACACACACGCACGTATACACATATATATACATGGCAGTGAGGACACCGACGATAGATGCACACACACGCACGTATACACATATATATACATGGCAGTGAGGACACCGACGATAGAGGCAAACACACGCACGTATACACATATATACATGGCAGTGAGGACACCGACGATAGTCACACACACGCACGTATACACATATATATATACATGGCAGTGAGGACACCGACGATAGAGGCACACACACGCACGTATACACATATATATATACATGGCAGTAAGGACACCGACGATAGATGCACACACACGCACGTATACACATATATACATGGCAGTGAGGACACCGACGATAGAGGCACACACACGCACGTATACACATATATATACATGGCAGTGAGGACACCGACGATAGAGGCACACATTGAACATTAAAGTCAGTAAACTTAGATTAGTATTTGTGAAAGTTATGTGAAGCTGGAGTTTACATATACGGCTCATTCATTTATAAATAGACTTGGTGAACCAGTGGTATGTGAGATTATTTATAGTTAACTCTGCGAAAATGGAATTGCACAACATGATAACATAATGGGGATAAACATATTTTCTCCGCTAATAAGACATGACTTTTGTGAAGGCGTGTATGATAACATCGGCTAAACATTTTCTGCAGTCTTTTAAACATGTTATACTTTTCCTTCGTTTGCGGGCCATAGAGTCGATACCATAATTTGGTCGGGTTATAAATGATGTCAAATGGAGAGTGCTGGCGTCCATGACATATTCTAAAACTTGGTAATGACTTTCCTGTAGCCTAACAAAACTGCTCATTAATGTGAATGGGTAACCTTTTATTTCTGACCATTGTACAAAGATCAAATAAACAAATTAAATGTTAGGTCTAGAAATAATAACGTTGCATTTTGCATTCATTCGTTGAATACTCTTTTTGTGTGTTTAAAAACAGGTTCACTTTTCTTTATCCGTGCCTGTCCGATAATGCTGTTTATACATGTGCCCATGATGCGATGACAGAACACGTTCACATGTGCCTTTATGTTCTAAAAAGCAAATCCATTGATCGTCAATAACTGTGATGAGAGTACAACAACATTTATAGAAAAGAGCTACTTTTCGCCCTTTGTTATCTATCCACATTAGCTCAGTTTCTTAGGTGTACGGCCTATGAATTAATTTTTGCAACGGATTTTCTGTGTTCTACCCCCGAGACAATTAGTGTTTTTAAAAAATTTTTTAGAACCTTAAACAGATCAAAGTTATCGGTGTATTCGAACAATAATTCCAATGTGCTCTTTTATATCAAATTTATGGTTCGTAGCAACTCTTAACATCATTTTATGTTGTCAAAATATATATATTCACTATTTTGCCACTTACATGATTCGACAGACTAATATTTTAATATTTTCACCCGGGCAACACCGAGTAATACATTTAGTAGCTTTATAAAGAAGAAAAGGAGTCAAAATGAGACAACATGACTCCTGTTAACATCTGGGTAAATGGACAAAAACTAGAAGAATATGATACTTTTAAATACTTAGGATTTTATATGAGCAGCGATGGAAGCAGTACACAAAAATAAAAAAATAAATAAAGACTGGACTTGAAATGTCATCTGCTGCAATGTCCAGATTAAATACCATATGCAAGAGCAGAATATGTACATCAGTGAAGATAAACATATATAAATATTTAATAATTCATATCCTTTTGTACGAATGTGAGAGTTGGACTATTACAGTGGAAATGGAAAGGAGATCGCAGGCTTTTGAACACAAATGCTACGAACGATATTACGCAACCATTATACGGATCATAAGACCAACATATACTTGAGAAGCAAAATAAAACCTCGCGCAGAACAAGAAGAACATCTCATGGCAGTTGTGAAGCGTTGCAAACTTGTGTAGTTTAACCTGTGACGAGACAGGATTATCGTTTCAAAATTATCTTAGAGGGATGAAGAAGAAGAGGAGTTCAGAGGAAATTATGGACTGATAAGACAACATGCTTAAGATTCTCCACACGTAAACAAAGGACTGAAAAGAAAGATAACTGAATACATTTTTGGCCTGATGTTTCCAGAGTGGCACCCCTACGATCTTGAGCAGTATGGCTGACAGAATGGATCGGTAGCAATGATCCAACATATGTCTTTCTACAAAGCCAGGGTGCAGTACGAGCAATGTCTAAAAACTGGTTACGTACGATTGTTCTTACTTGAACTTCGATTCATCTGTTATTTCCCCCCCCCCCAGTACATGGTTCGCACTTAGGGATATTGTGTTGGTTGTTCCAGGTTCTGTCCGTTGAACACTGTTTCTTATGAATAAACCAGTGTACAGTTCGAGCAATACACATAAAGGGGTTGCAAACTGGCTGACTCATCCCGGTTATATCATCTTAAGTTTAGGATACGGTTACATTTTCTAACACACGACCTATAAACGTACTTTGGGTTGCGATTGTGCCCGTAGCCCATCTTCCGTTATACCTCATCGGGACGTATACCACACCGATCTTCAATGATCAGGACATGTAGATCCCATGACACTGACTAGCTACTCACGACGACCCGACACTCACCATTGCACCATACAATACATTTCATACATTTAGTGCCTGGGCTGTAGATCTGGATCTGCACATGGCCTCTCTCCACATGATCCCAGATTCCTGTTCCTTGATTCTCCATCTACACTGTTACTTTCTTCTTCGACAACGACTTCCCACGCTCCCTCTTCTACTCATCATTTGTCTTTCTATATCAGTCTCTTTGCTATCTACACAGTGATACCTTCCTACGACCATCTTTCTATGACGCCCCCACCTCCGCATATCTACCTTTTGTGACTCATCTCTGTTATATTTCGGCGCCCTCACCGGTTTGCCGCTTCGGACTCTGTATACTTTTTTCTATTCTTTGTTCTCCATCCTTCTCTTCATTCCTTTCTCTTTTATTACTGTCACTGTATGTCATTTTGTCCGAACCATGATTGCTGTCATGTTATCGCGATACCTGCACCTTACGGCTCTATTCATCCCTATCTTACCCCACCCATTCGGTCACTTTCTCCAACTTTCGACGGGGACACTACGCCCCTGACTTATGCAATGTTTACTGCTTGCCGCGTTGGTTTCACATCTCATTTTCGTGCCTTGACCTACATTCTTTGTCAACGATCCGGGGGTGGCGGTCGTATTTCTCTTTTCTTTCACTCTGTTGACTCAAGCCTTTACATTCTACCATTTTGGACAAGACATGACTCTGCTTTATTATCTGAGCTAAGTACATTTTTATTTTTTCATTTTTATTTAATTTAACATGATTTTAATTTAATATCATTGTATCTTTTTCACTTCATCCGTTTTTTCACATATTCCTTTTGCTTTCCCCTCCTTATCTTACCACGTCTTTTTTCTTTATTTGCCATGCTAACCTATCTTTGCTCCCCCAGTCTTCTCCTCTCCCTCCTTCTTTCACCTCCATATCATATGTTTATCTCTATGTAAAATTGTTGTCTGTGTTTGACCTGATGATGGCTTTTTAGTGGAAATGTCGTCTGTCACAGTATCTCGTTGCTAGGTTATTTCATTCTCTTTTTTGGTAACACGTATACCAATTTCTGTTAAATTTGAGTTTTGCCCTGTGCTACCCCAACCACATAATTCCAGTTTCGGTTTGTTATCCGACACCAGAACTCTTCCGTAGGAAGGGAAAGCGTGGTGGAGAGGACATCCACTTACATATTTACGTTTAGGTATGACGGGTTCCAGTGGAAGAACTGTTCGCTAAATTTAGTTGGACACAGTTCATTACGTGTTTTGATTATTTTTTTCATTTAGTTGGTTACTATTTATATACTTGGAATCGCTTTGGCTATTTTTGGCATGCGCTTCCAAGTATATAAATAGTAACCAACTAAAAGGCAAACAATAATCAAATCACGTAACGAACTGGGCCTTTATTAATTCAGCTAGTAGGCCTGGAAATGTCGAGAGTCACGGTTTAGGCATGACCGTCTCCATTAGTTAAGCCATCTGTATGGATTGATCTGTACACCACACCTTTTGGTTAAGTAAAATGCACGTCTTATTGTGAGGTACACCTTTTCAACCAAAGACGTTAGTCAAATTTGATTATATCAGAGCTTTTAACCGTAAAAACATAATAGAGGTCGTGGTTTAGGTAATCCTGTCGCCAAGAAGTCTGATGATTTAAACATCACAACAATTCCACCGTAGAAGTGAAAGATAAACTATGTGGACCATTGAGAACAGGGCCGGTCCTAACAATTGCGGGGCCCAATGCGAAACGGATTGCGCGGGGCCCAGTCTGGGTAAGGAAGAGAATAATAAAATAAATTATAATATGAATTTATGGGCCTATGTAGTGCGGGGCCCAATGAGGCCGCAAAGGTTGCAATGGCCTAAGACCGGCCCTGCTTGAGAACCTACTATTTATGATTGGAATCTGATAGCAATGTGCGTCAATAGAAATGTATATTACTAGATAGCACTATACGTATTGATCAGGATGATAAATAGCGAACTAGGAGGAATGATTAATATAGTGACAAAAGAAGCCAGATACACTAGACACAAAATTAGAGAAAAATAGAGAAAAATAGAAGGCCATAAATAGAAAGGTAAACTGATAGAGATAAATTGATAAGAGAAACACAGAAATACATAAAAAAGGATAAGGGATTAAGTGAAATAAAATAAGAGAAAACTGCGCGAGACGAAAATAAGATTAGAACAGAGAAGCTAATAGAATCTGAGTTTTAAACATGTTTTAATGAGGTGGTTGCTCGAATTAGAAAACTGGAAGAAATATTTGTCAGGTGTGCGGTGTGACTCACATTCGTTTAAAAAATGTGAAGGTAGACATTATTTACAAGTATTCTCGTATGTGAATATATGTGTGCACTTGTAGATAATATACGATACAAATGTGCATATATATGTGTACATGTATACATGGCCATAGATATGATTACTTTATGGAGGGGTTCCCTTTGATTTTGTGTGGAAAGATGGACTCCTCCTTAAAATACAACAAAACAAAGTGACCGGGCGCATGTATTGCTGGATAAAACACTACCTGCACAACTGAAAAGCAGCAGTGAACCTTGAAATAAAGCACAGTAGAAAGAAGGAGGGGTTTTACCTAATTTTGTAGACACTTTTGCAAAATATCGCTAAGGGAGGAGTTTTTATCGACCTTTTGTTTAAATACCTAGTTCTAAAAGTCATGTTCAGATTTTCTAAGTGAGGGGTTTGAACACTCCAAACCCTTCCCTTGTCTACTGTACGGTGGCCGGCGTGTAGATAATATACGTTGAAGATGTGAATATATGTGCGCACGTGTAGATTGCATGCTTTATGTCCATGTTTATACCTAAGAACTACAAACGTAATGTATGTGTGTATTTGTGAGATAAATAAGTATTGAATATGCATATCGTGTGTTCATGTGAACTATATACGTCATCAATATGAATATCATCTCCTTGTGAACTTGAAATGGTTTCAATGTGAATATTAAGTGTACATGTGAACTGTATTCATGCAGATAATGAATATGAATAATGTGTGTGTTTGTGAACTCTAATCGTCATGAATGTGAAAATCATCTGCAAGTGTGAACTAAATTCATAATTATACTTCATAAAATTTACTAACATATAATTCATAGAAATACATATGTCGAGATACCAGATGTAGGTATATTCTTTAGGTACTAGTCATAACCATGAAATGTAAGGACATACACAATTTAGGGAATAATTGCTTGTAGACAGTGAAAAAGAAAATATCTATACCCGAGACATTATTAAGTTATTAAGAAGAAGCTTTATTACTTGAGGCCATCTCATATGAATAAGCACTTTCATTCTCTCGAGTCATGATGATATGATTAAAAAGGTGATACCTCCGTATTCCAGACATATAAGGTAAAGATATGGCCCATGGCAGAAACCTGCCGTCGGGGATGAAGATACTTCTTCATGTACTAAGCCGCAAAACTATTAGGTGGGGTGGCCAGTTCCCTTCATTGTTGTCTTTACCTCACCTAACTCATGCACCAAATACTAATTTACAGCTGAGTCGACTGGAGGAGTGGTCTTGTCAAGCGAGAAATCACAATATGAAATTATTGTTGTCTGGACTTGGTTCCGAAACTGGCACTCTGTAGCGCGGTGATAGCAAGCAAGATCATTATTAACTACTCCAGACATGATCATGTGATTAAAGAGGTGAGTACTTCTATACTCGAGATATGATCATGTGATTAAAGAGGTGAGTACTTCTATTCTCGAGATATGATCATGTGATTAAAGAGGTGAGTACTTCTATACTCGAGATATGATCGTGTGATTAAAGAGGTGAGTACTTCTATACTCGAGATATGATCATGTGATTAAAGAGGTGAGTACTTCTATACTCGAGACATGATATTGTGATTAAAGATGTGAGTACTTCTATACTTGAGACACGATCATGTGATTAAAGAGGTGAGTACTTCTATACTCGAGACATGATATTGTGATTAAAGATGTGAGTACTTCTATACTCGAGACATGATCATGTGATTAAAGATGTGAGTACTTCTATACTTGAGACACGATCATGTGATTAAAGAGGTGAGTACTTCTATACTCGAGACATGATCATGTGATTATAGAGGTGAGTACTTCTATACTCCAGACATGATTATGTGATTATAGAGGTGAATACTTCTATACTCGAGACATGATTATGTGATTAAAGAGGTGAGTACTTCTATACTCCAGACATGATTATGTGATTAAAGATGTGAGTACTTCTATACTTGAGACATGATCATGTGATTAAAGAGGTGAGTACTTCTATACTCGAGACATGATCATGTGATTAAAGAGGTGAGTACTTCTATACTTGAGACACGATCATGTGATTAAAGAGGTGAGTACTTCTATACTTGAGACACGATCATGTGATTAAAGAGGTGAGTACTTCTATACTCGAAACATGTTCATGTGATTAAAGAGGTGAGTACTTCTATACTTGAGACACGATCATGTGATTAAAGAGGTGAGTACTTCTATACTTGAGACATGATCATGTGATTAAAGAGGTGAGTACTTCTATACTTGAGACACGATTATGTGATTAAAGAGTTGAGTACTTCTATACTCGAGACATGATATTGTGATTAAATAGATGAGTACTTCTATACTTGAGACATGATCATGTGATTAAATAGGTGAGTACTTCTATACTCGAGACATGATCATGTGATTAAAGATGTGAGTACTTCTATACGCGAGACATGATCATGTGATTAAAGATGTGAGTACTTCTATACTCCAGACATGATTATGTGATTAAAGATGTGAGTACTTCTATACGCGAGACATGATCATGTGATTAAAGAGGTGAATACTTCTATACTCCAGACATGATTATGTGATTAAAGATGTGAGTACTTCTATACTCGAGACATGATCATGTGATTAAATACGGTAGTACTTCTATACTCGAGACATGATATTGTGATTAAATAGGTGAGTACTTCTATACTTGAGACACGATCATGTGATTAAAGAGGTGAGTACTTCTATACTCGAGACATGATCATGTGATTAAAGAGGTGAGTACTTCTATACTCGAGACATGATATTGTGATTAAATAGGTGAGTACTTCTATACTCGAGACATGTTCATGTGATTAAAGACGTTAGTACTTTTATATTCGAGACATGATCATATGAACTAGGGCAGTGGTTCTCAACCTCTTTTGGATCATGCCCCCCTCATGGGACACATTTCCGTTCGTGCTGTCCCCCTCCCCATGGTGTCGTAAAAAAGAGATTTCTTTTCTTTATAGTCACAAAGACGTTTTAAGATTTATCGATATAATTCTTGCCATGTATTGTTTAAGTGGCCCCCCTGGACGGATATGTGGTCTGCCTATTTCAATTTTTAAATTCATTTCCTCCGTGGCTAACCTTGGAGACTCCATGGCCATTAAGGGATCATATGACCCACGTTGAGGAACTCTGCATTAAAAAGATAAGTATGTATATTGAATTAGGAGGTAAATACCCGGTAAGGAGATTCTAGATTTGAGAAAGCATTATTTGGATTTTGGAATCAGTGCATCAAGACAGGAGAAAAGAATATACGAATTATGGTGCACATTTTTATATAAAAATAATAATATAAATTAGGATGTACGCACATCTAGAAACATGATCAAATAATTTAAAATGTAAATGTTTATCACATTAATTAAGAGGTAAGTAGGTATATACTCGAAACATGCACAAACACGAAATGGAGCAGAAGGCAAGTATTTTTTGCAGGTGATTTAGAACTAGGTAACATCAGAAATAGATGAGGATTTTTTTCACCTATAATTCAGACTTTGATATGTGAAATAGATAATGTGTCGTGTTCGCATGTGTCGTGTTCATGTGACGTATACATTCCAGAACATAGTTTTCCTTATAAATCTCATGAAATTCCCGCGGTCTCTAGCAAGTTGTCTTGCGTCCTCTAGCGACATGTGTATTCATTCCCAAATATCTTCTTTCCAGCGACGTCTTGGCGGACATCTGCCTCTACCGCCTTCTATTGCCCGCCCCCCCCCCAGAAACACTCTTTCCATGCCATCGTGTCTCTTCACTTTGCCGAAAAAATCCAGCTACGTTCTTAATATGTTAACAACAATTTGATTATACATATAAGAAATGTTTGCACTAAACTCCTGTTTTCGAAAGTAATTATGTAATTCTGTCGTTGCTTTCAGATGGATCATCCGATTATCTATGACCATATGAAAACACATACGCTCTCTTCGCTATCTATGACCGAAAGCCGAAAGAGACAGTACAGTAATAAAAAATACGATTTAAATTATGTGAAAATTTATACAGTGCTTCCTGATGCAAACATAATATTTGAATTTGAGTATGCCGCCATTACTTAGTTTTGGGAAGAAACATCCTTGTAAAACCTCTCAGGATTCATCAGTACTGAATTCAAGCATTAATATCAATCAATCAATCAATCAATCAATCAATCAATCAATCAATCAATCAATCAATCAATCTATATATCTATCTATCTATCTATCTATCGATCGATCAATCGGTCGATAAATTAGTGAATCAGTCAATCCATCAATCAATCAATATATATTTAGAAGGTTTGCAGTTGACGATACTGATATGCACACTGTGGACAATCTGCAGAAAAGAAAACATATTTTGAAATGCCCTTTGTATCACACTACAAGAAGAAAACAATGACCATCTGAAACAGCTCTGACGGAAAAGCTCTAGTGTCTGTCCTGAGGATTGTGATCACAGTAAAGCACATTAAACAAATATATATCAGCGTCTGATTTCGACTGGAAAAGGAGGGAGATGAAATCAATCAATTAATTAATTAATTAATCAATCAATCTATCTATCGTTCGATTAATCAATCAATGAAATGAATCAATTAATTAATCCATCAATGAAATAAATCGATCAATGAAAGTAATGAATATTGCAAGAGAAAAGGAGAACATCAACATACAGATAAACAATAAACAACTAAAACAAGTAGATGAATTCAAATATCTGGGCAGCACATTGAGATATGACAATAAACAAGAAGCAGAAATAAACGCAAGATGTAATAAGGTCTGTCAGAACATTGGTCAATTAACACCTTTACTAAGAAACAAAGATATTACACTAGAAACAAAGAAAGCGCTTTTCAATACCATTTTCTTACCAACATTGTGTTATCAGTGTCAAACTTGGACATTAGATTCTAGAACAATACATAAGATTAACACCACTGAAATGAAATGTGTGAGACGTTTGATTGGAGTTAGCTTGAGAGACAAAATCAGGAATGAAGCACTAAGGAAACATTTAGGGATAAAGTCAACAATAGAATACATACAGAAACAACAAGTTAAATGGTACGGCCACATAACCAGACAGAAAGAGCAAAGTATTATCCAAAAAACACTTAACAAACGATACGAAAACAGGAGACCTATTGGACGCCCTCGTAAAAGGTGGATAGATAGTGTATTAGAGACACTCGGAAATATAACAGCGGAAGAGGCAAATAGAAGGGCAAAAGACCGTACACTCACTCTCCCCTCAACACCGAAAGGTACATGAGGACAGAAAGAAGAAGATGATGAAGAAGATCAATCAAATCAATTAATCAAGGCATTGTCCCATGTAATGCGTAGGCCACCATTGAATTCTCATTTCTATGAATCTCCTATTTTCACTTCAGATTTGTGCATGTTATGCCCGTATCACTGATAGCTTTCTTCATCTTGCGTCTTCGCACCGTATTTAGATTTACCATATCTTCTTTCCGTGAGGATTCTATGCCAATGAACATGTGTGTGCATGTGTGTGTGTGTATGTGTTCGTTCTGAAACTCCCGCTACATATCTCTTACCGTAGGACTATAGTCCAACTAGATTTCCAGCAGGATGTAGTCCAGAAGACAGAAATGCGTTGCGTTGCTGATTTATTTTCGTACATTTTATGACACATCCGACTTCATCTGTAGATTCACATCTTATAATGCACATTTTTGACACTTTAAAACATATGTAAAATTCACTCAGTTTTCTAGACTATTTTATAGATTGTAGACAGACTGATTATTTCGCAACTCTTATCTCGTTTCTTATTTTGCATTTGAGGAGTCGGGACAACTTGTCAGAAACCACGCGGTTCTCAGGATATTCATAAGGAAGACTACGTTCTGAAAAGAATACGTCACCTGACAACAACATTCTGCCTTTTAATATTTCATCATCATTAAGTGCGCCGAAGTACCAATATCTTCTGTCTCTTGCCGTAGTGATGTACTCATACAGACTACCCTGTCCATCTCATGATGTTTCACTCGTATTTTTAGCTTGACATCTCTGCCTAGCGTTCGGTTTATAAATGATGCTATCCAGGTATGCGAAATGGTTCACTTTCTCCAATGGTATTCCTTCAATCTGTTATTTTAGTGCAAGGTGCATTCAAACGACACTAGTTTCTTTAGATGATTAGGAATATCCCTTGGATAGTGGTTTAGCCAATTCTTTGCTCACGAGGTCGTGGCTTCGATCCCGGTTCGTCATGTCTTATTATAAGTGGATTATTTCAGAGATTTCTGGGGATTATTGCTTCTATAGAAAGGGTTCAACCGACATAAATGATTCACTTCATTTTGCCAGGGTTACTGCATAGATACATTGTCCATATCCGCATTCCGCCTTCAGAAAGTACCACTCGTAGAATGTACCTCCGTATCTTCATGCAATAATCATCAAAGATCTCTACTTTATAAAGAAGACTATCGAACGGGAATCGAACTCGCGACTGCCTGACCACAAAGCGACTCGCTTAACCAATACACTAGATATATCCCTCTTAGTGGTTCTCTTGACAGGCGGTATGCCAGTTCAATATAAAGATAGTGTACTTATGGGGACAACCGAATTCAATGTATTTAATCCTTTTGATCCTTTTCTTGAGATCTGCAACATTTTATGAATAATTATACTAACATATTCTATAGTTTCCAAAAATAATTTTAAACTCGTTATTACGTGCGTAACTCATTACAGGGGCGTTTTTGGAATATTGGATAAAGTACTTGCAAAATGGAAAAATGTCAGTTGTTTTATTTGTACGAAGATATTGGTATAAAATTATAGAGTATTCATTTATGTACATTTTACTTTAAAATTATGTTTTAGTATGAATAGTTTTTTAGATATTTACTTTTAAAATATGTAAGGGGTCAGGTATTTTTTTAAGAAATATAGCAAAATTGTTCAGTGTTGGTTAGAGAAAAATAGTGAGCAGTTCATATTAAAACAATGAAGACCTCCCTATATACTTGTTTTGAATAATTAGCATCGTTTAAAATTTGAAAGTGGCTGCTTCCATGCACAAGTCATGTTGTATGTTTTCATTTGTAATTTACAGTAATTAATCATGAAAATGCCAGATAAAAAATATGCAAGGCAAACAAGAAAATAAAGTTTCAAGGAATTAGATTTGTTAAGTAATACTGTGAATTCAGCGAATTTGATGTAGCTCCAGATATAAATGATTGCAATGAAAATAATGTTCACTCTGCAAGTAGTAGTAATATTATAATTAGAAGTAGTAAGTAGGATTGAAGAGAATATGTTTGACTGTACAGTACGTGCGTATAAGCTAATTATTATCAATATACGTACATTCTAGACTGCAGTCCACATCATTCATTGAGTTTCACTGTACCAGATTTGACTGTTTTCACATAGAATGTAATGACAGTCTTGTACGTAGTTTAATATCATATATAGGTATTTTGGCAATTGACAGAGTGCTCAGAAAGCAGTAAGAAACGTACTAACGTATAATCACTACAGCCGAAAGTGCTCTGTTGACATCTGCATCACTAATAAAAGATTCAATGAACTTGTAAAGCCATAACATGAAACCTGACAATTTTAGACTAACATAATTGGACATCTGGTGGTTAGTAACTAACATCTCACTCGTATGTTGCCGGGGCCCGAAAGGGGAGCAAAGAATAGCAACACTGTTTACCTTCCATGCATGTCGTAAAAGGCGACTAAGGAGGTTATGGGATGGAGTTGGCTGTCCCATTCCATATAGGTCAGTGACTCAAAGCCATGCTGAAGTCGGATATGTCAGGCCGAAAGGCGCAGATATCGCAGCAATGCTGTAAACCATGACACAACGCATTCCGTTCTCCAGACTACATCCTGCTAATCTGCAGGAGTTTGAGAACGAACGCAGAAGAAGAAGAAGAAGAACTAACATCTGCCAGTATAGGTATCTTTTCTTAAGCCAATTAGATAGGCACCAGATAACAGGTGGAGAATATCACAATTAAATATAGCATATCAGAATTAGCAGCGACTCAGGTTTGCGAAGCCAACACTAAGTATTTGATAGAATCAATCTTCGGACGAAAGATCACACCGTTTATATTCCGGTGTTTACACATGCACTTTGAGCGGCTGTTTGGTTTATATTCCGGTGATTACACATGCACTTTGAGCGGCTGTTTGGTTTATATTCCGGTTTCTACACATGCACTTTGAGCTGCTATTTGCACCAACGTTCTATCCTCGTTCTTGCACTATGTTTTTATACAAACTGGATACAATAACAAATTTCACCCACTGCTGTTCTAACCACCATGCTACCAGAGCCTTAGCTACTCAACTATACTGTTATAACTGTGATATTCAGGCACTCACATTCCGAACTGAAAAAAACCCACTATTACAACGTCTACGTTCCTTTGATAACAATAGTCAAGAAATATACAGTAATCCAGCTAAAACCAGAACTTTATTTTATATATATATATTCTTTTCAGATGAAGAATTTATTGCACACAATTTTTCATATGAAATAAACTTGTATTGCACTAATGTAGCTGTGCTGTACCGTTTATAGTTATTTGAAATCACGCAATGGTTTTTTCTAAATGTCCATTTTAAATACAGTATTACGTTTTTATAAGATACGTGTACACAAAACTGAAACATAATATGACATATTGTAATTATATTAAAATATTGTCCTGCCTTTTAGTAATTATTTAAACTATAATTTGTAAACGTGTAATTATATAATTAAGTTGTCCATGATAATTAACCTGGCATTCTCCTGATATAAAGTATGTTGATGATACGGTAATTATTTACACGATGTATTCCAGTAATGTAGCATATTTCGTTTCGTCAGGTCCATAGTTGGCGTTTAGTGTGACTTTGACATCTTTCCCTCTGTGTTTGCTGAGGGCTACAGTACCCTCCCAATTTTCTCCCTTCTTTGTAAGATGGAACCATTCCCCGGCAGCGACTACAGAAACAGCTTTAGCATTAGGGACAAAAACTTTGAAATCAACCTTGGCGAGACTTGTTTTGGAGTTCAACACCAGAGGTGAGTAAAGATAGCATCCATCCTTCCATTGTGCGTATTGCTTGGGAAATGGAAATGCGGGTCTAAGGGCGTCAATGACTTGAATGAGATAATTATATACGTTTGGTAGGGATCTACTCTCGTCTGATGCCTCCAGTGCGAAGATTTGAAATTTATAGAATCCAGCCTCTGGGAACATCAACACAAATGCAAGCACACCATCCTTGGTCTGTGTGAACACGTATTGACTAACGTCCTTGTCGCCATTACTATTGAGCAGATTTGTTGTTACCTGCAGAGGATAAATCAAGGTAAACATAAAGTAAACATAAAGTAAACATAAAGTAAACATAAAGTAAACATAAAGTAAACATAGTCTATTGAATTATCTATAATCAAAGAATAGTCTTATATGGATCTAACAGTGATTGCATGTATGTCAACGCAATCTCGCAATTATTTATCAAATATATATATATATATAATCATCTACATCAGAAATCTATTCATCATTAGAACTACCACCACTACCACCATTATCATCATTATCATTATTGTCGTCATCATGATCGTTATATTGTCATCACAATTAATTACAATAATCGTCACGATGATAATCACGATAACAACCATCACTATTAATATGACAACTACAGTTATCATCTTCACCATAATCATATTCACTAGAATCATCATCATCTTCACCATCATCAACATTATCATCATCATCATCATTATTTTCATCATTATCATCATCATCATTATTTTCATCATTATCATCATCATCATTATTTTCACCATTATCATCATATTTCCATCATCATCATCATCATCATCATCATCATCATTTTCACTATCATCGTCACCACCACCACCACCATCATCATCTTCTTTATAAGCATCATTATCATCATCATAATCACCGCCTGCATCACCACCACCATCATCATTATACAAGTCATTTCTCGTACATAACGCAGTTCTCATCACCGCCTGCAGGAACAGTTTTCTGATCAAGAAATGTTATCAAACTAGCAACATTATCACGTTGTACCGAGTTATGTGAACCACTAAAATAACAAACCAATATTTTGACGCATTCTTCCTGCAAAGATATCACCTGCAGCAATAACCATATGTTCTTGCTGGTGGTAAGTAAAGAAAAGATGATTATTGCATCTTACCTTGATTGGTTTTGGCGCTTTAAATTTTATCTCCAGTTCACTGTTCTGCTCCACAGCAAATTCCGGACTGTCATGGGTCAATGTTTGAAGGCGGAGATCACCAAACTTAGGTTGACTGCCCAAATAGCCAGGTGGAAGATCAGGACGTGCGGCCATGATTCTATGTAATATTGTGCCAGAAAGAGATAGAAATGGGTCGGCGAAGACGGGAAACTAAGGCAAAATGGTGGTTAGAATCTTCTAATTTGCGTGCCAGCACTAAAACAGAATCCCGCAAGGTAGAAACTAATATTGCTCACACATTTATACGCCATGCCAGCAACGCTGTTTGTGCACGTGAGATAGTTATACCTTAACCAATTGGAAGACGTGCGCACAAACCGAAATCTCCAGAAAAGTTGCGAATACGGGAGACAGGTTAAATTTGTTGTCTAGCATATGAGTGTATGTGTGTCTTGTATATGTGTGTCATTGTAAATGTGTGTGTATGTGTACGATTTTTAAAAAAATAGTGTATCTATGAGATATGTTTGAGAATGTAAAGATTTCAGATATATAATAACTGTGGCAGTATGTCAGTATGTGCTGTGTGGATTATCAAACCAAACATGTCTGTCCTGAGTTGTAGATTGAAATTACCTTTAACTAGCTTTTACTAATGAGATACAATACAATTATTGTAAATTTGAAAGGAAAATATAATGGAAATATAGAGGTAATAATTTTTGTAAGGAGTTAGTAGCTAAAATATTTGCTATCTTCGTTAGTGTAGTCTCCAATTCAACCACAGAATAAGTGACTTCAGATTTCAAGTTTCACCCTTCGAGTGTGGTATGTAAAAATAGAGAAAAACAATCCCGATGTTCGCATAGCCACCATGAAATGGCTCGTGCTTTTGAAAGTCAAGTAATGTTCCTTCACAACTGAATGAATACCTGTTGAATACAACACTTGTTAAACGGTGTTTGTTTAACCAGTGACTTGAGTGCTGACATGAAGCTAATAGGTTATCCAGTGACTCAATGATGTGGGTGCTGACATGAAGCTACTAGGTTATCCAGTACTCAGTGACTTGGGTGCTGACATGAAGCTAATAGGTTAACCAGTGACCTGAGTGCTGACATGAAGCTAATAGGTTAACCAGTGATTTGGGTGCTGACATGAAGCTAATAGGTTATCCAGTGACTCAGATACTTGAGTGCTGACATGAAGCTAATAGGTTATCCAGTGACTAAGTGACTTGACTGCTGATATGAAGCTAATAGGTTATCCAGTGACTCAGTGAATTGAGTGCTGACATGAAGCTAATAGGTTATCCAGTGACTCAGTGACTTGGGTGCTGACATGAAGCTAATTGGTTATCCAGTGACTCAGTGAGTTGATTGGTGACATGAAGCTAATATGTTAACCAGTGACTTGGGTGCTGACATGACGCAAATAGGTTAACCAGTGACATGAGTGCTGACATGAAGCTAGTAGGTTAACCAGTGACTTGGGTGCTGACATGAAATTAATAGTTTCTGATCAACCACTGACTAGTCAGCTGAGCATTCATGGGTAAACTATGCACTATGACGCTGATCAAGCTGGTAGACAAGAAGGAGGGTTGGGGATTAAGCCTTCGTTCCACCCTTAGGAAGTTGGAACACAACATTTAGTACTAGTCATTCATTCATTCATTATTTTTCCTTTACCGCCGAAGTTAGCGCATAGGGCAGTCGTCAGATCAATTCTGTCTGTTGAAAGCTATTCTGTGCAGCTCTTGAATAGTATGAATATTGTTTGTTTTAATTTCTCTAAATATTATTCTTCTGAGTGATTCCTTTGGTCTACCCATGGCTCTTCTGTCTATTGGTATCCATGCAAGAAATTGAAGGTGTATTCTGTTATTGTTAGTACTAGTAAGCAGACCAAAATTGAAATATACCTCCTATTTGTAAAAATCCCTATCCCCTCCCCCCAACATCACAAGAATTTACGAAAACAGATATTGCTAGTGGAAAGTAAACTTCCCATCTTCTCTTACCGAAGCCATATTTACTGATACAGATCCTGATTTATAACTCAACTTAAATCATTACACATTCTAATAACGTGTACAAGTAATTTCCTTCTAGTTTTTTTTACAGAAAATTAATCGTGATTTCTATCTGATATCTTAACACGTTTCTTGTTAAATATTGCGTCTGGAAAATCAATAACACGTGGGAGTAAAATCGATAACACATCGCACCGTAGTAAAACTATGATTTGAAAAATTAAAACACGGCCTGATGAAGTTTACGAATCACTAATCACACCAAGGAAAAAACATACAAAATCAACGTTTCTCCCAAAATGTTTGAAAATAAGAATAAAAAACAACAAAATAAGCAGAAGATGGTACTACATATTAACACGTTTTTACGCAATTTATAAAGGCAGGCGAATGCTTGATGCAAATGAATGATACATAGTAAAACAAAAACAGAAGTAATGAAGACGAGATCAAACGAACGGACAAACAGACATAACTCTTAAAAAATTGCTAGCGTATCCTATTCAGGACTTAGCCATCACCACATACTTATTTGCCTGTAGTGATTTTCTAGGCAATATAAATACGTTTAGTAGTTTGTCATTGCTTTCTGAACGTTCTGTGTGCACAAATGGCTGTGGTAGGATTCGAACCCAATACCTTTGCCGTCACTGTCACGCTGTGTACCACCCCGCCACATGTTTCTTGGTAGGAAAAAAAACCATTTGGTAGATATACTGGTTCTCAGACACATACCGAGTCCGGTCATCTGAGCAGCACGATTTGAAACCCAGATGGTCTGAACCACCAAAGTGCGTAACAAAATGATTCCCATACCTAAGATAAATATTTTGCGGTTCTGGAGCCTCTTTCCAGTTTTAATTTGTGGTGTAGGTCACGACACACAGTTTTGTTTGTACCAGATGGTGGGGACGAAACATAGACAGTCAAAGTGTCTCGGTTTTCGAGATAAAATATATGAAACCACTAACTCTATGACTTATATAGTTTTGTGCATTTGTTGCAGGTTGTTTTTTATTGCTTACGACCAATTAGATGTGAAACATGATTAAGCCGCGAGGCACATTTTTCAAAAACTTTAATGAGTGCAAGCTTTTATGCTAACTGATTGAACATGTAAATATTTGAGAGTTTTCGTTTCTTCTTTGTTTAGTTTTTATGTTGTTTACCTGTTATTGTTTTGTTTGTGACGTTCGTTCTCAAATGTCCACCGTATCTATTTTGTAACAGGGTCCGTCTCGATTTAACAAGATTCAGCCCAGAGAACGGAAATGCGTCGTGCCATCGTTTTATTTGTGGCAATAAATCAACATAACTGACTTCCGCGGCATTTTAGAGTTATTAATTAGTTATTTATTAGCAACAAAAATTGTGTGCACATAGGTCAGTCACAGGTAGTATTTTCTGTCTAAATATTGTTAAAATATAACGTTTGTCAAATTAGTGAAAATGTAAAGCGTTTTATGATTAGGACTGAAGGATTGTATAGGTCGTGGTAATAAAGGTAACTTTACTACGACTTATCAAGAATGAATTTGTACACATTATCTATTGTTTGTTGTTTGAGAACCATAGAAAATGAGGGCGATTGGCTCTTGCATGCTTTGTGTAGTAGTTTTTCTGAGCTTTCTTTCATACCCAGGAGACTTCAGCTTTCGGCTTAGTGCAATACCTAGTGAAGGAGCAAAACCATTCCAGTCTGTACTGTGATTTTTATACGTTACGTAGAATTGAGACCGGAGTTCTAATCTTCATGACTGTGCATCGACAAGGGAAATAACTGAGTATATTACAACTATTTTCTAAGAATAAAGTGATTGCAGCCATTTGCATTTGTCTCGTAATCAAATTTAATTGCTTTTGGATGTCTGTTAAAGTGACGCATTTCCCCATAGTAAACAATGTAAACTAGATTAATCTGTTCTAGATCCAAAAATTACACATTTAGTAACAATTTATTTTGACACTTTCCGTCACCCTTAATTATTTAATCATGGATGTCTGTATCTTCCATATTTACACTTAGACTTCAACTCCAGCTCCATGACTACACACAGACTTTATACCAAGTTCCGCAACTACCACTAGACTTCATCCTCAGCTCGATAACTACACCTGGACTTCATCCCCAGTTCCACGACTACACAAGGACCTCATTCCCAGCTCCAAGACTATACCTGGACTTCATCCCCAGCTCGACGGCTACACCTGGACTTCATCCCCAGCTTCAAGACTACACACGGACCTCATTCCCAGCTCCAAGACTATACCTGGACTTCATCCCCAGCTCCACGATTACACTTGGACTTCATCCCCAGCTCCACAACTACTCCTAGACTTCATCTGCAGCTTTACGATACAAGGAACTGCTAACATCGCCAGTACCTCATAATTAAACAATTTGCAGTAGCCAATTGAGAGGCGTCGCAAGTGGGATTATCATGTTAAGATCTGGAACCAGAACCGTTTGAGAAATCACAATTTAAAGAGCAAAATAATGACCTAATCTTGGTTGGAAAAAAATCATCTGCAACGATGAAAAAATACAAAATAAAAGAATAAACGATCTTGTAAATGAATACAGGAAAGATAACTCCCTAGATGCGGAGATATCCTTAAGGATACGATGTGGGATTGCGGCTTTTTGCTGAGATCTTCTTCTTCTTCTTAGTTTCACAGGGAAGCTAAACTTCGGCTTTATACTGATAACATTACTAAAAATATGACTTCTCACAACAAATATGGAAGAATAATAGTACTCTTCATACATTTCAGCGGAGCTATGGGGGGCTTTAGTTACATTTCCTCCCCCAGAAGAATCAGACCGGAATGTGACTATTATAGCTATAACGGGATACGCACAATAATTAAACTAGGATATGCGATTCTATATGAAAGTCTTGTTATGAAAAACGCAATAATAACGGCGTTTATTCCGTGTGTATAATACCAGCTGCAACGAATTATTCATCACCATATACAGGGACAGTATGAAAGAAGTTTTGTAATATATATTGAAAGTATGATCTACAGGGTGTCTATAAAGTCGCCAGGTACTCAATTCGTTGATGATGACACTACATCACATGATTTGTGGGTATTTAGTGCTGGTCGTGTGACGCATTTGACGCAATAACATTTAGTTTAGTTTTTAAATCTACTACTCGTGGCAATCGCATTTAGGAAAAGTGGTTTGTAGCACAATAAATGTACTTCTTAGTCAGCGAATACAAGTTAACTCTGCAGGTAACAGTAATCTGCTGAGTCAAGCAGTTACCTTGGTAATACACATTTAGTTACGTCATAAAGAGCACATATATGTTTTTTTTTTCAATTTCAGTGCACAACAACTTTACAGACGCTATGTATATGCGGATAATATTTATGTACAATAAACAAAACAACAATATAGGATAATTTATTTGGGTAACATAACAGAATAACTTACGGTTTGTTGGTTGGTTGCTGATCCAGCGGTCAATGGGCTCATGACCATTGGCCGCAATGACATTGAGTGATATAAGCATGTGTTTGTGAGCTGTTTTTTTCTTCCATATAAGGTGTTCAATTTATCTGGCCCTGGAGGGAGAAGCATTTTCCTGATGTCATCCAGCGCTGGACAGTCAAAACGGTGGTGGTCAACAGTTTCATAGGAATGAATGCACAGTCGGCTACCTGGAGTGTGTTGTGGTTGTATTCTGTTCAGGTGATTGTTAAGCTGTACATGTGTACGCAGTCGGAATATGATACTCTGGTCTTTCCTTCCCAGGAGTTTAATGTTGTCTTTAGGATTTGGGCTGGCCAATATTTATATATTTCCCTCCCAGTATTTCACATGGCCGATCTGTTAATCAAATTCACTTTGTTCACAGATTTCAACATAATTTGAACTGTGTGCATAGTTGTTTGTGTATATGTTTGTTTTTGTTGTGATCCCTTCTTTGCTAGTCTGTCTGCCTTGTCATTGCCAGGTGTATTTGAGTGGTAAGGAATCCACTGCCTAACAATGTTTACTTCATAAGATGCAAACATCTGGTTGGCATGGTAATATATTTCAACTAGCTCATGCTTACAATTTCCATCACATTCTAGTGCTTGAAGAGCGGACATAGAGTCTGTAGAAATCACAATGTTTTGTACTTTTGAAGGAAAGGCATCAAATATGGTCTTCAGGTGGTACAAGGCAGCTTATGGTGCTGTTATTTCGGCTTTATAGTTAGAAAATATTTCCCCATAGGTATAAAAAAACTCCTCAGATGTTTTGTCTGGATATTCTATAAAGACACCATAACCTGCTTTGATGGTGGCTTTGAAAACAAACCAATCCGTATAGACATGAATCTATTGTTCTTGGTAGGTGTCTTCCTAAATATCAAGAAAACAGAAGTAATGGTTATTTCAAAGAAAGAAAATAACACACCTTGCAAGATCATAGTGAATGATATAGTATTGAAACAGGTCCACCAATTCAAATATCTAGGTACAATTATAACAGCAGATGGAAGAAGTTCAACAGAAATAAGATGCAGAATAGGACAGGCAAAAACAACATTCAGAAAAATGAAAAATATACTGTGTAATATGACCTTGTCATTAGAGGTGAGAAAGAGAGTTCTGCAGTGCTATATAACCCCTATACTAACATATGGGTGCGAGTCTTGGACAATAAACAAACTGGAAAGTGGGAGATTGGAGGCAACGGAGATGTGGTTCTACAGAAGAATGCTGAGAATACCATGGACTGCCAGAAAAACTAATGTAGAGGTGTTAAAAGAGTTAAATGCGAAACGGACCTTAATCAACAATATAAGAAAAAGGCAATCTTCTTTTTTTGGCCACTTCATGAGACAGGCAGGTTTAGAGAACATAATTACAACAGGCAAGATTGAAGGCACCAGAGACAGAGGGCGACAACGTGAGAAAATATTAGACAGTTTGACAACCTGGCACGGCAAAGAAACAACAACGACTTTGATACATAATACTGTGGACAGAGAGCTGTGGAGAGCCATGACCGCCTACGCCACCCGGCATGGCACCTGATGATGATGAGGTGTCTAGTGTTTTCTGTGTTGCTTTGATAAGACTTACTGGGTCGGAACATTTCATTGCATTATCTTTTAATAAGTGTCTTGATTTCCAGTAATTAAAATCCTGCTTGTGGTGGTAAACATTTATCTACTCTTTGCAGTTCTTGTCTTGAAGGTGATAGCTGTCTTTTATTTCATTGACATGGCTGAGGACTGTCTTTTGTTTTATTCTGTGGTTCAATTGCTAGTTTTCTACAAGTTCTTTAGTTGGGTTGTCTTTGTTCATTCTTTTACTTCTTTCATAACCCTCCATTGCTGCGATATCTCTCTGTATCTCAATGGGTTCTACATTTGTATGTATTTCACATGCAGCATTAGTGTAGATCTCATTACTCCACTAATAAGGCGTAGGTAATTGTTCTTCGCTCTGTCTAGATATTCTACATTTATCTTGGAACATGTTGTCAGGAGTGCATTTTTGTATTCTAAATCAGTATGTACCGGTATGTAACCAAGATATAGTCCTCTGAGGGTATCCTTCTCTGATCCCCAAGTTGTGCGACTGAATTTTTTCTGTAATTGTAACCGTATAAGTGCTTTAATTTTTACAGTTTCTACATGCTTCATGAGGGTGAACTGCCGATCAAACGTGATTCAAATATATGTGAGATGTTCTTCTCTTGGCAATTTCTGTGTATCCAACAATAGACTGATATTTTCTTGTAATACGTCATGCATTTTATGTGTCAACCTATATAGTTCGTCTTCTGTGCAACTATCTTTTCTGAAGCCAGCCTGTTAATGTCAGAGGATATTTGTGCTCTCGAGGAACCAGTAATGTCGTACGTTAACCATTATTTCTGCCAAATTCCCAAGACAAGATGTTAAGGATATGGTGCGGTAGCTTTTGGGTACACCTGGAGGTTTGTTACTTTTCAGGATGGGAAAGATGTGAATATTTCTCCAGGATTTAGGCAGTCTTCCGTTTCTCAAGATCATATTTATTAGTTTAAGTAGTACCTCTTTCCCTGATGTGCCCATGTGTGTTAACATTTCATTATAAATTGTATATGGTCCAGGAGACTTTCTTGGATTTAGTTTCTTCAGCCCTTGCTGGAGTTCCTGCATATTGCATTCATCTTCAAATATGGATAAGCTAGTAGTTGGACTTTTTCTTGCTTCTTAAGTAGATACAGACACTTCCTGTCAGTCTCGGGCAGTTTTCCTACTCTGTTCACACTGACAAGAAAGTAGTAAAATGTTCTGCCTTTTCTGATCTGTGGTGAGTGTTCTGTTTCCGTCTATCATAAGTTTATCGTTTGTTCTTCTTCTTTTCCTAGACAAATTATCGATCAGCGTCCAAGCCTTTTTACCAATGGTTCAACGGTTAGTCAACGTATCGTATGTGTGGTAACATGGTACAATGGTTGGTCAATGTATATAATGTGTGGTAACGTTATTAAATCGTTGATCATTGTATCGAATGTGTAATGCCTTAGTTCAATGGTTATTCAATGTATCTAATGTGTGGTAACTTGGTGGAATGGTTTGTCAATGTATCCAATGTGTGGTAATTTGATTCAATGGTTGGTCAATATATCTAATTTGTGGTAACATGATTCAATGATTGGTCAATGCATCTATTTTTTGGCAACTTTATTCAATGATTGGCCAAAGTATCTAATACGTGGTAACTTGATTCAATGGTCGGTCAATATATCTACGAGTAATGTGTGGTACCTATGTCCAATGGCTGGCCAATATATCCAATGTGTGGTAACTTGAGTCAATGGTTGGTCAATGCGTGTAATGGGCGGTAAATTAATTCTATAGTTGATCAATGTGTGGTCATTTGAGCTAATGGTTGGTCAATGTTTCTATTATGCGATAACTGTAATCAATAGTTGATATATTATTCAATATGGTAATAATTAATATTTATTTACAATTTTTCTCCTGTGTAATTATGGGGCCTGCACCTCTAGTTCAGGATGCAAAGAATATAGCCTGTTTCTGTCTTTTTCTAGGCATATCGTAAGAAGAAACTAAGGATATTTGGGTGATAATATGACAACATGTCATGTCTGAATAAATTATTATGACCGCATGTCTTATTTTTATATTTTATTTCTGTCTTGTTCACCCGCTGCCTTACGGGTTAGCACAGGCGTTCCTTAGACTAGAGTAAACTGCTACAGAAAATACAGAAGGGAGGTCCTATGTAAGTCGGGGGCTTATTAAACTATCTTCTGTCATTTCCTGTAGTTCTGGTTGTTTCAAAGCGCATTAGCGTTGTCATTCCTTTGAAACTAATCAACAGAGCGGAGAAGGGGTTTACTATATGTGGACAATGCACTTTCTTAATAAATCCGTCCCAGAGAAGCACCCATGTGTGAAACATAGGTACTATGCATCTAGAAATTTAATTTGAGTGTCTCTTAGTTTATTTGAAATTTTACGCTGGTCTACTTTCTTGACCAAAGTAAAGAAACAAGAATGACATCACCATTGCGAAATGACTTCATTCAAATATTGGTCATTACATCTAATGGTGATAACTTTACGAACGGGCTGGTAAATGTATTTAATACATGAACCATTTTCATTTTATCTTTAGATTCTGTGAAAGGAACTATCACAAGTAAACAAATACAAAACACATAATTGTTAGTTGATTCATGGTTTCATTTAATCATATTCATTTTATACACTGAAGCCAAGGATATACAATATTCTTTCCTTTTTTGTAATACAAAGTTTAAAATATCATTAGAATTAATTCTGAAAGTATTTGTTATAATAGCAGATGTAAAGAATGCGAAATTAGATCATAGCTTCTAGGAGAACACTGTAACTGCTACCATCTTTGTCATAACAGCCATTTACTGTGACCTTATGCCCTTTGCAGTTATGTAGGTCAGCATGGCCCACCCATTTATCTCCTTTCTTCTCTAATTGAGTCCATTCGTCCCTGGCATGAATAGCGACTTTATGGGCACCAGGGACAACGATTTCAAACCGTGTGCGTTCCAGGTACTTGCTGTTACTATTCAGATGCAATGGCTCATGGAGGACACAGTGATCTTTGTAGAACTTTGTGAAGGCCTTGAGAAAAGGCTCAGCTGGATTTTTTATCTTATCTACGCTGGCAAAGTAGTTGTATACGTTAGGCAAGGATTCTGTAGGATCGGTTTCAGGAAGAGCAAAGATCATGAACTTGTAATCCCCATTGGCAGGAAAACCCAGGTGAAAGTGGATACAGTCATCGTCCTTTCTTTGGACAAAGACATACTCAGGTAGCTCCTTGTCAGTGGAACACTGGGTAAACTTTGTAACCACCTGAAAAGAAACGATACCATACAATGTGAGAAATCTGATACTCCAATTGATGCAGTGTCTTATATAAAATATGAGAAATCTGATACCTTATTTGATGTAGTGTCTTATATAAAATATGAGAAATCTGATACCTTATTTGATGTAGTGTCTTATATAAAATATGAGAAATCAGATACCTTATTTGATGCAGTGTCTTATATAAAATATGAGAAATATGATACCTTATTTGATGTAGTGTCTTATATAAAATATGAGAAATCTGATATCCAAATGATGTAGTGTCTTACATAAAATTTGATACGCAAAATGATGCAGATAAAATGTGAGAAATTTGACAAGGTATTTAATGGAGTATCTTATAAAATGCAAAATTGTAATTAGCTAAAATTAATATGGTTACTGCACTCAGCACGAGCTTTTTCACTAATTGATTGGTATCATCAGGTACCATACCTGCTGGCGTAGGATGTCATAGCTCTCCGCAGCTCTCTGTCCACAGTATTATGTATCAAGATCGTTGTTGTTTCCCTGCCATGACAGGTTGTTAAAATGTCTAATATTTTCTCACGTTGTCGCCCTCTATATCTGTTGCCTTCAATTTTGCCTGTTGTGACTTATGTTCTCCAAACCTCCCTATCTCATGAAGTGACCAAAAAATGATGATTGTCGTTTTCTTATATTATTTATTAAGATCCGTTTTACATTTGACTCTTTCAACACCTCTACATTAGTCTTTCTGGCAGTCCATGGTACTCTCAGCATTCTTTTATAGAACCACATCTCTATTGCCTCTAATTTCCCACTTTCCAGTTTGTTTAGTGTCCAAGACTAGCATCCATATGTTAGTATAGGAGTTATATAGCACTGCAGAGCTCTTTCTCACCTCTAATGACAAGGTCATATTACACATTATATTTTTCATTTTTTAAATGTTGTTTTTGCCTGTCCTATTCTGCTTCTTATTTCTGTTGACTTTCTTCCATCTGCTGTAATCGCTATGCCTAAATATTTGAATTGGTGGACATGTTTTAATACTATATCATTAATTTTGATCTTGCAATGTTTGGTATTTTGTTTCTTTGAAATAACCATTACTTCTGTTTTCTTGATATTTAGGAAGATGCCTTTCTCTTTACTTTCTATGACTACTAAATTAATTAAATCTTGAAGGTCTTCTCACTTTTTGCAATCAGAACAGTATCATCCGCATATCTGAAATTATTTATGTTATATCCTCCCACTGATATTCCTGGTATATCAACTATTGCACGCAATATGTTTTCACTGTATAAAGAGAACAGGTCTGGCGAAAGTACGGATTCCTGTCTGACTCCTTGTTTTATTTGTTGAAAAGGGCCAAATTGATTTCCTACTCTCATTGCTGCTGTTTGTTGCCAGTACATGTTCTTGATGATTCTTAAATCATTATTTTCAATATTCAAATTCTCTAGCATGTGTATAACTTCTCTATGTTTAACTTTATCAAATGCTTTCGTGTAGTCTATAAATTTTGATTGGTATCAGTAGATTATATTGAATAGACCAAATATTGACTACTTTATGCGACGTTCTTACGGGAGCTTAGTCAAAGAAGTGTATATCCAGCGGTATAGGCAGGCTTACAACTCCATAGCTCTATATCTGTTATATTAATGATGTATATCTGTGAATATCTCTAATTACACAATAGCAATTCCAGAAATTTTTCCTTGTCTTCTTATGTTTCTTTTCACTTTGATCTTATGGTTTTCAATTTTGAAGTTTGACTTCTTTTAAAATCTCATGTATTTTTGTTTTCTTCTTCTTATGCGCTCGTTCTTAATTTCCTACAGATTAGCATGATGCAGTCCGAGTAATGCAGTATGATGCAGTTTTATGGATGTGAAGCATGGACTATAAACAAGAAAATTCAAAGTGAATTGGAGGCTACAGAAATGTGGTTTCTGAGAAGAATGATGAAAATACTATGGACAGCCAAGAAAACTAATGCAGAGGTTCTCATTGATACTGGCGTAAAAAGATCAATCATATCAAACATTAGAGGCAGACAGTCAAGGTTTCTAGGGCATGTGCTGAGAAGAACACAGCTTGAACACTTAATAACCACTGGAAAGATCAAAGGGAGAAGAGATAGAGGTCGACAAAGAGAAAAGTTACTAGATGGGCTTGTATCGTGGCACGGTAGAAGCTCACCAACCGAGCTTATTGATAACACAAGAGACAGAGAGTCGTGGAGAAACATGATCGCCTACGCCTGTCGGCATGGCACTTGATTGATTGAGTCCGAGTAACGCTCCATCTTGGAGCGTCAATTCTGTGTAATTGTCTTACTAGTAGTTGTCACTGTAGTAGTAGTTTTATCAGTAGTGGTAAAAGTAACAGTAGCTGTAGTAGTGGTGATAGTAGTAATAGTAGATGTAGTAATTATTGTTGTAGAAGTAGTGCGGGTAATAGTAATATTTGTAATTGCAGTTGTAGTAGTAGCAGAAGTGATGTTCATCGGGGACTTCAAATACCGTTCGATAATTTCTGTAAGTATCTCATATTGTGTCATAGTTTACAGCTATGCAGCGATTTATGTGTATGCCGACTCGACACATCCAGTTTCAGCATGATTTTTTTGTATCACATTGACCCTCTATGGGATGAGACAGTCAATTCCACCCTCAATATCACATTAGTTGCATCACGACGTTCATGAGGGTTAATAGTGTCGGTATTCTGTTCTCCCGTTTCAGGCCCGGCACCACATGTGGTTTGGTGATCAGCCGTAGAGGGCTCGTTAGAATTGTTTTGTATGCTCTCTAACAAAATTGCACACCAATAGGAATGTGATAACCCCAGTGTAAACTACGAGATGATATGCAATATGTAGGACCATCACTGTCTGGCGGCTGTTTCTTATTCGGTTAAAAATTAGTATTTTGTCGAAATTTCATCTTTTCTTGTGTTCCGTTAGTAGTATTTCATGTTTATTATTTCGTAATATCAACGTACCTATTTCATTTAATATTTGAATTTTCAATGTGTTACCGAAGCCCCTATATTTTTCTGTGGTGATTTACCCAAACCACACGTAGTTTAAATTCTTTAAAACGAACAGACGATGTCTGTAAACGTAAATATTACTAGATGTCTGAATGTATGAGATGGGTATTCCATCTATACCCATATATATATATATATAGATCGTGTGCTCCGCACACACCATCTACAGTCTCATGGTACATTTCATACGAGGTCAAAGATATACAAGAAAGGAGAGGTTGCTGAAATGCAAATGTGGATTTAAGAATCTCACCGAGTCGGTTGAATAATTTTTGCATATACTGTAAGTCTTCAAAGTAGATCTGAAATCGACTATGTATTGACATGACCCGAAAGGGGGAGGAAATGAATAGCGATACTGTTTCTGGCTATGCTCGTCGGAAGAGACGACTAAAGATAATTTGGAGATAAGTTGGCCAGTCCATAGAGGATGACGTGACAACAAGCCATGCTGAAGTTGGATTTGTCAAGACTAAAGTGACAGATATCGCAGCCAAGGTGGAAACTATGACACAATATATTTCATTCCACGGATTATATTCTGCTAATCTGCAGTTAATCTAACGAAGAAGATTTCACATTTTGGATACTGTGCACGCACAACGTAAAACATCCCGGAAGGTTTTTTGTTCATGTGGTAAAGTCAAAGAACAAAACATTTATTGAAACAGATCAAAGCAGACAGATAAAATATTTTGAACACAGAGAAGAATTAAAATATGAAAACTTGTATAATGAAAGTTTGTGGATTTAAAAAATCCATTTTGAATTTTAGTGTCTGACAGAATGTCGCAGAAATAACAGCCAAGAAATCAACAAATATAAAATTCGTTCTGTTCTCATGACTACATTTCGCTAATTTTTATGAGTTTGAAAACGAAGACAGAAGAAAAATAATAATGAACTCTACTGAATATATTTGTCTGATAACTTTATAACAGCAATCTCATGTACGTGAACTCTACTATCTTTATCCGATAACTTTATAAAAGCATTCTTATGTGCGTGAACTTATACTGACTATTTTTATCTGATAACTTTATAACAATATTTTCATGTACATAAACTCTACTGACTATCTTTGTCTGACAACTTTCTGCAATGTTTGGATCATAGATGAGCACTGTAGTTCCCATTCTAAAAATTTTGCACTAAATACTTTTGTATATGTGCTATTAAAATAAACTTTCCTTGTTCGACGACTTTCCTAGTTTTTCCTGTTGGATTTCAGTGTTCTTGCAAATGCTACATATTATCACATGTACTGTAAGTTATACCAAAATGTTCACAGAGTCCGTCTCAGATGGCCAAGGTACCAGGGTCAAACCGTTCACAGGCAAATGTGCATCTGTACCGTTCAGAAAGCCATAGCAACTACTCAACATATTTATATTAACTAGAAAATTACAACAGCAAATAAATGATAAGTTGATCGCTACGATCTAAATAGAATACACATGCTGCCAACTTTTATTTTTTTAAATTATTCTTTTTCTAGTCTTTTATTTATCTTGACCTCATGCGGGATCCTCCTTCCACACACTATAGATTGCTAGGTTGAAATGTTCCTGTTATTTCCATATCAAAAATATTACTCCAGTTTCAAAACATTTCATATTCAACTCAAGGAGAAATCAAAGATCGCTTAGCAATTGAACATAGAAAACACGTCAAACCAGGTCGTGCCTAACATAAAAGATATGTTTGTGAAAACCAGTCATCCATAGAAAACATTTAAATACGAGATTGTTTGTTATAATATGTTTCTTGTGACGGATATTTTCAAAGAATACATAAGTCAAACGTGGGGCTCGAAGATGTTACTTAGTGACATACAAAACTATGAAACTGGGTGGAGTGACGGACATAAGTGTAGGAAGTGGGTTTGGAATAAGTTTAGAGAAATAATTGGAAGAAAAAAATGTTTATTGTATACATCTGAAACATTGTGTACTTTTGAGGCGGGGGAATGCGAGATAATGCAGGGGTTAACGTCATGGTGGCTTAGTCATGTGGATGATGTGGGTTCAATTTCCAGTAGAAGTATTTTGTTCCCCTGGTAAAGAAAGAAAACAATAACAGCAACGATTCGTTGAACCATGCCCAGTATCCAATATAAACAGAGGCAGAGAATAGATAGAGAATGTAAACATTGCATGAAAGGCCGATGTAGATTATTTCCATGCATTTTGTTGATCGACCTTGGCTATTTTTGGTATGCGACTTCAAGTATATTCTTCTTCTTCTTCTGTGTTCGTTCTTAAGCTCCTGCAGATTACCAGGATGTAGTCCGGAGAACAGAATGCATTGTGTCATAGTTTAAAGCATTGCTGCGATATCTGCGCCTTTCGGCCGGACACATCCGACTTCAGCATGGCTTTGGGTCACTGACCCTATATGGGATGGGACAGCCAACTCCATCCCATAACCTCCTTAGTCGCCTTTTACGACATGCGTGGAAGGTAAACAGTGTTGCTATTCTTTGCTCCCCTTTCGGGCCCCGGCAACACACGGAATATTTCGAATATATAAATGGTGACCAAAGAAACCACGACAATAATAAAAAAACTTAACAAATGAAGTCCTAATTAATTCATTACAGATGTCTTCTACTGCCGTCAGTTGAACATATTCCGTACATACGACACTTGGTAACGAGACTTGGGGGTGGGGGTGAGTAGAAGGAGGTTGTTTTATAAAAGATGTTCCTAGAAAAAATGTTTCCACCTCCCCCCTCCCTGTTGAAAATGTGATCGGGGGAATGGTGGGTAATGAGAAAAATTTGTGACACTACTACAGGACTAAAGGTATTGGTTTTACCTTCTTACTTTCTTGTTTTCTATCATTTCTTCTTCTTCGTTTGTTCTCAGAATCCTATATTATCAGGAAGAAAGGAATGCGTTGTACAATGGTTTTCAGCTTTGCTGCAATATATTTGCTTGATCTCTGACAAATCCGACTTCAGCTTGGCTTCGCATCACTTTGATCTTATTTGGGGTAGGACATTCATCTCTAACACAAAAATCCCCTTAGTCGCCTCAACGACATGCATGTCAGTAAGTGTGTTGTGAAATATAAAATGTTAAGTTCTAGTTTCCTTAAAATTTGTTGGGGAGGGGAGGTGTTTATACCCCACCATCAACCACTGGGAAGTAAAAGTCGACCAAAACGAAATACGATGGAGTGCATGTGTCTAAATAGAAAAAATTTAGGCATAATAACAATATTTATTATCAATCTTTTTTTTGGGTGTAAAACGGAATGCCAGTTTTAATGGAAACGGAAAAAAAAATATAGTCTTTAAATCAGAAGCATTACTAATAATACATAGTATTATTTCTAGTCTTTTAATAAGACACATTACTAATACATCGTATTATTTCTATAGTTTTAGTCAGACACTTTACTAATAAATTGTATTATTTCTTGCCCCTAAATCATACACATAACTAATACATTGTATTATTTCTAGTCTTGAAATCAGACAATTTACCAATCACATTGTAATGAATTTAATATTTAAAAAGGCGTATCTAAAATTATGACAAAATCGATTACCGAATTTCTCTATTACATGACATGCTCCTGCTAGATTAACAACAGGATGTATTCTAGACAACGCAAGTTCGCTGTGTCGCTATTTTATTTGCGTCAATGGTCTGAGATATCCGATTTAGGAAATATATGAAATATAAAACATACATACGTGAGAACATTTGCGATGGAAGATGATCAGTGCTTCATGTGTATAATAAATGTTGGGTAGTTTGTGTTTACTAAAAAAATGCCTATATTTATATCATGAAACCTGAAAATTGTCTTTGTAAACCCAATGTAGCGGCCAACAAATAAAAGCGTTCTAACATTCACCATCTGTTTCTTATTGATTTCTAGTAAAAAAAAAATGTATATTTCAGTACAATTATTTTATCGAGTCCGAAAGTCAGTTTTCGAAAATTATACTGTTGTCTGAATAGAATTTCTATCTTTAACCATGAGGATACTCCCCCAACAGAAGTGTCGTCAGTACAGTGTTACTTTCCTGCCTCCACATTGTACTTATAAAACGGATTCATTGCTTTTCCTACAAAATTATTGCCAATGTGAATATTTGTGACATGGAGATTAAGTAACCATTTGTGGGAAAAGGCACCAAATTTTAAAATTAAAAAAACCAACAGAAATGAAGGAATGCATTTTTTATTTTTAAGTTAAACCACTTTCACCTCACCAAAGACATATCTACATATCTAAGGCGGGTTGATTAAAATCTATACAAAAGTGATCGGTGTTAGTAAAGAGTTTGAGAAACACTGATCTATTTATTTTTAGAAACATTGAAATTACAAGATTTAATTCAAGTCTTAGCATAACTACATTAAATACACTTTTTATTGAAATATTAAAGGACAAAAATGATTCATGCTCAAGTGACCAGTTCTAATGGGAAACGAGACTCCTGATTGTGTTTGGGGTTGACAATCTTTTTTTTTTAATTGCAGTTACAGATATTTGTCAGCTTCGAAAGCCTGACATTTATTTGCTTGCTATGCTAAGCACTGTATTCACAATAACCATTCACATTAAAAATGCTTAAAAAAGGGCTAAATATAAAATCAATTGACTGCTGTGTTTCAAGTTATAAAATCACTTTCCCCCTCACAATAAAGTCATTTCTGTGTACATTACGAACTGATGAGTAAGGAAAGCTGAAATAAAAGGAAAAAAAGGCGGTGAGGATAAGGCGTATCCCCACGAATCTACAGAAAAACAACAACCAGGAAGTTTTAAACTGTATAACTGAAATAAGAATACACTGCAATATGAGGAAACGCCCGAGGAGAGAGAGAGAGAGAGAGAGAGAGAGAGGGAGAGAGAGGGAGAGAGAGGGAGAGAGAGGGAGAGAGAGAAGGAGCGAGAGAAGGAGATAGATTGATAGAGAGAAACTGAAAAAGAGTTAAATATGTAACTTTGTTTTTCATTGTTAGAGATATTTTCTTACACGGAAATATATAATTAATTTAGAGGTTTCTTGAGTTATTACAAGAAAATATGGTTTCCAGATAAATGGTACTATTTATGGCAACATCTTAGATAAAAACAACCGAAAACAAACAACAAAAATAACATCACAGTTCAAAATTGTGTACATAAACTGTTCGTCATCATTAAGATCCATCTCCACAACAAAGGTTGGCTGCAACAGACCTACAACATTCCTTGCCTCGTGTCTTGGTGGTGCATTCTGTTAGACTGTAACCAGTTCGTCTTGCGATGTTACTCTTCCAATCGTATCTCTGCTTCCCTCTTGATCAACTTCCCTCACTTTATCCTCAAGTAAATCAACAAGGTGTCATGTTTTTTTAATGTCCAAAATAGCTTATCTGTTTGATCTTTATTTCCTTCAATAAATTATTTTCTGTATACAAAGTGTTGTTAGGACCTCTTTGTTGGCTTTACTCTCTTTCCATGATGTTCTCTCTATTTTTATATTATAGACTTCTCAAAGGCATCAATTATGTCTTCTAATTGTTTGTTTATTGTCCATATTTCTGTCAAATATTAATATAGAATAGATGTAGAATTTTATAATTCTCATTTTTAGCTTGTTTGTAATTTGTTTAGATGTTAATATTGTCCTCATGTCATTGAACGTACATTTAGCCATTTCTATTCTCCTTTAAACTTCTGTTTAACGTGTATCATCATTTGTGATTATGTGTCCGAGATATTGATAATGTTCTACTTATTGTAGTTCCTTTCCATGTATTTTCATGTGTTGTACCTGTTCTGTGACTTTGCTGATTATCATGGTATAAACTACTGGACGCCTAATAAAACAAAATCGAATTGAAATTTTATAACTATAACTAGAAGATGAAATCGATTTCTTTCTTGTTTGTGTGCCAGGAGTTAGAAGATAACCTATTCTATCGAAAAGTACTTTAAATTGCCACTGTAACCAAACTTTACATATGCCAATAAATTCAAACAAGAAAATATGTTTACAAAAATATGCGTTTTCAAATTGGCCAAAAAAACACAAAAAAAAAGAAAAAAAGAGCAAAACATACATGTTATGGCCATGATATTTTAAAATGGCAAAGTTTGACTAAAATGGCAAATATGAAACTCACTTAAAAAGAACAAATTATGTGGCTGTCTACTCTATAATCTGAAAGAATCTAGACGTTCTAATACTTTATGCGTACCTTCATTGGTTGTCCTGTTTTTATTTTGATGACCACAGTATTAGAGGCTATAACCCTAAACTCAGCGTCCTTGTGGCTGTCTGTTTTGAGCTTAAACTCACTAAATCGTGGCTGTCCACCCAACCATCCACTGGGAAGATTTGTAGCCATTGTGAGTAAAGAACTATAATCAGTTTTTGCTGATCCAGCTAGCAATTACTACTCTAAGTGTGCTCTATAATTTCTATTTTATGTCGTCTAGATTTATTATAAACATCTACTCGGCAAAAGACAGCTAGTGAAATAGCGTTATTAAGAGAATCTATTCATCCAATAGAAAGCAAGATATATGGACACGTGACCTACATCCTAGTTGCTTTTTTTTCTAAGCAACGTTTTAAGACTATCGTCTGTCACGCACACACTGATGACGTCATCGTCTTGTAACTGTGATCTGTTACCTTACCGATTATGGTGTAAATATAGATCTCGTAAACAATGATTGAGGATATACATTAAGAAGACTGGGACATATAGAGTTTGAACAATGATTGAGGATAAGAAGACTGGGACATATAGAGTTTGAACAATGATTGAGGATAAGAAGACTGGGACATAATAGAGTTTGAACAATGATTGAGGATAAGAAGACTGGGACATAATAGTGTTTGAACAATGCTTGAGGATAAGAAGACTGGGACATATAGAGTTTGAAGAATGATTGAGGATATACATTAAGAAGACTGGGGCAAGTAGAGTTTGGAGTTTATCACCGGACCAGTTTAAAGTTATTATAATACCCTCCTCAATACACCCATCAGCGTGCAGCGGCTTACAGTTCCAATTTGATTCTGATTTATTTGTATGGCTGTACCGGATTCAATTTTTGAAATCCGGCCGAAGCCGGAATTACAAATAAAAAATAATAATTAAATAGCATACTACATCACTTGACTTAGGTGAGTGGAGTCACTCGACTGTTCATTACTGCAGTTCATTACTATAGACATGACAATGATGACATATACTCATATTAAATCATTTAAATATAAAATAATTACATTTACATTAGAATAAGTAATATTAAGTTCCATAAGTTCAAGATGAAACATAATACATAAGCACATAATGCTAATTTAGTAATTTTTATTTTTAGTTTTTAGTTTTCACATTGTGTTCAGTTGGCACATTGACAGCTCAGTTACAAGTAACAACAACAATACATTGAACACATTGAATTTATTGAAATACATTCATTCAGTAATTTCACTATTTCAGTCAGTCAGCCTTCATTATGGCTGTGAAGTTGAACTCTCAGAATCAAGAAGGGACGAGTTGTGTTTCATGAAAATCAACGTCTCCGCATTTTGTGGTAAAAGGCTACTACGGTGATCAGTGTTAATGTCTCCTACAGTACTGAACAATCTTTCCGATGTACAGGTTTAAATACTGTTAGATTCAATGTCCGCAAACCTGCTGCTAACAGCTTCAAACAGGGCTGCTTTCATAGTTTTGATTCCAGCATCACTACCGTCTTTCTGGAGGAAAGTCATGAGTGTTTTCACTAATGGGATCACAACTGATATTGATGCCTGGGCTGCACTTATTTCACGTGTAAGTTCTTCAAATGGTGCCAAAGTAGCTACCACATTCTCCGTGACTGCCCACTGCTGTGCCGTTAGCCCAGTTACCGAATCTATTTCAACACAGTACAGGCTGATGCTGGGCCGTTGTTCTAACAGATGTCGTAGCATATAGAACGTTGAGTTCAATCGTGTTGTCACGTCCTCGATACGCTGATGTTGTGGTAGGTTTAATTTATTTTGAAGTTCATGCAAACGACTGGTTGCTGAATAATAGTGTTTACTTCAATACTTCCAGTACTGATGATATCAACAACATACTTTAGACTCAAAAGATCATCACGCACACACAGCTGCAATGTGTGTGCAAAACATCGAACACTTGAATAGCTACCACCACGAAAGCATTTGACAATGTTGAATGCATTGTCTCTCACAACAACATGACATTTCTCACGTGTAATTGACCACTCACCAGCATCATTTCAAAATGTGCAAGCGTGTGGCCGTATGATGTTCATCAAATGCAATAGAATGGAAGACTACACTGCGGTGAACGAAGGAGTCTGTTAATCAATGGCCAGTGAGGCCCATAAATGACTGAGTGGTGTGTTCAGCTGTCCACGTATCTGTTGTGATTGATATGCAATCAGTGTCAAATATCATTGCTGCAATTTTTTTCCTTCAGACGTTTACACATGTCAGGAATGACATGTTCAGTAAAGTACTTTCTTGAAGGCAATTCATTGCTTTTTCCCATTGTATGCATCAGCTCTCTGAAACCTGGTTGTTCCCCTACATGAAAAAGTTCCATATCTATGGCTATCACTCGGACTACGGCAGCATGAATGCGTTTAACATTGGGACTGCAAACAGGAAGTGCTACTGTGCTTGGCCTCATGAAACATGTACATACAATTCATATGACTAGGCAACACAAATCCGGGAGAATTGGACCGGAACAGGAGTCGAAGCCGGATTTGTAAAAAATAACCGGATTCCGGATTTGTCGGAGCCAAAATCCGGTACACTTCTATTTATTTGTCTCTTCGTATAGCCGTTATGTTTCTCTTTACGGATTGTTTCGATCTTGACACCAATCTCATGCATCTTTGAAATCGACCATGATTTTTAATTGCGAAATCTTCTGAACAGACGAGGTCCATTAAGGCACTAACTATGTTAGTTATATAAATTTGTGTACCTATTGACTCTGTGGTAATATCCACCACTGTATTTTCTCTCTCATTATCTTCAACACAAGCATGTTTGCCAAGAATATAAAGGTAATCTGTCTGATTATAGATTGTGTCAATAACTCCACTCATTAACGGCAGACGATTCCCGCTTCCACTTTGCGGCGCAGATTCGTTGTGTCACTAAGTATACATGCATGAGCATAATTTTGTAACATCAGTCATGAATACCCTCGTCCCAGTTGTTATCTTCATCGACAGATTGCTCATGGTTGTAGTGAAGGTCCGGGTTGCTTCTTTTAGTTTTCCCACAGTATCAAGATATACAAAAATAGGTAGGTGTGTTACCGAAATAAAACATAAAACAACTTAACAACAAGATACAGAGACAGACGACGTTTCGACTATAAAGCCTTCATCAGGACAAACAAATGACCACAATAAAACAAATCTTACATGGAGGCAATGGAAGATTTATCCCTTGATTTTCCCACAGTACCATGCAGGAAAAACTCAGGTACGGCTTTGACGACGATCGACTGATCTATCAGTCTTAATCATTACATCATTTCGCAATATCTCAATGTGTGCCATGACTAGGTGCATCCACCACCACCGGATTTCCCTCCGCCCCTACCTTTCAATTGTTCACGACTGTAATTATTACATAGATGGTATCTACGTTGTACATGCTGTGATCGCAGTTCTGTGGTGAATAGGTTGCCGAAGTGTTCATTTGAAATCCCATGCACTCCATTAAGAACAGACTAACCAGAAGCCAACATTATTAGTACATCCTTTATGAAATGTAACAGGAAAGAATGTAACGTTTTGACCCACTGCGGTGTAAAACGTCACAGACCTTGTATCATTAAATCCCAGCTTTTTATTCAGTAGTAAATTAGTTTTTCACAACTGAAAGCATATATTGTTTTAACTCACACAGATTAACTAGAAGATAACAATGGAAACAAAATTAGGACGCCAGGCTGGGATACTTTACTGGTATCTTCATGATCTGGGAAGACAAAATATAATCCATCAGTATGTGTTGATTTTTTCCCCAGAAAAATGTATTACAAGTGTTGCTGTTTGTCCATCAGAAGTAATGATAACCATTAGTTACATCCATTTTTAAAATTCAGTTAGAGTCGTGTCCTTGATCATTAGTTCATAGATGGCTAATAAATTCTTCTCTGGCTGCAAATTTTCTTAGACAGTTATGGCTTTGGAAATGGAGATGGCTGTAGATGGTTTTTGATCTACTCACGACTTTCCAGCTACTCTCCGTTGTTGAGCTGCTACACTTATCCTTTCACAAGATGCTGCGTCTTTTTGACTGTAGAGCCAGCACCCATCTCCTAAACTTCTGAACTCTGAATCGCTTCTCAAAACTAGCATGGTAGGTTACTATGTTACTATTCTTTGCATTCCTTTGAGGCTCCAGCAGCACATGGGATTCTCGTAACATACCTTGATCGTGATTTGTCACTCATCATTTATAACCAATCCTTGTTCTAGTATATCTTGTCATGTTACACTAATGTATGAACAATATATCTTAAAAAAATTATATGCAAATTTGAACTACACTTGGTATCAACTAATCAACACATAAATACGGATGTGACTGGGGACTTCACCTACTGATATTGTACGTATCGTCGAAAGTGCAATCTTTTGGGTTGAATCAGAATCAATGGTGGGCTTCTTTTTGGCACGGCTGGCCGGATTTATCTGTATTTCGCGTGTTATGGGGGTCAAAAATCTTTTATTTATAATATAACAATCAGGGCTGCGAGTAGTGATTTCTTATCAAATCCCATATTTAATGAGGCATTTCACTTTTAACCATGAACGTAACTCCAACTTGGTTATATCAGTGTTTTTGCCAATCACAAATATGAAAGACTGATGTTAAAAAAATGGTATCAAAATGAACTTAAGGGAATATTATTCATCATCATCATGAAGTGCCGTCTCCGCAACGAAGGTTGGCTGCAACGTATCTCCAACATCTTGTCTTGGTGGTGCACTATGCTAGACTGTAACCTGTCCATCGTGTGATGTTACTCTCCCACGGTATCTCTGCCTACCGCTTGCTCGCTTCCCTTTGACTTTACCCTCAAGTATTTTGGGTATTTTAAGGTCTTCAATAAGGTGTTATGTCTTTTAATGTGTCCAAAGTATTTTATTTGCCTGATCTTTATTTCTCTTAGTAGTTCTTTCTTCATATTGTCTTTAGCACCTCTTTATTTGTTTTCTTCTCTTTCCATGATGTTCTCCCTATTCTTCTATATACCCACATCTCAAAGGCATCAATTTTGTCTTCTAATTGTTTATTTAGTGTCCATGTTTCTGAGCCATACTTTAATATGGAATACATTTTATAATTCTCATTATTTGTTTGTAATTTGTTTAGATATTAATAATTTGCTCATGTCATTGAATGTACTTTTAGCCATTCCTATTCTCCTTTTAACTTCTGTTTCACATCTGCCATCATTTGTGACTATGTGTCCAAGATAATGTTATTGTTTTACTTGTTGTAGTTTCTCTCCCTGTATGTTTATGTTTACTTCCTGTTCTTCTGTGTCTTTGCTGATTATCATGGTTTTTGTGTTTTGGATACTTATATCCAGTTCATATTCATTACTTGATTTATTGACTTGATCTATTAGTCTTTATAGTTCATGTTCACTTTCTCTTACACGTGCAATAATCGATGTAGATGATATCATTTATTATGATATCAAAACTTGATTGATTATAGCTCGCTTCAGTGGGATGTTTATGTGTTGTAATAAACAACCAAATATTATTGGTGCGTATGTACGTATGAACTCTATGTATGTACGTTTGTATTAAATACTCATTAGGGAGTGCGTTGTCTTTGTGTCTTTATCTCGCTGCTTTAAATCGCATCAATGAAGATGAAGTTAATTAGAAAATACTAACAAATGAAACTTTTGTTGTTTATATTTTCAGGAGTGACGACCTAGTAACTCTTATTTCCTAAATGCAATGACATGACTGTCTCCAATAAAGACCTTCTAACAAAATATTAATGAGGACCCCGTTCGTAATTTTTTGATCATTGTTTGGTTTTCATTTGGTCATTATTTACATATTTGGAATTGCATGCCAAAATAGCCAAGGCGACTCCAAGTATATAAATAGTCACCAACTGAATTCGCAACAATTATCAAAAAATGTCACGAATGGCGTCCTAATTAATTATGTAAGAATGTCTTCTATACCGCCGACAGTCTCAGCAATGGGCTGTGTCGTAAAACGTGATGGTTATTTTTGGTTGAGCTTAGCGCCATTAAAAGGGGTATACTTAACTAGGGCCGTAGAGACGTCTTTAGTTAATGGTGGGAGTTTTGTAGGAAATTCTCCACTTTCGCGAGAAATGTGACCTTTTCTGGAAAATCTTTATGGGGATAGGGAGGGAGAGGAGTTTACTCGCCATTTCGCGCAGCTACTAGTACGAAAAGTCATAGCCGAGCATATAATTTAACTACTTCCTGGATAAGGATCAAAGTCGTTAAAGCGGCTCTCCCATGGCTCTCTGAGACTAATTTTACTAGATAACGCCAGAGATTTTATTAGATAACTTTTGAGATTTGTGTAAGATGTCATGGTAATTGTTGGCGACTTTGAAGTATATTTTAACGTGAGCTATTTTATGTCTTGCTGTGATGCTTGGTAGGTCTAGATGGCCTCATGGCCACGATTGGTATATCTCTTGTGCATTCTAGAACAGCTCTCATGGCTTCATTTTGAACTCTCTCCAGTCTAATCCATCGGTGTTTTCGACAGTGTAAGTAAACCTAGACCATAGTTTAATACAGATATCATTGTCTGTTCTTGCAGATCCTGCAGATTAGTAACATGTAGTTCGGAGACCGGAATGCTTTGTGTCATGATTTATATCTTGGCGCCGCTACCTGCGCCTGCTTCTTCTTCTGTGTTCATTCTCAAACTCCCGTGGGATCTCTCTTGTAGCAGGACCATGGTCCTATTAGATTTCCAGCAGGATGTAGTCCAGAGAATGGAAATGCGTTGTGTTTACCGTTTTATATGCGCCAATAGCCTGACACATCCGTCTTCGGCGGACGCCTGATTCAATCTGATACATCTGACTCCAGCATTACTTCTTGGTCACTTTGACCCTTTATGGGATGGATAAACCAACTCCATTCCCAAAACCTCATTAATCGCCTGTTAAGACTAAGTCTCTTTATCGCATGACATGTTACAGCGTCACCATTATTAACTCCTCTTTCGACTAGGCGACACACGAGCAGAAAACACGAACAATGAGGTTATGTGGTGATGTTGACCGTAGAATGTCAAATTGACCCAGTCGTCGCTGTCAAATATGATGTGTCAGTTGGAAAGGCAAATATATAACAGCCAATTTATCTTTAGCATACTGATAGTTTAGTCCGGCTCTGTGGCGAAGTGGTACAGAGCGCGTCTGTTACGGCAAAGGTACCGAATTCGATCCTCATCACAGGCAATTGTGCATCCGGACCGTTCAGAAAGTAATGGCAACCAACTGGACGTATTTATATTGCCTAGAAAATCACCGCAGCCAACAAATGCTGGGTTGATAGCTACGTCCTGGATAGGATATGCTTCCAATTTATACTGATAGTTTAGGGGTCTGCGTCCTGATATAGCCTACTTGGACATTGTTCGTTGGTGAGGTAAACTCAGCTACCTACCTAAGCCCACGTGTTCAGTAATGACCAGAATATTAAATTAACTGTAAAATACACTGGCCTAGAGAATGAAAAACTGTGGAAAAAACTCTACGGACCACAAACAGATATAAGCACATTCAGGCCAGCGAAAGAAGAAAAACAATCATAAACCCACGACACAGGTTATTCTGTTTGCAGGACTACATCTTAAATAATCTGCACTAGCTTGAAAATGAACGCACAAGAAAACGATCTGAACATCCATCAGCTAGTTACTTAAGTAATAGGTGAGTCATTTTAAAACATACCTTTATTTACAACACAGCCCGTATTCATAGACCTTATAAGACCTTTATGCTAAATTAGGAATCAGCCTTTTAAAGTGACACATTTGACATTTCCTTTGATTTTATTGACTGTCGACACAAAGTATGCAAATAGTGACCAATGAAAATTGCAGAAAAGTCAAATGCATCAATTTGAACGATTCCCGACTTGTCAGCAGGACTGTATTTAAAGAAAGGACACGAAACAAAGTACGTTGTCGTCACATGTCAACATGAGGTTACAGATCAGAGTATTATGAATGACAAATGTGTGAAGGGGTGGAGGTGTGGTTAAAATACGTGCGGGATTATTTGTTGACATGTGAACAAACAGTAACCTAATATTTAATAAACATAAAGTATGATTAATTTATACCAGGTAATGCTTCAATAGTAAAACTATTACGAGACCTGATGGAAAATCTATAGTACGATTAGTCATGTTATTTATTTGTAGTGTGTTAAAGAAAGTTCAGAGCTTTTAATTTAATCCCCAGCTTGGGTGGGTGTGGCATAAGTGATTCACGTAGGCCAGTGTTCCTAAAAGTGGGCGTTTGGCATTGAGACACTTTATGTGGGTGCTGAAGTGTCCAGGAAGATTACAGGTTGGGAAGTTTTATGAAATAGTGAAAAAATCAAGAGGCACATACACCTTGAAAACTGCTTGCTACTTAGTACTCAATTTAAAATGACAGTAAAAACTACAAAGTTTAAAAGTGAACGAAGGAAGACAACACAACGTACCCAATTTTATTCAGGACTGTGCGGAAGATTTTCTCAGTATGATGCAAGTCTTCGTAAAAAGCCCCCCCCCCTTCACCCCCGGTTTTTTTTTTATACTCAAGCATTGTGAATTGTCTTACCAGTATAGGGTAACCATGCAGTGGATACCTCTCACTGTGGAATACCAGGAAATGAAAAAGCAGACCAACTGGCTAAGGAAGGTGCTGCCGAAGACCAACCAGATATACCAATCACCTACCATTAGAAAAAACAGATGATCAAGTCAATAAGAAAGCCACAAACACCAACACAAGATGACTATCATATTCTGAACAGACCAGAACGAGTAATAATTCTACGTCTCAGAACAGGACACAACCGACTCCGCAGTAACATGTATACAAAGTTCAAGATTGGCAACACAGCCATGTGTACATGTGGACAGGCAGCACAGAGTGCCAAACATATACTTCAAGAGTGTTCTGAGCATGAAACGCTGAGGCAGACATATTGGCCAGAGGAAACAACACTGGAATCAAAGCTCTATGGGACACTGTATGAACTACAAAAGACAGTGAGTTTTATTAAGGAGACAGAATTACAGATATAGACATGTTTCAAGTGAACGAAAGAAGAAGATGAAGAAAATGAAATAGTGAAAAAATCAAGAGACACATACACGATGAAAACTGCTTGCTACTTAGTACTCAATATAACAAGACAGTAAAAGCTACAAAGTTTAAAAGTGAAAGAAGGAAGACAACACAACGTACCCAATTTTATTCAGGACTGTGCGGAAGATTTTCTCAGTATGACGCAAGTCTTCGTAAAAAGCCCCCCACCCCTTCACCCCCGGTTTTTCTTTTCATTCTCAAGCACCGGCAGGATCTCGCATGTAGCACATTTGTTTTAATAGATTTCCAGCATGATTAAGTCCAGAGACAGAGATGCGTTGTAGCGGCGTTTTATTTGTGACTATTGGCCCGACTAATTTGACTTTGATAGTACACTTTATATTAATTTAACGATTTTATGAATTTATATCTTTACCTTAATTTTGTTAGATGTATGTGGTAACAGAGAAAATAATTAAAAGAAAACCAAATATCATGATTTTATATGTGAATGGGTGCCGTTTTATACAATTTGCACGTAGGGTGCTTTGATATGAAGAAGTTTGAGAAGCGCTAATGTAAACCGTGGCTTGGTAGAAAAAAAAAGCCTGTAAAGCAAATAGTAGGGTTGTGGCTGATATATTGAAGCATTCAATCGTAGTACAGTGTATTTCTGTTTGAGAAAACGTATTCTGCTTGTTCAGCTGGTTTTTTTTTCCTTCACAAGAACGTTCTACTACTGAATTGTTAGTCATAGCTCTTGTGTCCTGTCAAAAATGTATCTGTCACAAGTGGGCAATTTAGTCATACAAATCGTGTTGGAATAACTAATTAGAAACAGTATAACACGAGATTGTTAGTCTTCAAGTGTTGAACTAGGTTTTACATTTCACTTTTCAAGTTTTGCCGTATCACTACGCTCAACCTTTTACGAGTACTTTTCAAGTACACTGTGTATTGGTTTTTTAAAGTATGCTTTACATTATATTTTTCAGCTGCTGGAATTTCACAATGTTCTACCTGTTACTTTCTAAGTGTTGCTATTTAATTATGTCCTACATTTTATATTCCACGTGTTGCTATTTCATTATGTTTCACTTTTCATATTTCAAATGTTGCTATTTCATTATTTCCAATCTTTAATATTTCATGTTGTGCTATTTCATTATTAAACCATTTACGTTTCAAGTTCTGCTATTTCATTATGCTCCACCTTTTATATTTCGTGTTTTGCAATTTTATGAAGTCCCAACTTGTGTATTTCAAGAGCTTTTATTTTCCTATGTCGTACCTTTAATAGTAGATAACATTCTTGTACATTCTGATGGTGTTTCTGTTTTTGATAACTGCTATGAATCTCCAGTTCACCCACATTGTCCATTGAATGCATATACTAAGGATAATAAACTGCAAAGACTTATCTTTTAAAACATAAAAGACCTTTTATTGTATCTTTTACTTTACACTACCTACCCTAAGTTTTATTTCGGAATAACGTGTAAATGCTGGTTCTCAATGTTTATTTTCTTCCTCTAATAAGCGTGTCCGGCTCTTATTTCTACAATGTACTGTCTGGTGTGTTGTCATTACCGTACTTAATACTCTGAATCTCCAGCGCGCTATCGCCTAAGCAGATCCACATATCTCCAGATACAAGGGTATACTACAGGATTTGAAACGTCACCAGAACAGCTGGCTGTAAACACTCATTTATGGGAGATTCCTTACAGTATAAGTATTTTCACTATTCACCGGCTGACTTAGGGGTTAGCACGATAGTGCATTAGGCTAAGAGAATCAACCTCTACAGAAATTCCCCATTGCCTAGTGGGTTAGTAGGGAAGGGTCACAGGTAAAGGGAGTAAAACCCTACATAAATTCCTTCTGGAATCTCCTGCAGTTCTTTTCTGCGGGTATCCAATCGCATCTGTGTTGACTGCCCCTTGGAATTAAACAACAGAGTTGAGAGGTTGTTGTGGTACAGTAGGCAACCACAAGAGGTGGCATATGAGTAGAAGCCACCACAAATTGAGTTATTGTTCTTGCATATGTTTATGTTCATCACTTAATTTAAACATTAGTTTATTTTAGTGTTTAAGTTTGGGTTAGGATAGTTGTGTTTTACATAACTAAGCCTAGCACTAACCTAAAAAAATAAATATTTCAACTATTAAATGATAAACATGAGATTTACAAACATAGACAAGGGAAATAATTAAACAAATGGTGGCATCTACTTGTACTGCACCGTGGTTAGTCTAATTGGACAAGACACTTTCTCAATAAAAGATGTCCTGACAAGAAATCAAGTAGAATATTTTGAGAGCTCATAGTTCATTTGACATTTTATACTCACCTACTTCCTGGTCATAGACGAAAAGGTCATTATCATCCAACATTTTCTAGCTATAATTGTGCAAAAGCTTTCAATGCAGATTGACAAGCAAAACTTGGAACAGGGTAGTTGAAGATTTGCTAATAACTGGAAACACACACAATAACACACATTAATGTTTGGTGGCTGGTTGCTTGCTGATCTAGCGGTACATGGGCCCAATGGACCTTTAGCCCAATACCATTGTGCGAAATATGAATGTGTTTGTGAGCTGTTTTTGTGTTTCATATAATATGTTCCATTTATCTGGCCCTGGAGGGAGAAGAATTTTCCCGATGCCATTCAGTGCTGGACTGAAAAAGGTGGTGGTCAACAATTTCATAGGGATGAGTGCACAGCCGGCACCCTGGAGTGTGATGTGGTGGTATTCTGTTCAGGTGATTGTTAAGCTGTACATGTTGTTTGCGAATTCGGAAGATGATATTCTGGTCTTTCCTTCCTAGGTGGTTATTGCTATCTTTAGGATATATAGGATCAAATATTTATAGATTTCACCCACAGTGTTTCCCAGAGCACATCTGTTCATTCAATTTTCTTTGGTCACATTTTTCAACATCATTTTTAACTGTATGCATGGTTGTTTGTGTATATGGCTGTTCTTGTTGAGCTCCATTCTTTGCTAGTCTGCCTGCCTTGTCATTGTCAGGTGTGTTTGAGTGGTCAGGAATCAACTGCATAACAATGCTGATTTGATAAGATGTAAGAAGCTGATGTGTACGGTAATATATTTGAACTATCTCAGGGTTGCGACATCATCACCTTCTAGTGCTTAAAGAGCGGACATAGAGTCTGTAAAAATCACAATGTTTCGGATTTTAACGGAAACACATCAAATTTGGTCTTCAGGTAGAACAATGTAACGTCTAGTGCTGTTATTTCGGCTTCATAGTTAGAACATATCTCTCCACAGGCATCAAACAGTTCATCAGATGTTGTGTCTGGATATTATATATATATATATATACAACATAATCTGCTTTGATGGCGGCTTTGAAAGCAGCCCTAACTGAATAGACATGAATACACCGTTCTGGGTAGTTTCATAAGACTTACCGGGTCGGAACTTTTATTTGCATTATCTCTTACTTTTGTCTTGATTTCCATCAATTTAGAACATGTATGTGGTGGTAAATATTTTTCTTTTCTCTGTAGTTTGTGTTTCTTGTCTGGAGGTGATAGCTGTCTTTTATGTCATTGACATGGCTAAGGACTGATTTTTGTTTTATTCGGTGGTTTAAGTTGCCAGTTTTCTACAAATTGTTTATTTTAGTGGTCTTTGTTCATTTTTTCCTCTTCATAAGCCTCTATTGCTGCGATATCTCACCGTATCTCAAGGGGTTCTACATTTGTATGTATTTCACACGCAGCTGTTGGCGTAGATCTCATTATTCCACTGATAAGACGTATGGAATTGTTCTGCACTGTTGTCAGGAGTGCACTGTTGTATTATAAAGCAGAATGTATGTAACCAAAATATAATTCTCTGAGCATATCTTTGTCTGATCCCCAGGATGTGTCAGTGAGTCTTTTAAGTAGCTGTTAACTTTTTAGTACTCTTTGTTTACATTTTCTACATGTTTCTTGAGGGTGAGCTGCCGATAAAGAATGAGTTCAAGATATGTGGTATATTTTTCTCTTTGCAGTTTCTGTGTATCTGACCATATGCTGATATTTTCTTTGGATACTTTATGACACCTGGTAAAGAAGGTATAGACAGTTTTCTCACAGTTTATTTTCAGCATCCATGTTTGACAGTACTAGAGCAGTCTCCTTAAATTTCCATGTAGTCTTTTGACTGCACTTTCAACATTCTCATGGCTCTGCCATATTGTTATGTCATCAGCATAGAAGGCTTTTTCAGCTTTGATATGTTTAGCAAGGTCATTGATGTAAATGAGAAAGAGGATGCAGCTCAAATTAGAATCCCGTGGTAAACCTTCCCCTAGAACGTCTTTAGATGATACTACATCTATTTTTGTCTGGATTGTTCTGTCAATGATGAAGTATTTTATCCAGTTATATAGCTTTCCACTAATTCCCTCCCCAATCCTCTTCATCAAGAGACCCTTTCTCCATACTCGCTTGTTGTAAGTAAAACAAGATGGTTGCAGTGTGTTTATTTACCTGAAATCCATCAAGGATTTTCTGTCAACCTAAATAATTGATCGAGGTTAGGACAAACGGGTTTTATAGAGACTACACACACACAACAAAAAAACGAAGAGCAAGAGTGAAGTTATAACCAGGTTGACACATTTTCACATATATTCCGCAAACACCAATACAAAACTCATGCTACTACAACTCCCAGCAGTATTTGTTGATGCCAGCTGTTACCCGGATGGCGCACGTCATGTAGAATATTTATGTCTAGAGTTCCATGGATAATTCCACTCCATTAAAGAACATGTAATCGGCTATATAATTACATTTATATTGTGTGTTCTGTGTTTAGTTCACATGATATCAGATATATAATCATATTTACATTGGGTATTCTGTATTTATGTTACATAGAATTGGCTATTGAAAGACATTTAAACTGGATGTTTTGTTTTTATTTCACATAAATCAGAGATGAGCAATCTTTCTTAGGTCACCGGGTCGGATATAATATTTTCGTGAGGTAATGGACCACATAGCGTTTTTCTATTCCTTTAGAATTTCACGTAGTATTTTCCAAGCCATGGGACCACAGCATAGAGTATTTTTAGATTAGCCTAGAAGGCCGGAAGAGATGGCTTGGCGAGCCGGGATTTGCCAGTTTGTGTAATTTTTCTACCACTGATATAACTATACATTTGAACATGTTAGCAAGGTTTTCTACTGCTATAAAAATATATCAAACAAAATGAGTCATTGAAACACAAACACGTAGGTAGTCATGATTAGGATTTTAACCGAGGCAGCAGATTTCTTGATTCTTGTTTAGAAACTGGCTTCACAGCACGCGGGGCATTCCCATAAGTCCTCCGCCCCCCCCCCCCGTTCCAGCAGCCATTTCAGTGTATGTAGACTCAGAGCCCGGTCAGATGTTGATTGTGTGATCTTCGAGACATTCCAAAAAATTCACTTTTCCTTCCGTCACATCTAGATACTCCCATTTCTAATATTCTCTGTATGTCTACAGCCTCATTGGCATGATCTTCATCTTGAAATGTATTTATTACTGCCTTCATTAAGTCTGCTTTATCTCTTCTCTATCTTTATCTCTTTAAAGCAAATTTGTTTTTTACCAAATGACTTCAGACAGAATCACGTTCAGGAAATGGGAACTACAAGTTCTGAAACATTTAAACATCTAGTGTTATGCTGAATAGTTCATCACAAAACTGCGTATAATAACAAAAGATTACACACATATCAGCAGCTTGAGATGTGATTGTTCTTGCACGTACCAGCTACTCTTTTTAACATTATATTTTTTTCAATACCACTTAAGCATTCATTGACTTTCTTGTCCCTCTGATATACAAAGTTTAGTATTTCGTCGATTTGATGATATGTGTATGTGTGTTTTTTTATAGGTGTTGTAATTTGCTATTGTTTTCAATAAGATAAAGTTAATTTTTCAATTCAACAAACAATTATAATATATACTTGATATAACCTATTACTTGGGGTGCAAAGGGAACGCATTGCTCTAGGCGGACCCAGGGTTAACAGATAACCAAGATCCCAAATGTACCTCCACGCGGTGCACCCTGGAAACAGAAATACAGCAGCTCGTGTTGATTCTGGCCAAATCATTTGGGGATCGTGTCCGAGAATGTGGAGGTAGCAGATGGAAAGAGATTTGACTGCACAAGAGACAGACAATATCTCCGACACCACCAGCAGCACCACATATAGCGACACTGTCGACATACAGTGAAACTAGTCAGTCCAGTCCGAACATTGGAGGAGCGGCCAATGTAAAATGCACGTAAAGGTAGATGCATGACGAGAGACAAATATATTTCATACCGAGTACAATGAAATAATGTAAGGGCAGAACAGCGCTAGGGGGCAGCGCGAACTGCAAATAGAAAATGAAAAGTTCCTAGGAAAGGGGAACTACAAGCTCCGTCAGCTCGAGACGAGCTTCTAGTTACCTGTGTTCCTTACAGGCAGAGACCCAGACCCATTCATTGGCGTTTGGTAAAGCAAGAAGACCTAATCCAACTCTAATGTCGAGCCTTCCTAAACCGGAAATATGCTTGCGAAGAGAAAGGGTTCCGTACTCGATGCACTCAGGCACAAAAGGGACAACGATTTAACCCTGGCCCAACTCTACTGTCAGGTTTTCCTACACCGGAAATACACTTGAAGAGAGAAAGGGTTCAGTACCTGATGGGCTCAGGCGCTATTGGGACAAGGACGCTCAGCTCGAGAACGCCTAGCTCTCAAACGCGTGGTGTGAGACTCGAACTTGGACAAAGGGTACACGATGTCGGTGAATGACACCTCGGCTAAGAGGGCGAAAGAGCCAGGGTCCAACTCCTCTGTTGAGTTCTTCCCCTTAAGGAACCAGGCTCACGGATGAGAAACGGTTCAGTACCCAATAGGCACAGGCACAGCACGTCCAATTACACGAGGCAAGGTCATAGACAGTGGAACACCTCGTTCGAGTTAGACGAGAGCAAAAAATCGTCTGGGCGAAGAGTCTCCACTACGCGTGCCTGGAAACAGATATAGAGGCTGTCACAGGCTAAGGGTAGCACCCGAATTGTCAAGGCATGCCGAAATCGGATGTGCTAGGCCTACAAGGCGCATAACGGTGGCACAACGTAATCACGCTCCCGGCGGAAATCGCACGGATATCCGTGATGGTTACAATGGAGCGAACGAAAAACAAACAAAACCTAATAATTGTATTTTATATTTTTATTATCAATATTTACTATTTATAACACTGTTAGTCACGGATAACGTGATCTATCAATCAATACGTCACGCATAGATCGTATTTTGTCAAACAACACAGTCTGACTCATACAGAATGGAATGTATTGATTTTTATAATCAAGTTAAATGTTTACTGCCCACCTTCATTGAACTACATTGGGGGGAGGGGGAAGTCAGAGGTGAGTCCCTGTGTACTTGCTATGGCACGTATTTGTGTGTACATTAGTCCGTGAATGAAAACAAACACCAAATATTCGTCATATACACATCAGCTTCAGAAAGCCAATGTTTTAGTAGATTGGAACACGTTCTATATAAATGCATATATATATATATATATATATATATATATATACACTCATGCATGTGTGGGTGTGTGTATGTCGAGTGAATAATCAATCCAAAGTATTCACCGGAAATCATCCTGCTCAAGTGACACATGTGACTTTCCTATTCTTTTATTTTTACAATGGTCACTATGTAAGCTTTGTGTCGACAGCCAATAAAAATCTATATGATTGCATGGCCTCGTAAGGCCTGTCATTAATAGTACAATACATACTGCCTACCTTGCTGCTGACGTCCCAATTGTTAATTTAGTTAGCCATTTTGGAACACCCTACATGACTAGTCTCTGTTCTTTATATATATATATATATATATATATATACATATAATAGTAGAACAGATTTGTTTTGCAAGTCGCATGGTGCTACTAAGTAGGTTGGTAGTGGTATTGTTTACTTAATTTCATTCCACCGTAATGATGTTTGCTGAACGGCTCATACATGCATGACAACTGGTAGTGAATCAACTTCTATTTATCTGCAACATGTCTCGAAATTTCAAGAAAGTCAACGCAGAGTCCCTCCGTATATATTTGTCCAGCTCGTGATATTGCACCATGCGGCAGCTGCATTTAGTAAAACAGTCTCTAGGGGGACTAGCAAGATATATATATATATATATATATATATATATATATATATATATATATATAAAATATCACCATTAAAATATGGTCAGAGATGCACCAGTATGAAAGTAAAACAGAAGCAAAATTCTGAAAGTACAACATAAGCAACAGTCTGAAAGTAAAATAGAGACGCACCAGTCTGAAAGTAAAACAGAGAATCACCAGTCTGAAAGTAAAACAGAAAAGCACCAATCTGAAAGTAAAACTTTTCTCATTGCAGTAACAACTAGAGTGACAAACTTGTATTCCATTGGAATCTATATCATATATATATATATATATATATATATATATATATATATATATATATATATATATATATATATACAGAGAGAGTCTTAATATTATTGGGTCCCATATTTTTGTCACGATGTTTGGATTTCATAATATTATTGATTAAGTCAACTACACACACAACATCCCTACATCAGTATTATTAACATGCCTATATGTAACTGTAAAGTTGCATTGCTTTCTTCTGCTGCTATAGATCAAGTAATATATTTATTTAAAAAAAACAACATAACATACAGTGAATCGATTATAAAATAAACTAGAGCAAGGCACTTTAAAATGTAAACGATACGATATAAGGGGAACACACTTTGTATCGGGTAGCGTTGTATTACGGTAAAACCTGCACATATATAGATACCATCTAGGATATAAAGCGAATAACGTTAAATTTACACACGGAATGCAAATATCAGATTTGACTTCCTTGTAAGGTTCAGAATAAAATAGCCTAAAAAATGCTTTATTAACAAAATTAAAATAAAATGCTTCCCATATTATATTCTTAAACTTTTGGAGCAGTTTTGCATAATAATTATAGCCATCCATTTCTGATAATGTGGAAAATTTTAAGCCGAGTTGTGGCAGGTTTTTTTTGTGTGTGTGTGCACGTGACTAATCATCATTATTATCATTAAGTGCCGTCTCCACAACGATGCTTGGCTGCAACATGACTCCAACATCCCTCTTGCCCTTTTGGTATACTCTTCTAGACTGATACCTGGCCATCTCTCGATGTTACTATTCCACTTGCATCTCTGCTTCCCTCTTTCTCGCTTCTCCACGACTTTACCCTCTATACTTATATAGATGACATATTTATTGTAGAAATGACTGAAAAGTTCAATTCTGGCATACAATCCGCTACCATATTTATGACACTTATGGTCAGAGTTGGACATCTGTTACTTTGTTATTCTGTCCTTTCGGGAAGCTAGTTTACTTATAGTCTCTGAAATTTGATGTTTCTCAGTGATACTATCAGTTTTGTTGATGTTGTGGCCAAAATTAGGCTATTCTGAACGACATATTTTTGCTGTTACGTCAATGCTACAGCCCTTTATAGACACATTAAGAGGGTAATTGAAGTGTTTATTATGTCCACCGACTAGTCAAATTTCATCAAATAGTTCACAACACATCCGATGTTTTGTAAACTTATGTGAAAAACAACATACTACTGTAAGAACAAGTAGGTTCTCGTAAAACAGAAGTTCTAGAGAACCCATTTTTCAATATCAGAAAAATTACTTAGAAGTACCTACAACATCAGCATGGAATCTATCATTACTTTGTCGATTTCACTAAAGCATTCAATTGAGTATGACAAGAATTTTCATTGAAAATTATTAAAAATTGTAATTCTGACAGAAATATAATATAATTCAATGTAACACTATACGAAGTAGAACTAAAAAGTAAAATAATGGCAAACAGAGCTGACAACACGACTCCTGATAATATCTGGGAGAATTAACAAAAACTAGAAGAATACCTTTAAATACTTATGATCTTACACGAGCAGTGATGGAAGCACTAAGAAATACGACGATTTGAAATAGCCTCGTCGGCAACGTCCATGTTAAATACCACACAGAAGAGATGAATGAATACGGTAGTGAAGATAAACCTACATGAATCTTGAATAATATAAATTCTTTTGTATTATTGTGAGAGTTGGACAGTGACAGCGGAAATAGAGAGATCCGATTACCAGCGTTTGAAAGGAAATTTTACAGGCGAATATTGCGTATCTATTATACAGAAATATGTTTCTGTGGTGTTTCCTGTTCCGTTGGACAATATAGACGTGTTTTCTTTTCTCTTCACTATATAGGATACGTTGATCGACGATCTAACAAATTGTCATCGTAAAACATCCGTTATGTAACAGATTCATAGCTAAAATATTTCAGTGTTAACATACGGGTGAGAAAACTGGAAATCAACTACATCTTTAGAAAACAAACTAAATGCCTTCGAAAACAAATATCTCAGAAAAATCACAAACACATAACTTTAAAGATTAAGTCAAACGAGACACTAAGAAAAGAGAAAAACAATAATACATCACAGATGTTATTAGAAAAAGGCAGCGGGCATACATCGGTGACGCACTCAGAATGAATGAAGGCAGAATTTCACTTCAAGTTTTTACATGGACACTAAGCGGCAGGAGAAAAAGGGGAAGACCAAAAACAACACTAAAAATAACTATCGAAATAAGAAATACAGAACATAAAAGCAACATGTACACAAGAAACAAAATAAGTCCTCTTGCAGGTCAACAAGAACCTCTCATGGCAGTGATGATGCATCGCAAACTTGTGTGGTTTGGCCATATGATGAGGCATGATTCTTTTTCCAAATTACCCTACAGGGAAGAGATAAGGGTGGAATAAATAGAAGGAATGACAATAGCAAGTATAGAATTATAATATTATTAGACAAGATTAAGATTTGGTCTTTCTCATCTTCACATTACAGAAAGATACTGACATGTGAGATGAGATGCTTGAGGAAAGCTGCCGTGGTCACCATGCTTGATAGATTGCGACATGAATATATCAGGGAAAAAATAGGTATAATATCTTGTACAGATTACATAGAGAGAGAACAGATCAAGTGGTTTGGTCAGATTATGATAATGAATCACGAAATGTTGCCCGTACAAGCATATAACCAAATGAGATCAGGGTACAAAGCCAGAGGAAGACACGGAAAAGATTGATAGAAAACGCCAGGGACATCCTGAACAGACACAGTCATAACACAGCCGAGGCCACACATCTGACTTTAGAACGCAATCTCGAGCTCCAATCACCCCTACGCTTAACGGCAAGATTGGATCACAAACCACCTGGGGAAAGACAATAGATAAAGATTCCCTCACTTAAACAAGGAACTGAGAACAGAGAGGCATGGTGGGATTTTTGTGCTCATGTTTCTAGAGTGGCACCCCAACGACCCTGAATGGTTTATTGGTTTGATAATAACGATGTCACTTAGGTGTATAAGTTGAAAAGCTGTACCAGGAGCCATATGCTTTTTAAAAAATACTACACGCCTTGATATAACCAAAGTTTATATTTGATTTAGATTTATATATTACTTTTCACATAACTTCATCTAAATCTAAATCTAAATTTAGATTTATATATTACTTTTCACATAACATTAAGGTTCAGGCTGAATACAGTTAAATTCACGAATATATGTAGGTTTACCTCAATTGATATGAAAGCTAAGCTTATATAACCGACATGTGTTGTATCTTATTATGAGCATTAACGTATTTAACACAGTAGTTTTCAACGTGTGCCATATAACCCCCCTTTCACTGCCGTGGTGGGGTCTGGAGTGAAAAGTTTAAATGATGGGTGGGGGGGGGGGCACCCATGAATGACTGTCACAAAGGTGACTTAATGAACGCTATTTTATGAGATATACAGTACCAGGTATTGAAGAAAGTCACAAGCTTCGTTTAGGTTCCAGGGTCACGGTAGTAAAATTGGCACAAAAGAATGTCAAAGGACCAACACGTTTGAAAACCACTTGTTTAACTTAAGTCCAACCAGGGTTGCCATATAGTTAAACATCTTTATTATCAGTATTTAGGTAACCATTGATCATGAAATGGCCAAATTTTTAAATAGTGAAAAGAACTACACAAAATGTAATACAATAATTTTCATTTCATATAAGTCCTAATTATAATAAAAACGTCTGAAAAATTAAGTTGCATACTATTAATTATTTATTTTGTTTGCTTTGACTGAAGTTACTAGAAAATATTTGCACCAACAATATTATTTGATGGTATGACCAACCGTGTTCTACTTCCATCAACATGTAACAATACACAAAACCAAGAGAATATGTACAAATATATTACCCATCTTCAAATTTATCAAAACATTCATTGTATCGTCAGTTATATTTCAAAATGACAAAATTTGTCAAAATTGCTAATGTAATATTCAATATACCAACCCTAAATACAGGTTAGAAGATTTTCTATGTGAAACAGGTTAGAAGATTTTCTATGTGAATTACTGCTACATCTAGTCCCAACAGACACGGACACCCTCATAAGTAACTATAGTCAACAGATTATATATTATCATATAAAGTGAAACCTAACACGAATTGTAATAGTTGAAAACGTGTATATCCATATATATTAAACTATTGTCGTCAATCTCGATTTTAACAAATGACGCCTGACCTTAGAAAACGTTTGCTGTAGCCGGAGATAAACAGTAATAAAAAATATGAGCACTATCTAAATAATCTCTTTATGATAATGTTTATGGCTGTGTGATAAATATGATATGACATAAACAGGAAGGAGTGTGGTACTTTGAAAAACAAAACAACATAGAGTAAGCAAAAGATAATTAATATAGATAATAACTAGGTCCTTTCTATGAAGAAAATGGATATAGTGGAAAATACGCCATCAGCAAGTAATCTGCAGTTTATCTGACAAGAGTATTGAGAAATTATTATTTATACACTTTATTCGTAGAATTAAAACACTAGACAAGTACATTTTCGACGTTTCTGCCATAAGATCTTTTTCAGAAAATAATACAAAATGATGTTGCTATAATTCCATTATGGTATATTGTCATGTGACGTATTCTTTCCAGAACGTAGTTTTCCTTATGTATCTCCTGAAATCCCCGCGATCTCTGACAAGTTTCTCTTCTTCCCCTAGGGACACTTACATGCATTCTTGGATATCTCGTATCCAACGACGTCTTACTCGGTCTCTGCCTCTTCTGCCATCTATCGCCCCCCCCAGCAACACTCTTTCCATACCATCGTCTCTCTTTACATGGTCGAAAAAAAGCTACATTCCTTCTTAATATGGTGTATAAAAGACAGCTTTCTTGATCCTTGTTTTTTTCTAAGCGTGTCTTAGTTGGCTTAATATATTATTGGTTGGCTGTTTGATATTGTATTTTAGTTACTTAAAAGCTATGAGGCTGTTTATGTTACTGTATGGTACATTCAAATGTGTTAATTTACTTGTGTTTAACTCGTTAAGTTGTCAAGTTTTAATATATTTAATTAATGAAATCAAGTAGAGATTGAGCGCAGAGAAGTAGAGATTGAGCGCAGAGAAGTAGAGATTGAGCGCAGAGAAGTAGAGATTGAGCGCAGATAAGTAGAGATTGAGCGCAGAGAAGTAGAGATTGAGCGCAGAGAAGTAGAGATTGAGCGCAGAGAAGTAGAGATTGAGCGCAGAGAGCTCTGCATTGCTCTCGTGCATATCCAGGGTTATTAGAAGACGATAATCCTATGAGCACCCCCTCCAAGGGTCAAATGGCATGAGTCTATGGACAGCTGGATCAGCAACCAACCCACCAGCCAAGAGCAACTTCTCGTGGTGAACATTAGAAACATATTTAAAACTCGTGCGAATCAGGCTGGCAAACGCTGCATTGCTCATGTCTGAGCTGTGAAGATCGATATATGATTGCACTTATGCAACCAGCATCTCTCACTCACCACATATCGGTCCTCACAGCAGACAAAATTGTGGGCAGATCAGTTTAAGATGACAACAACTGACCTGGACAGTCTTATTGTCATGTCCCATATATCAAAGATACGGGACATAGACAGATCCAGATCACAATTCAGATGAGATAAAACACTTTGGAGATATAAGACCTACTATTGAGTACACAAATCAAATGTGAAGAAGCATAGAGATAAGGGGACAGCGTGAGTGCATGTGGAGGTAAATTCTGATAACGAAATACGGAAACCGTAACTAGCGTAGTGCATTGTTCATGTTGATTGGTTGGTTGCTGATCCAGCGGTCCATGGGCTCATGCCATTTGACCCAATGCCATTGTGTGATATTTGCATGTGTTTATGAGCTGTTGTTCCATATAATGTGTTCCATTTACCTGGCCCTGGATAGAGAAGCATTTTCCTGATGTCATCCAGCGCTGGACATTCAAAAAAGGTGGTGGTCAACAGTTTCATATGGATGAGTGCACAGCCGGCACCCTGGAGTGTGCTGTTGTTATTGTTCATGTCAGAGCAAGCTTTCAGTTATTTTATTAGCAGAAGGTGGTGTCCAAAAGAGAAAGACAGGAAGCCATATCGCCCAGGTCCGAAGAAAAATATGTGTAGAAGCTTAAACTTGACGAAGTGTTCACAATGTCGGTGAATGAAACCTTGACCAACGCTAGACTAACTCTACTGTCGACTGTTTCCAACACTGGAAAAAAGGCTCACATATGAGAAAAGATTCAGTTCCCGAGAGCACAGTAGCAATGGACCGCCTAATTACACGAGACAAATTCACAGGCTGCGCAACACCTCGTTCGAGTAGCCTCAGTCAATCTAAATTCCTAAATTCTTTGGAAACTGCCAACAGTGGCCATGTTTTAGCCAGCAAAGTCCAAAGGCACTTTGGGTGATAGAGGTCATGGCGAAAAGCTGATGTCAGATGACGCGCGAGCCTGGTGTTAGATTGAAAGGCTCATCCATGATAGTGAAGCTTGTCTTAATTAAACAGGGTCCAGAAAACGGATGTCCCGGGCTGTAGAGCGCAAATTAGACGAAGTACAACATACTTCACACCTCCCGGAGAAAAAGACTTGAAAAAAGTTGTGATGGTTACTTAAGAGCGAGCGTAGAAGGAGAAATGATGAAGAAGTAAACAAGTTCAAGGAAATGCCATATATTAACATAAAAAATATGTCCCCCATTGTTTTGACCTTCGTTCTCAAAATCCCACTGGATCTTTCTTATTGCAGACTAAAATTTCAACAGTATGTAGTGCAGAAAACGGGAACGGGTTGTGGCGCCGTATTTTTTGCACACATGGCCTGATACTTCCGGCTTCGGTGGTGGTATCTAATACTTCAGTGTTTTTACCATTTCTACTGTGTAAAAACACTGTCAGCGACTATAATGATACCTACTAGTGGGCAAGGCATACGAAAGAACTGATTTTCTTTTTTTACTTGCTGGTTACGAATCTCAGATCTAATTACAATCAGACATGCTTGACCTTTTTTTTCTGTTGCCTTGCATCCTATCGACAAACGTCCATATCTCCCCATTTCTTTGTACATATAAGGAGTTTTGAAGCCCATTCTTATAACAGACAAAACTATGGGGGTGGGGAATAGCGGACAAAACTATGGGGGATAACAGACAAAAACTATGGGGATAATAGACACAACAATGGAGGGATAACAGACAAAACTATGGGGGGGGGATAACAGAAAAAACTGTGGGGGATAACAAACAAAATTTGGGGGGGGGATAACAGACATAACTATAAGAGGGAGGTTACCAGACAACACTATGGGAGGGGAGATAACAGACACAGCTAGGGAGGATAACAGACAAGACTATAAGAGGGAGGTTACCAGACAAAACTATGGGAGGGGAGATAACAGACAAAACTATGGGGGCATAACAGACACAACTATGGGGAAAAATAATTAAGAAAAGTAATTAGAAGTTTAATATGGGGGTGGGATGGTGGAGAGTCAACAGTGGAGCTGATACAGAACGCTGTTGAAGGAATATTGTAGACATGAATGATCTCGTACAAAAAGGCACATGATAATGATGCGAGGTCTTATATTTCAGATAATTATTAGCACTAGTTGGTGGTGTTCACAATCTTGTGAAGGCTGAAAACGAGTTTCTATATATTCTATACTTTGTTAACTCTAAGAATGAAGAGGGTCACTACTTCTGATTGGTTGCTGGACGTAGAAAACATTAATGGATTGTTAAGTGCCAAATAATATTGTTTTTAAATTTCTTTTTTAAAGTATTTTTAAAATGTTGTTTAAACATTGTTTTTAGTTGTTTTCAAATGTTTTACATAATATTGGTTTTACCCGTCATGAGCTGTTTAAAATCACCTGTATAGTGCAATGAAATGAGGACGCTATTTAAGCTTGGTTTTGGACTGATGCGGTGCAAACCTTCCATTCTGCGTAAGTAATTATTATAGGAAAACGTGCGTTGAAAATATGCTAGCATATCCACAACCTTGCGATCATTCCGCTCGAAAAAAAAGATTTTGCCATGAAAGGTAATTCCGAAACCAGGTTAATAACTTTTTAAAGAAGAAATTGTCCTTCTTTACATCCCTACAAACAACTTGCGACTTTACCGATAAAAAGTACTCTGGTTTTGCTATGAAACGTCCTCTCGATGGGGCTGTACATAAATTACGGCTATATTTTAATCTAAATCCTTGTTTACTTACAACTGTCATGAATTCATAGACCTCCCAGTTTAATTCTGTCATAATGTTTACACCTCCCACCCCACTTCCCAAAAAAATGTACGAACAATCTACATGATTTATTTAACACTGTGACGCATGTGGTTGCATCTGTGGGTCTCACCAATGGCCCACTAGACAAACCACCCATGCAACAGAAAACTTTAGTAGATGAAATGCCGTTATATTGAGGTTATCTTCTTATAGAAGCTTCATAGCACAGCATCTATACAATTATGCTGTTATTTTGTTGTTAAAATGTGTTTCATGTTTACTTGAATATATGTATGCACACCTTGAGGTTGGGAGGGAGCCAGAGATGTACTGTGCAGCACTGGGGATGAGGAAACTGACAGCACTGTTTTTTCCTATGGCTGAGACCCATCATAGAGGCACAGTGACTCAGGACGTGACAATCATTTTGACTTGAAAATTTGGCTGCATGTCTATAGCAATAGAAATGTTCGGCATAACCAGTAGTCATTTGGTGGCTCGGAATGAGCACAGTGAACCCTATCTTGGCTACAGTGGCTTGGAGCAGTGCATAGTTAGAAACTTACCTTCTGGAGTTGTGATAGTTATTATCTGGCTCTGGCCCGGGGTGGGCCGAAAATCCACAGACTTCCCAGCAATAAAATGCCATTTAAAGGCACTGGGTCAAAGGACATGAGCCCATGGACCGCTGGATCAGCAACCAACCAACCAACCATTTAACATTTTGAGAATTTCAAATTTTTATATAATTTAATTGGTTTATAAAACATTATTGTTGACATCAATATTTGTCAAACCCCTTCCCCCTTGCCAACAACTATTTCTCAGAGCACTCCGGGAATAACAATGATGGTCTTCGCTGAACCGTCAAAAACAGTTAAACGACTGCATAATCATAAAATCTAACACTTAGAATGCATCTGTGAAACTTGAAAACTACACATAACACAACACTACTTAACTTACAACATGTAATATCCACGAGTTGTCTATCCACTTACACTATGGACTGTCGTGGGAAGCTTACGTTCTTGTTGGGATAAGTGTACCAGAGGTTGCTGTGACCTATATTAACCTGTTATTTCTTTGATGTCTATTTATTTGCTTTATATCTGTCCAAGCTTGCGAGCAAGATCTAATACACATTTTTTGAATTGATTCATCATTATCAGGTGCCATGCCGGCTGACGTAGACGGTCATGGCTGTCCACAGCTCTCTGTCTACAGTATTATGTATCAAGGTCGATGTTGTTTCCTTGCCGTGCCAGGTTGCCAAAATGTCTAATATTTTCTCACGTTGTCGCCCTCTGTCTCTGTTGTCTTCAATGTTGCCTGTTGTAACTATGTTCTCTAAACCTGCATGTCTCATGAAGTGGCCAAAAAAAGAAGATTGCATTTTTCTTATATTGTTTATTAAGGTCCGTTTCGCATTTGACTCTTCAACACCTCTACTTTTATTTTTTCTGTCAGTCCATGGTATTCTCAGCATTCTTCTGTAGAACCACATCTCTGTTGCCTCTAATTTCCCATAGTTGAATTGATTATGTTCTTATAAATCTGTTAGATTTTCTAGAGACTTTGCCGTCCACAAATCTTTTAGGACCTTCTTGCTGAACATTTTTCCTTGAGTGAAAATTAACTTTGAAATGCAAATCATGTTCATACCTGTATTACTGTAGAAATATGCATTGATATAGAAAAAAACATCTTGCCTCTGGCACGAGCATCGAACCAACGACCGTAGCCTTATTAGCATATACAAATCTGAAACTAATTATGTCAACAATTTATAGTGAATTTTTGAGCTTCTTTCCAACTGTTGTCATTTGTTAAGAATTCAACGATTGTAAGAAGTCTTAAATTTATTTAAAAAAAACAAAAAAAAATCATGTATCCTTTTTCTTAAAAAATGGCATTTTAGCGAAACAACTACATGATTTCATGGAAATCACATAGAAAACTTGTTACTCGAAAAAACTGAACAAACACACAGACTTCCAATTCTGATCATACGTTTCCAAATATTGGCAGCGGATTCCATGCCAAGATTGAGCTTGCCAATCTCATTTCCACACACTAGAGAAAAGCAACTACACAAGTCTGAAACTGTTGTCATCATCACCTGCGATGGACGATTATTATTATCTATAAGTAAACATTTCATAGAACAACTTCAACTTACGTTACTGCTTTCTGTCACACACCATCTTGTTTTGTTGGTGTACGAAGAGAAAACAAAATAAAGCTACAATGTGAAATGAATACTGTTAGGTGCTGCATAAATTACTTCAACAATTATGAGTGTTGGGGGGGGGGGGGGGGTGGATGTTTCTAAAAAAATGTAACTGTTTTTGACAAGAGAAGTTGACGCAACAAAACGGTTTTATACACCAACGAAAATGTTAGAATTGGAAAAACATCATACACATCTGTATAAATATGTTATTTGTTTTCAATATAATTTAGCAAAAACAAAGGGTGTGGGAGTTTCTGAATTAATGACAAGTTGTTGACAAAAGGGGAAGGGAGAATAAAATTGTCAAAAACTTGTTGATGTAATCTATATACATTCATTAATAAGCGACTAAAGAGGTTTAGAGTGTTGTTGATTACCCAACCGCATGATCTGCATTGGAAAGAAGCTCGTTGAAGATCAATGATCGGAGTATCGAAATAAAATCAAAACTTTGATCTGAAGCATGTCTCGAGGTAAAAAGGGAATCAACCAGTTGATCTATTACCACTGAGAGCTTATAACAAACGATCAGCTGGATACAGAGCAAAGGGAAGACCAAGAAAGAGATAGATTGATAACATCGTGACCACCCCCCACAATCACCGACTCAGTACGACTCAGGAATCACATCTGGCCTTGAACAGAAACGTACAGCTCCCACCTACGCTTAACCTCAAGTGTGGATGCTATCAACCAGCTTCCACCTGGTGATATACAAAAGACTTTTTTATATGGGCGATGTCAATTTCTAGTTGTGTAAGTTGTGTTTATTCTGTTCAGATAGTATTTCGGTGCAATATGCTATATTTTGAGCTGTAATATGGCGATAAAGTCTTTTCTTAGCATTGATTTTGTGGTCTCATTTGTTCTAGGCCCAATTCAGAATACATGACAAGAGCAGTCGTGTTTTAGCACAGCGATTCAACCAGCCTTTTTATAGTTATTTCTCCCTATCAAGTGGATTACACAATGTGCAAGAATGAAGTAGATTCATTGTTTTAAAATTTCAAGGCCTGGAGGAGTGGGGACGTTGCTTTAATCTAGAGCTTTGTACGATATCGAAGACGACAATAAAACTGCACGTATTAAGCAAAGAAAAAACGATATATTGCGTTGCTTGTAGGCGAAAAAGTAACGCCTTGCATGCTGTGGGCGCATTAGTACGTACAGACGTGTTACCCTGCAGCGAATTAAGCTTACCATCTAGCTTGTTTGCGCCACTTAAGATACAGTGGGAAGCTTCTATTTTTAACGTGTACTTAACTGTAGTTTACGCGTCTGTGTGACTTTCAAACATCAGCACTGTTATATAAGTGGCATACATGTGCTGGTTTGAAGCAAGTGTTCTCAAAGTGGACAATATCACCCTGAAAAGGGGGGGGGGCGCGGCGGGGGACTTCCTCCCGTATGACGCCGTTAATAGCTAAAAATAAAAAAAAACAATGAATCCATTATGAAACTTACAGAGATCAAGTACTGTCGGTGTCATGTGACGTATTCCTTCCAGAACGTTGTCTTCCCAATGAACTCTCTGAACCTCTCTCTGTCTTGGGCGTTGTGGCTTGCATTTTCTAGCGATGTATTCATGTTATCTTTCATGTCGTCAGTCCATCGTCTTCTTGGTCTGCCCCTTCTCCTGTTTCCAGGTACTCTTCCCTCCATTATTTGTCTTTCTAAACAGTTATGTCTCTTTATATGACCAAACAGGCGTAGTTTTCTTTTTGTTAACTGTCGGTTACACTGTATAATTCAAAAATAATCGATATATAACTTTAAAACGCTTTTTAATGTATTTAAAAATGTACACACTGTGTTATTTGTTGTATAATTAAAATAATTATATTGATAATAATAATAATAATAATAATAATAATAATAATAATAATAATAAAAATAGCAATAATAATAATAATAATAATAATAATAATAATAATAATAATAATAATAATAATAATAAGACCCATAACCTATCAGGGTCATAGGGGTTCCTCACTGGAGACATCATCAGAAAAAAACCCTCCAAACACCTCTATCCCGAGCCACTCGGAGGAGTGTAGAAAAATTATGCCGAGATTATTCCTTGATGTTATCACATCAATACATGATTTTCTTACCACCTCTTCTCCTTCTTCTCTCAATCGTTCACTGCTAAATAATTTCAGAAAGTTGTGTCTCGTTATATGTACAAATCAAACAAGTTTACAAGTTTGTTTATTTGCTGCCTGACGAATATAATTGTCTTCTATATAGAATATTATTTATTTATATCAATACTTCAGTGTAGCATTTTGCATGAGCAGAAATGTACTCGGTGGCACCCAATTTCCTCTCTCCGAAACTTGGCTTATCGGCAAGCAGAAAAACAACTATAATATATTGTTACATATTGGTTACTATATGCAAACGTGAGAAATTCTATATGAAAGAAGCCGTATGTTTATATAGTCTAAACCACTGGTATTAAAGTTTATGTTGTCCCGGAACCCATTTAAATATTTGTTTCTGTCACGGACCCAGAATATTCCATATTTGAAAATTGTTATTAAAAAATTATCTGTGTGTTAATGATATTAAACAATGTCGTAATTGAAAATGGAATTGTTAATAAACAATAAACACACTGTGTAATCGTCACATAAATATAAAAGCTTGCAATATATCTTCACGTCTTATACTGTGACAGTGTTGATGTACCAACGAACGCGTAACTAAAGAAAAGTGAAGATGAAAGCTTATAACTGGTTGCGTAACTAAACTGGCCTTCTACAGTAAATAGTCTTCATAACATCTGATATTCATTCCTTGGATCATTTAACAACAGCTCTGTGGCTATCAACCACAGGGAAGATATTTATTGGGATAACATATCCAAATACATCTAAGCGTGCATGAAAATTTAATGACAACATCAGCAGGCCTATAATGAATTATACATCATCCAGTAATCATCCAATAGTAATTAATATCTGACCGACAGCTCAATTCTAAGTGTAGCTCTGTCTATTTCTGCATCTAACGTTTAGTACTCTCGGCACAACCCCTGATGGAATTACTCTACCAGTATTATAGAAACCGTAAGGCAGTCAGTGACATCTATCCGTTAGCATATATATTTATTCTCTGACAAATAATTCAACGTTCTCACATAAGTAGCTCTACATTCTGTGCAATATCGAAACACTGAGTTTAATTTATCGTTCTTCCTCATGGAGTTCCATCAGTACCTGAGTCCATCACTACAAGATATACTCTACTAATCTCTAAGCTAATCTTTCTTAAAGCTCATTCCAAAGTTGAGTCTAAACCGCTGGTTGAACACTAACTCACTATAGCTCACTTAATAGCTATATGATCATGTTCTACACCAAACATGTCTTCTAAAATTGAGGGCAACAAGAATGTAACCTCTCTCATAGTAAGATTGCGTTTATCGTAGCGTATAGTAGTAAAAAAAAGAGTTGTTCCTTCTAAATTTGATATTCAAGCAACCAGTCTCCCGCACTGACTCGTTTTTGAGGTTCAAAACGGAATCTGACTGGGACGCATTCTCCCATCACACATGTTATACATATAAGCACAAAAAATCATGTGTAATTTACGAGAAGACCCTCGTTATGAAGAGTCTCAACTCTTAATATCGGAGGACACACAATCTCAGTATTTAGGTGTTCAGATGACACCACACTAATATCAAGGAGCATCACAGGTTTAGAACACATAATTATGTCAATCAAACATCATAGCGATGGACAAACGTTTTCTTCGATTAAAAAAAACCCTCCAAAAAACACAACAATAGTGCATATCAGCAGAGGTTAACTAACACCTAAAATAGTCATTGACAAAGAGAAACTAGAAAATGTCAGCAACTTTGAATATCTAAGGTCAACCATCAACAACACAGAAGATTGCTCTGCAGAAATCAGAGAGATTAGCAATGGCCTCATAAAAAATATCACAGATGAAAAATATATGGCAAAGGGCAAACATGAAACAAAATTACAAATATTGTTTGTATGTCTTTTCGGTATCCTCAGGGGTTGCGAGAAACTTGTTCTCAGTTCATGTGTACAGTGGGGTGATTTCTCAGAGCTTTCTTTCATACCCAGGAGACTTCAACTTTCGGGTTAGTACAATGCCTACCAAGGAAGCCTTCTACTCGGAGGGGGCAAGCTTTAATTATTAAAAAGTTTAATCTTTCCAGTGGCGACATATAGTTGTCAGCAATTACATTTGCAATGGAAAAGAAAATATCGTCATTAAATTTAAATGTTATAGAAAGGTCGTAAAATATCATGTGCACAGTACAGGATTTACTTATAAGCTACACAAGCTATAGCTTAGGGCCCCACTTTCATGAGCAATTGTCATATATATACTTAAATATATTCAGGATTATTTGTCCCAATGCCGCACGTCCGGAAAGCTTAGGACCTTATCAAGTCTAAATTCGACACTGCATGTGCAGAAATACGAACCAACGTAGATGTCCGCAAAAATCTGAACACAGAGAAGAGGTATGGCTCCTCAAAACTATCACAAACGCAAACTAACATATTTTGGACATATAAAGATATACACTGGTTTAGAAAGATTAATCATAGATGACAAAGTTCCAGGAAAGAGAACACGAGGCATACCAATCGAAAGGCTTACAGAGTGGCAGTGAGTACAACGTTCTGTAAAGGGACACGTCACATAGAGAGAGAAAGAGAGAGAGAGAGAGAGAGAATGTGTCTCCACATTCGTGTACGCGTAGTTCACTTCCAGTCGTCGTGCCAGTGGTGTCAAATGAAGTCCGACAAGAGAATGAAGTCAACGCTTTGCACAACTTCTCCTCACATTAAACAAAATCCCCAGTGCAAGTAATTTTTACATCCACTAAGCTGAAAGTTTACAGAGCAGTAGTACTTCCAGTGCTGTTATACGATAGTGAAACATGGGCTGTGTATAGACGTCATGTGAGAAAACTCAATCACTTTCACACAGCTAGTTTGTCTCAGAAAAGTTATGAACATCAGATGGCAAGACAAGATTCCAGATACCACTGTCCTTGATAGAGCTGTTATCCCCAGCATTGACACTATCCTCATGCAGACACCGATTTGTTGGGCAGGTCATTTGGTGCGTATGCCAGACCATCGTCTGCCAAAGATACTTCTCTATGGTTAGCTAGAGAAGGGTACAGGATCTCAAGGTGGCCAAAAGAAGCGTTACAAGGGCTCGTTAAAGACCTCACTGAAAGACTTTGAAATAGACTAAGATGGGAAGAATTTGCACAAAATAGATCTGCATGGCATTCTACAATAAAAAAGAGCGCATCATCTTGTGAAAACGGGAGAAATGCAGCAGCTCAACAGCAGAGAGCAGTTAGAAAGTCACGGATATACTAAGATCCGTCCTAGTGGTCATTCCATGCCCGAACTGTCCAAGGACATTTACAGCTCGAATAGGGCTCATTAGCCATCTACGAACTCATATTCAAGGATATAACTCTAATTGAATGTTCAAAAGTGGATGTAACAAATGATCATCATCACTTGTGATGGGCGAACAACAACAACAACAGAGGTGAGAAAGAGAGTTCTTAGTGCTATACGACTCCTATACTAACATATGGATGCTAGCCTTGGACAATAAACAAACAGGAAAGTGGGAAATTAGAGGAAATAGAGATTTGGTTCTATAGAATAATATTGATAATACCATGGACTGACAGAACAACTAATGTTGAAGTGTTGAAAGAGTCAAATGTGAAACGGACCTTAATAAATAATATTAAAAAAAGATAATCTTCATATTTTGGCCACTTCATAAGAAAGTGAGGTTTGGAGAACATAGTCATAACAGGCAAGATTGAAAGAAAAAGTGACAGAGGGCGACAGCATGAGAAACTATTAGACAGTTTGTCAACCTGGCACAGCAGGGAAACAACCTCGATCTTGATACATAATGCTGGATATGCTGTGGAGAACCAACGCGAACCGGCATGACATCTAGTGATTCTTCTCTAACATCTGGTCCATTATTTGCAATTATGTGTCCAAGATATGTGTAATGGTCTACTTACTTTAATATCTTCTTTCCATGTATTTTTATGTTTAGCGTTTGATTCTCTTTGATTTTGCTAATAACCATAGTTTTTCCTTTATGGATGTTCATATATATATAAATATATATATATATATAAATATATATATATATTTATATTTATGTATGGGTGTTATAAGCGATGATAGTTATTATTTTTTTTATCTACGTTAACAGCATTTGAAAACATTTTTGCCATACCAAAGTGAAATTGTAATTTGTACTACATGAACCTACTTAGTATTCACCATTCGTCCTGACAAGTTGGGTTCGGCTTGCTTTGACACCTTCGAGCTGCCGGTACATATCAAGATTGAATAGTTGTTAGGTGTAGACAAGAGATTGACATGTTGGGAACATATCGTGACGATTTCAACAAACTTTGACCTGAAGAAAGTGTCCGAAAGGATACACTTTTTATCTATAGTTTTCTTCATTGCAGTTTTTCTGAAATTCCTGCCGGCTTGCATAATGTAGTTAGGAGAATAGTGTATATTGTGCAGTGGTTTTACAGTTTGGCTACGATATTTACGCCTTTCTTCCCGACTCGTTCGATTTCTATTCGGCGCTTAGACCTTCTATCGAGTGAGTGGAAAAAAATCTTTGAAGTCGACTACCTGGACATACATTAATACAATACTTTGTTCTAGTAGCATAAATCGTGCCTTATATTGAATGAGGATTTCTTTTTAAAAACCTCGATGGGGGGAGGGGGGAATGGACTTTAAAAAACCTACTACATTTGCAGTGGTATGTTTTTTGTACGAACAAGTAATACGGAGTATGAGAGCGGTGATGGTTACCACCATTGGTTGCTGGTACAAGATATAGTATTGTGTTTCTACCCCCTCCTACGCCCCACCCAGACCAGTTACTACGGGTTAATTTTGGTTTTGACTCCGACACTACAATGAAGATTAGTCTTTAAGAACTGTCTAATGATTAAATTTCTTTCTCTACTCACAGACATACACACATACACGTTATATATAAAAACTGTTTAATGTGCGCTCTTTTGTATACTCTTCTTGTTGTACGTTCGTTTCTGAACTCTTGATAATATGTATGTTTGTGAGTGCACCTTGTGTTTGTAATTCGTATATGTAACTGTTTGAGTGGTTGAAGTACTACTTGAGTGAGTTGTGTCTTTATTACTCCAGTACGCTACTTTGTATCTTCTTCTTGTTGTTGGTTGGTTGGTTGCTGATCCAGCGGTCCATGGGCTCATGCCCTTTGACCCACTTCTTGTTGAAACGTTTGTTTCTGAACTCCTGATAATTAGCAGGATGAAACACAATAATTGTGTTATTGATGGTTTACAGATGGCCTGCACTATCTACTATTTCAGTTCTATTTCAGTATAACATTTGACTAATATTGACCCGTAGAATGGTGCAATTACTCCACGCCAATGTCATATTGTGTTGTCAATAATTCCCTTAACAAATAAATGTGTCGATTTTCCATACCTCCAAATAAGACTGGGTTTGTTTTGGTTTTAAGACATGTCGTAATACCCCGACCTGTCGTGATTCTGTTCCGGTTTCTATTAAATTTTTACCAAAATATTTCTCACATGCTGTTATTTATGTCCCAATGAACACACATAGTGATAATGCGTGCAGATTAAGAAATAGTGGTATGGGGACTTTCAGTCTATTTATTTCCATAGCAGGTTTCACTAGCTTTTTCCAGTTTCAAAATGATGTATCTAAGCAAATATATAACACATTTTATTGAAATATTGTGTGTAAGTGTGAAATGGTATAGACCGTATGCATTGAATTTTTCATTAAAATGCAGTCATTGGTTTCAGTTTTCGTTTGTATGCGATATAGATCGACAGTCTACTTGTCAACACACATATAACACACATATAACACACATATTTAAAATGTTTGACAGTCAATTGTAAGACGTCATTTATAAATGATTTGTTTATAACACAATTGGCATTATTTAACCGTAAAATTTGACTATCTTGTACTATCGAAGACAAGAATGCGGTACATTGCAGAACCATAGCTGAGTCCCTCTCATTCTGGCTTAAGAAAAGAAGCAATCTGCACAGACACACTGAGACAACTTTTCACACTGAGACAACTGAGTGAAAAATCAATCGAATACAATCAAGATTTAAACACAGTATTTGTAGACCAGGAAAAGGCATTCGACAGAGTAGATAAAAACACTATATGGGAAACCTTAGAAATGTATAACATCAGAGGACAACTGTTAGATAAAATAAACACGATATATCAAAAATGCCAAAGCTCAGTAAGAACAACAGATGGAATGACTGAACCTTTTGAAACAAGATCTGGAGTAAGACAAGGATGTGTACTTTCGCCCCTACTTTTCAACATATACATGGACAGAATAATAAAAGAAGCTCACATCAACGAGGAGGAAAATATTGCAAATAAACCAGATGAAGAACTTAATAAATGAAATCAATGAAGATTTGCCGATGATCAAAGTTTAATATACAAAGATGAGGAAACTTTGCAAAAGCACATCAATGCATTGCTGTTAGCATGTCAGAAGTACAACATGAAAATTAATGTACAAAAACAGAAGTTATGAAAATTAGCAAGTCTTCAACACCAATGGATATAACAATAGATAACACCAAAGTGAAGCAAGCCAAAGAAATATCTAGGCAGCATTTTTTCCGATGATGGAAGACTAGACAGAGAAATAGAAACAAGGTGCCAGAAAGTAAACGCATTGACTTACCAATTTTCACCATTACTTCGGGGTGCAAAGGGAACGCATTGCTCTAGGCGGACCCAGGGTTAGCAGATAACCAAGATCCCAAATGTACCTCCACGCGGTGCACCCTGGAAACAGAAATACAGCAGCTCGTGCTGATTCTGGCCAAATCATTTGGGGATCGTGTCCGAGAATGTGGAGGTAGCAGATGGAAAGAGATTTGACTGCACAAGAGACAGACAATATCTCCGATACCACCAGCATCACCACATATAGCGACACTGTCGACATACAGTGAAGCTAGTCAGTCCAGTCCGAACATTGGAGGGGCGGCCAATGTAAAATGCACATAAAGGTAGATGCATGGCGAGAGACAAATAGATTTCATACCGAGTACAATGAAACAATGAAAGGGCAGAACAGCGCTAGAGGGCAGCGCGAACTGCAAATAGAAAGTGAAAAGTCCCGAGGAAAGGGGAACTACAAGCTCCGTCAGCTCGAGACGAGCTTCTAGTTACCTGTGTTCCTTACAGGCAGAGACCCAGACCCATCCATTGGCGCTTGGTAAAGCAAGAAGACCTAACCCAACTCTTATGTCGAGCCTTCCTAAACCGGAATTATGCTCGCGAAGAGAAAAGGTTCTGTACCCGATGGGCTTAGGCAAGAAAGGGACAACGATGATAGTCCTAGCCCAACTCTACTGTCAAGAATTCCTATAACGGATGTACACTTGCAGAGAGAAAGGGTTCCGTACCCGATGGGCTCAGGCACAAAAGATACAACGAAATAGCCCTGGTCCAACTCTACTGTCAGGATTTCCTACACCGGAAATACACTTGAAGAGAGAAAGGGTTCAGTACCTGATGGACTCAGGCGCTATTGGGACAAGGACGCTCAGCTCGAGAACTCCGTGCTCTCAAACGCGTGGTGTGAGACTCGAACTTGGACAAGGGGTACACGATGTCGGTGAACGACACCTCGGCTAAGAGGGCGAAAGAGCCAGGATCCAACTCCTCTGTTGAGTTCTTCCCCTTAAGGAACCAGGCTCACGGATGAGAAACGGTTCAGTACCCAATGGGCACAGGCACAGCACGTCCAATTACACGAGGCAAGTTCATAGACAGTGGAACACCTCGTGCGAGTCAGACGAGAGCAAAAATCGTCTGGGCGAAGAGTCGCCACTACGCGTACCTGGAGACAGATATAGAGGCTGTCACAGGCTAAGGGTAGCCCACACGAATTGTCAAGGCATGCCGCAATCGGATGTGCTAGGCCTACAAGGCGCATAACGGTGGCACAACGTAATCACGCTCCCGGCGGAAATCGCACGGATATCCGTGATGGTTACAATGGAGCGAACGCAAAACAAACAAACAAACAAACCATTACTTCTTCACCTAAATATCAAGATGGAAATTAAAAAACAAATAATATCTACAATTTTTATACCAACACTGTGCTACCAATGTTAAACATGGTCTTTAACAGCTTCGCAGCAAAGAAAAATCGTCACATGTGAAATGAAGTGTCTGAGAAAAGCTGCAATGGTTACCAAACTAGATAAAAAAAAAAGAAATGAAGAAATTAGGAAAAGAGTTCGTATACTATCATGTATCGAACATAGTGCGAGACCTTATGAGAATGAAGCCAAACCAAATACCAATAAGAGCATATAACACACGAATATTCGGACGTAAGGCCAAAGGTAGACCAAGAAAACGGTGGATAGAATCCATCAAAAAAGTCTCGAACAATCATGGACTAAATGCAACCTCGGCGACACATCTGGTCTTGGAACGACAGATTAAGCTCCCACCCCTACGCTTAACGGCAAGTGTGAATGCGATCAACAATCATTCACCTGGGAAAAGACAATAGACAATAGAATACAAGACAAAAGGCGTTTTAATGTTGTATCCGGTGTGATGTCTGAAGCGGTAACACTTCTTTTCTTGATACACAATAATTAGTTTGCTGACAAAGATCAACGGATTTCATTCGTTTATAAAAACTTGACATGATGCACACAAATAAAGTATATATATTTTTTGGGTCTAACCAAATATAACATCATAGGAAAAAATTGACATTAATATGTTAGACGATTAATCAGATAATCACATTCGTCTGAAGCCAAAGATATTAAAGAGACCTATAACTGAGTAATCACAGCACATTCTCTGTGGAAATATATTATTACCAAAACACCAGAGAAGATTCAACAATCATATAAGGGCCGTGGTAACAAAAATACCAACAAAATTATGGTGAATAAGTAAATATGTTAGAAATACTTACCAATACTATTACAAATATGAAACATATTATAATAAAACGATTATGGGCGAAAACGGATGAAGTTTCGATCAATAACCTTCGTTTGAACGAACATATAATTCTAAAAAATTACGAAAAATATATATAAAAAATGTAAAATTTAAAAACATTAACAAAAAATGTCAGTGTAACTTGAGACATGCCTTGAGACCGACGGAAGAAGTATGACGTATTTTACACAATGTGCGCAACACGTTCAAGAATGTGAACCAGAACGAAATGTGCACTCTGAAGAAATGTAGAATACTATGAGACCAGGATATTATCAAACCACAGTTCTCTCATGTTACAAGATAGAAACAGTGGGAGTTTGAGAACAAGCGAAAAAATATAAAAAAATAAAATATCTAATATCTAGACAGCAGTTTTTGACTTTGAAACCTACCAACAACACCCAGATCTAGATGTACAACATTCACACTCAGAGTTATTGGTCCCCGTTTTAAGTCTAAAAATTGTGATAACCCGAAGTGTAAAGACACCATTTTTATGTAAACAAAGCAGGAATTGAAAACTGAGCCATCTTTATTTCTACTTCGTTAAACGAACGTCTCTACCAGTTGCATTTTGTTGCAATGAACAATGAATGAAGGTTCATGCTTATTATGAATAACCAACCAAATCAATAATATTTGGTACACAAAAAATTGATCCTGTGAGCTATTAGAAATGAAGTATATGTTTGACCAACTGCTTGTTTTTATCCCGTGGAATAATTAGAAATTAATCTAATACAAGCAATCTTTTAAAGAATGTGTCTCTAAAGTAGTCCCTGTGCAGTGACGTCACACAGATGCACACTAATACGTACAACTCATATGACGTAGTGTCACCTCCTGTGTAAATGAGTACACAGTGATTGTGTAGATACTCTGTAGATCGGTGTATGTCTGCAATAATGAATGTATGTTATGATGTCTAGCATGTGTTGTTCAAGAAACGGTTAGAGATTCTGATATGTCCAGAACATCTTAGTGAGTTTCAATACCAGCATAAGCTAATGAGATGCACGTGTGGTTGGTTACCTACCATGATCAAGTGCTCACGGTCCGAGTTCACTATTCACTTGTTTTCACAAAAAAACCTCTGTGGTCGAAGTAGTCACCCTGAATTAAGCACTATGACGCCAGTTTTACCGCACGTAGTCTTGTTCCAAAAGATCTGGGCTTTTTCTATAAGACCTGGGGACTGTAGGTAAACTTTCAAGAATCTTGGCCAATTTGTTTATTTTTTTATTAATGAGAACGCTTGTCCGAGGCTCAATGTTTCATAAATTGTTGATAAATATTTCGGTAATCAAACCCCGCGCCCTTCTCTTTCATATTTCTTCAGCAATTAATTGCTATTGTTCTTACTACAATAGTGGTCATATATGTAGCAATTTATTTTAGGACTTTGTAGGTTCTTCACAACTTGTTCTGCAAAGATTCTCCTGTAGGTCAGCACTCTATAGTATGTGCTTCAGTACTTGTGTTATTGCTTCACATACGTAGGTAGCCGAGTATGACATATATATTATGGTTAAGTGTAAAGATTCCAAAATCTAGCAATGGGGCGACTGAAAAGAAGCAGCTTTATCCATCAAGCTAAACGACTCCGTAGACAACTTACAGACCTACCTGAAGTTGATAGCCCCTTAAGGTCTGTACCAGAACAAACCCCGTGGAGTGAAAGCCATGGAATGCCAATATACATTCAGACCCATGTGAAAGGAATACTATGCGCGGACGAACAGAACAGTGTGCAGCGAAGGACAGTCACCCTCAGTTTCATGGATGAGGAATATCCACAAGATATATGGGTCAGAGTGTACACAGATGGGTCAGCACAGAATGCTGTGAGGAATGGAGGTGCAGGTGTATATATAGAATATCCACACAAGCCTAGACATACAATCAGAACACCGACGGGAAAATTCTGCAATAATTATGATGCAGAAATCCAGGCAATTAGTGTGGCAGCTAAAAAGCTGCTGAACTCCAACTCTGGCCTACAGCCTGTGGTATTCCTGACAGATGCAAGGTCAGTGCTTCAAGCTCTCCAGTCTGAAAAACTAACAGACTTGAAAAAACTACTTAGCGAATTGTCTTACCAGTATAGGGTAACCATGCAGTGGATACCCTCTCACTGTGGAATACCAGGAAATGAAAAAGCAGACCAACTGGCTAAGGAAGGTGCTGCCGAAGAACAACCAGATATACCATTCACCTACCATCAGAAAAACAGATGATCAAGAAAATATGAAAGCCACAAATGCCAACACAAGATGACTATCACATTATGAACAGATCAGAGCAAGTTATAATTCTACGTCTCAGAACAGGACACAACCGACTCCGCAGTCACATGTATACAAAGTTCAAGATTGGCAACACAGCCATGTGTACATGTGGACAGGCACAGTGTTCCAAACATATACTTCAATAGTGTTCTGAGCATGAAACACTGAGGCAGACATATTGGCCAGAGGAAACAACACTGGAATCAAAACTCTATGGGACACTGTATGAACTACAAAAGACAGTGAGTTTTATTAAGGAGACAGAATTACAGATATAGACATGTTTCAAGTGAACGAAAGAAGAAGAAGAAGAATGGTTAAGTGTGTTTTCACACTGATCCGCTGCTATAATCTCCTATGACATGCGCAGCGAGATAACTGTTAACTGTTCTTTGTTCCTCTCTCAAGCCCTCTCGATACATGGGTGGGCATTGAATTATACTATAAGTGTGGTGTATATCAAACATACTTTATAGCTTTACAGCAGGTGTACTCGATTGCATATTTTGAAGTATTCGCACACTTGCAACCAAAGAATTTCTAGACGGAAAATCCAGTCATGAATACCTTTAGAGATAATGAAATTAATGGTTTGCTTTGACGTGCATGACAGCATGACTGTGGTAATGTAACCCTGGGTTTGTACAAAATTGTGAGAATTTAAACTCTGCACAAATACAAGCCTTGACCTTAGCAGGGTTAGCTTTTTCTTATTATCACTTTCTTCGTCGTCCATGTGTTGCAGTATCACATAAGGGACACACATTTAGCTAGTATCACTTCTGTTATCTTCGTAGAGTTATTAAATATATTCTTTCCATCTGTTCCTGGTTTCCTTTTCTCCTATTAACAGGAATAAAGCTATGGAAACATCAATATTAAAAATCATCATCATCAGGTGCCATGCCGGCTGGCGGTCATGGCTCTCCACAGCTCTCTGTCCACAGTATTATGTATCAAGGTCGTTGTTATTTCGTTGCCGTGCCAGGCTGTCAAACTGTCTAATATTTTCTCACGTTGTCGCCCTCTGTCTCTGTTGCCTAAAATTTTGCCTGTTGTGACTATGTTCTCTAAACCTGCCTGTCTCATGAAGTGGCCCAAAAAAGAAGATTGCCTTTTTCTTATATTGTTGATTAAGGTCCGTTTTGCATTTGACTCTTTCAACACCTCTACATTAGTTTTTCTGGCAGTTCATGGTATTCTCAGCATTCTTCTGTAGAACCACATTTCTGTTGCCTCTAATTTCCCACCTTCCAGTTTGTTTATTGTCCAAGACTCGCACCCATATAGCACTGCAGAACTCTCTTTCTCACCTCTAATGACAAGGTCATATTGCACAGTATACTTTTCATTTTTCTGAATGTTGTTTTTACCTGTCCTATTCTGAAATTTATATGTGTTGAACTTCTTCCATTTGCTGTAATCATTGTACCTAAATATTTGAATTCGTGGACCTGTTTTAATACTATATCATTCACTTTGATCTTGCAAGGTGTGTTATTTTGTTTCTTTGAAATAACCATTACTTCTGTTTTCTTGATATTTAGGAAGAGGCCTTTCTCTTTACTTTCTGTGACTACTACATTAATACAATTTTGAAGTTTTCTCTCACTTTTTGCAATCAGAACAGTGTCATCCGCATATCTCAAATTATTTATGTTATGTCCTCCCACTGATATTCCTGGGATATCTACTATTGCACGCAATATACGTTTTCACTGTATAAAGAGAACAGGTCTGGTGAAAGCACTCATCCCTGTCTGACTCCTTGTTTTATTTGTTGAAAATGGCCAAATTGATTTTCTACTCTTATTGCTGCTGTTTGTTGCCAGTACATGTTCATGATTATTCTTAAATCCTTGCTGTCAATGTTCAAATTTTCTAGCATGTGTATAATTTCGCTTTGTTTAACCTTATCAAATGCTTTCGTGCAGTCTATAATTCAGAGGTACATATCTGTTTTTACCTCTATAGACCTCTCTATTAGTGTTCTCAATATATAAATAGCATTGTTGGTACCTTTGCCTTCTAAAAAGCCACATATTAAAAATAGAGGTTAAAAAAAACAAACAAAAACTCTGGAGTTGAAGTAAAACTTAATTTCCTAGCATAAGAGACTAGCGGGACAAACTAATACTCCCTTGTGTTCTATCATTATAATTATCACCAACACCATCGCCATAGCTGTCGCCTCCATACTACCAGCAACCACTAGGAATCATCACCACAATCACAACTACCACCATGACCATGTAATTTATTGGTAATATTTTACGTACTTTTTATTTTCTTTCTTTTATTCAAAGTTTATATGAACTGCCTTCTACCTGCACTACAGGTAGCTGTCACAGGCGATAATACAGGATGAAGTAAATGACAGACATTATGAATGCCTCGTTGTGTTCTATATGGCCCAAGCTGCTCTTCGTAGCGTCGCCCTTCTATCTTTATGTCCGCTAATAACATCTTGCTGGTAGTCTAATAACCGAGTAGTACCAGGTACTGCATGTATAAATTGGCGTTGGCAATATCTAAGTCTCCATGTAATACTGTCATTATGTATCATTCATTCCGCCTGCACAGGTATACATTTCAGATGGATTTTGGTATCATGTAATCCTATTCATAGCGTTATTTTCCTTACTGTTATTCTCTATCACTTCACAAATTGTTTAAGAATTTTTCTCACTGTCGTATTTTTTCATGTGGCACAATACGTAAATTCTTCCGACATCGAGATTGGAAGATAGTGTGGGTAAAATCTCCTGTGTAGTAGAAGATAATGCAACTTGTGATATTGCACACTTCACCCAAATTGCACGGAACAGACATCTGGGGCTTGTACACGTTTTGGAAAAATTTCCCACCAAAAAGATTGAGTTAAACACAATTTAGAGCCGATAGTAAATCTCACACATTGACTTATGTAAACAAAATAGTGTAATAAACCCTTTTCATTCGGAGTTCCGTAATAATAATTACAATAATAATCATCATCATTGTCATTGTAATCGAGAGCATGAATTACGAACAATATCTCTGCTAACCTTACTTATACAATAATGTCCACCACTGTGTCTCGCACAGGCATATATATTAAATTTATAAAAAAAGTATCTCTTATGACAGATGTATGCAACCTTTTAAGGATGACTGACTGGAGTGAACATGTGTGTTGAATATAGGGTAGCTGACTGACGAAGTGGACAGTGTTTTCAGTATGTGATAGCTGACCAAAGTGGTCATGTGTGTTCAATATGGGACTATAACAAAGTTTTGTGTAGTTTCTTGGAGCTTAAAGTAATGTGTGTTTTGCCTAATGCGCCAATGCAGATAGTAAATTTAGAACACGTTTGTGGGTTAGAGAAATGACTTCTCGTGTCGGATATACACATTCTTGTCTCATGGTGAGGAATATCCCTTTCAACCGTGAACGTTAGTAAAATTTGGTTATACAGATGTGACCATTAAAAGAAAAAAATATAGGTTGTGTTTCAGATAGGTTCAGCCACTAAAAATAATAACTATAGCCCAAAGCATAGATACATAAAGAAAAGATAAGAGAAATTTAAAAGAGTTCATTTAATTTAAAAAAAATCAAAACAATGAAATATTTCTAGTGAATAAATATCTGGGTGTATTTACTGATCACCACCAACTCGGCCACCATGACGGTATCAGTATAACCCATGCTGAAGACATGTTATACCCGGTTATACATGTAACTATTACATAGATTATTATCAACACTATTCTCCAATATTTTAATGACTTCTCTTCTCTGGCATCTAGTTATCGTGTGATTCTCCTTGATTCTTTATTAGAAACTGGCCTCACAGCACGTGGGGCATTCCCATAAGTGCTCTGCCTTCTGTTCCAGCAAGCATTCGACTCAATGGTGTTTCGAGTCTAATGCTGCCGAAACAGACGTCAACATCAGGGCACAACTCTGGCCCCTGCGACAGGTTTCTTGGTTGTTCCACCCTCCCACGCCGTGTCCATAACTAGTTCAAGCACAACGTCGGCCTGTCAGAACAACATGGTAACTGTTATCGAAGGTTACGACTACGGGATTTTATAGATGACGTGCCATGAAGCTTCTATAAGAAGATAACCTCAATATAAAGGCATGTAATCTACTAAGGTTTTCTGTTGAATGGTTGGTTTGTCTAGTCAGCCATTGGTGAGGCCCACAGACGCAACCACATGCGTGTGTGATTCTATTTGTATAGAAGATCGATCATGAAGTTGGTTGCTAAAGTTTTGCCATTACACAAATCTTTCCAGTGTGTGTCACTGGAGATGAAATGTATGTTGTGGTAATTTTGTATTTTTTTGTCAACTTGAAAAGATATTAACCATAATTTGGTGTGGCAATATTTGACTATATTTACCTGAATTGTGATTAAAAGGTAAAGGTAGGTCCATGGCATCTACGTAGATGAAGATAACTCTTCATGTACTAAACCGCAGCATCTACTAGTTGAGGTGGCCAATTTCCTTTCTTGCTGTTTTACCCCCCCCCCCCAACTCATGCTTCAGGTACTCATTTACAACTAAGTCGGTTGGTGGAGTGGTCGTGTCAAGCGAGAAATCACAACCGCAGCAATCTCACTATCAAGTAGACTATTGCGCTGTGATGATCTGAATTGTGATTATTATTATCAATTGCAACTGTCTATCAGCCATGTCTTGCTGCTGTTTCGATGCATTTAGAAGGCATCTTTTTTTCTGTTTGAATCATTCTCAACCTCCTGGAGAAAAGCATGACGTAACCGGCAGTACGGAATGCATTGCGCCATTTTACAGCATGATTGCGATATAGATGCCTTTCGAACTAATTTCCGACTTTAACATGCCCTCTGGGTAACTTTAATCCTCGATGGAATGTGACAGCCAATCCCTGCTTCTGAATAAAAATTAAATTTCTGACTTCAAGGTTTCAATTAACATACTCAACAAGTTTAAGCAATCATGGAAATAAACAATGATTTTCTATATAAAATTGGTGACGTGAATACACTTAATAAAAAGAGCACATAATGGCTATGTGATGCCAACAGAAACATGTTTTACAAGTATGTGCTATGTTACTACCTACTGCTAGCGTACATCGCAATTTATGCACAAACTAACATGTGGGCAGTATTGGAGACTTCAGTTTTTTTCCCTTGGTTGAGCTGATTGCAAGTTCAGGAGCTGAATCAGAACAGTCCATTACTGGTTCTCTGAGTGAGAATGAGTCTAGATTAGGGATCGCAATACCGAACCCTTTTAAAAAAAAAAATGGTATTTTCAATATTTAAGTTTACGAGCACGGAATCGCGAGATATTCCATATTTAGAGAAACTTTCGTCCAGGTTATTGGTGACAATGTATCAATGAAATGAAAATATTACAAAAAATAAATAAATCACATTTTAATGTATAATAGGCTTTTAACAATAATACACATGTTTACCGTCAGACTTTAATCAAACTAACAAAAATAATATTACTAACCTTTTAATTTAAATAGATTTATTAATCAAATATTAAAAAAATGTATATTTCTCAATCTTCACTAAAATTTAAATAATGAGATTGTAAAAATGACAACGTGTCTGGAGTTTTATCATAGAATTTTGAGCGCAAATGATTACAAAAGTAACCTTATGACGAAAACACCCTGTCAGACTCCACATTTAGATTTATCTTTTTTAAGGCCCCCCCCCCCCCCCCACAAATTATTTATAACAACCTGAAGGGAAAATTAATCATTATAATAATAAATGTCAATTAGCAAAATATATTTAGTTTATTTATTTAAATCGAAACAACTTGATGTAAATGATTGGCTTGATACAGTAAAACTGTCATTCTGCCTGGGGCATAATAATGCCTCGAGTATTATTATATCTCAAAAACAAAATCAATTATGAAGTGAATTATTAATATTTTTTTATCACAAAATTGGAATAACATAATTTTTCTGTCTTTCAAACTTAAGGGATTTGATCATCAAAATACGGATTTAGTTATAGAAGATAGTGCCTACGTTTGCAATATGTAGGTACTTTGGCATTAATAAAGGAAATCAAGCAATCAAACATTTGTTTAAAAAATGTACCATTTGATTCGAGTACAACATATTATTATTTCCATATAATTCATGTTATAAATAAACTGTTAATGTAGGCCAAATTAGATCTTAATTTGACTATACCAATTTATTATTTTCCATAATATGAGAATATTTACCTACCAATCATGTACATGCACTTCGCGACTCACGTCACTCGACCCTTACATACGCACGATATAAAAACAAAACTAATCATAACGTATGCTTCTTTACAAATGAAGCACAGAAAAAAGATATAGGCCGTCGGTCGTGCCTCAGAAAGAGACACATAGTGTTAGCGTTCGCCCATAACATAAATTATTGGAATGTTGTGCTTTAAATACGGCATGAAAAGTTACTATTGTAAACTATGAAAAACGATTTATATTTTTGGGAAATGAAATACCGAAAATTCCGGTTTTCATAAATTAATTCCTGGTATTTTCAAACATTCGTTTTTAGTCCCGTATTCCTGTACTTTTCGAGAGCTAGGATCTCAGTTTGATACCCATAGTCTAGATTTCATCACCTGTGAAACGCCCAATAATGCCTCTTTTGTATGAGATCCGCCGCTGATAAAATATTTGTCAATGTTCGGATTCACTGGATTTCGGCCTCTATTGTGTGAAAGTTCTCTGATATGTCTGTAAAGACCTTTGATCTGAATCATGATATGAAATATGTAATTATGTTTTATTAGTCAGGAACGTATTAACAATATTTATATGTTATTAATTAGAGTTTCACATACAAATGTACGATCACAATTACAAACACAGTGTCATTATAGTGTTAACTAAATACGTTCTTCATAAGAACGGTAAGGATGTCCTGTATGTTGCAGCTTTACTATGTAGATGAAACGCATTATTTCCGCAGGAGGAACGTCTGACAGTCTTAGAAGTGGCCAACCATAACAATAATTATACAACCGCAAATTCCAAGTAGAACCCACCTTTCCGTCTTTCCATGCGATAGTATTATTATTGTGCTCTAAGAAATATTATCTACAATACGTGGTGATGACGGATGTGACTCACAAGATCAATCTGAGCCACAAAGAGTCTTCCACATTATGTACACAGAATCTATAAGCCTTATTGTACCATCGTGTGCCGTAATGTGTCTTCTTATACATACATCCCTTGAACTAACTGCTATAACTTTCTCTTTTGTTTTATGTCATTCCTGATCTTTTCCCTCCATGCAACACGATCCAAGGCATCCTGTTCCCATGATTCTGTATCAATGCCTATATCTTGTATATCACGTTTTCACACTCATTGTGGATATCGTCCGTATGTTTCCGGCGCACGAAAGGGAAACAAAGAATAGCAACACTGTTTACCTTCCATGCTTGTCGCAAAAGGCGACTAAGGAGGTTATGGGATGGAGTTGGCTGTCCCATCCCATATAGGGTCAGTGACACAAAGCCATGCTGAAGTAGGATGTGTCAGGTCGAAAGGCGCAGATATCGCAGCAATGCTGTAAACCATGACACGACGCATTCCGTTCTCCGGACTACATTCTGCTAATCTGCAGGAGTTTGAGAACGAACGCAGAAGAAGAAGAAGAAGATTTTGGATATCGATATTGACATCTTTTTCCAGACTGTAATTCTTCATAAAAAAATATGTACTCACACATAAAACTGAAATCCAACAGGTAAAGCGTGAAACGGCGTAATGCAGTTTTGCTAATAACATGAAACACACACAGGCCCGTACACAAATCGACGTTTGACCGAAAACCTTTATCAAGGATAAAATACATCACGTACATACACGTATGCATAAAAAATGACAAGTAGGCACGACACAACTTGCGTTCACATGTTTAGCGAAATGTCCGAAAGGATTAATTCTCCATAAGGTAGATCTTTCAGTTTTCTCTCATCTTCCACATTCCTAGTGTGTCTCAGCCATCTGACTACACAGACTGGGCATAGAAAAGAAGACTGTGGTATTCCCTTTTCCAGTATATCAGTTTTAGGGACTTACCTAGAGTCCTACGACATAACTCCACGGACTCTATATAGGCAATGTATGTAAAATCGTTTTTGTCGTCTCTCCTGGTGCATATAGGTTTCCCATGTTTAACTGCTATAAGGGAGCTATGGACACACACCTGCATGGTAAACAAGGAGTTTAGTTCTTATTTTTAATTTTCTTTTCCCTCATACCTTTATGTTAGTCTGTTCATTGTTGTAGATACCTTGCTAATTCTAATGCTTACATCTTGATCCAGGAATACTTTGTAGTTGCCTGATGATTCTAGATACGTAAAGTGATTAACAACCTCTAGCTTATCACCATTGATATCAATTTACAGCTACCAGCTGGCAGTCTACCTCATAATTTGCGTATAAATTGTTGTGATGATTGTTAGTCAAAACTAATGGCAGTTGTCAGAAAAGACAACCAATTGAGAATGACTTATAACCAGTAACTGCCTTCTCCCGATGTGATTCGAGATTCAGTAAGGCCAGAGTTAGAGTATACCCCTTCATAGTGCAATGCCCAGGCTGAAATATAGAGAACATGTGTTGTCCATGCAATATAATCCATCTCTGTTCTTTTCGCGTTAACTTCAAATGAAAAAAAGCTAATTTCAATACATTTGGAACAAGACAGGCAACAGGAGATACATGTACCCTGTAAAGCTGTGTTCTATCTGTCCGTCTTAAATCATATATATGATTGTTTTAAATCACGTTGCTTAGTAATGCCTACGTAATGATGCTTTCATTTCATAGCAACTATATATCAATTCATAGTTACAGTTACGTTTATGGAAATCATACATCAATTCATAGTTACAGTTACGTTTATGGAAATCATACACCAATTCAAGGTTACAATTAAGATTTTCTGCTCACATTGAATGTTAAAACACCGCACACAGCTGAGAGGTAGAAATTTAAAACATTGCACACAGCTGAGAGGTAGAAATTTAAAACATTGCACACAGCTGAGAGGTAGAAATTTAAAACATTGCACACAGCTGAGAAGTAGAAACTTAAAACATTGCACACAGCTGAGAGGTAGAATCTTGGTATGAATTAAAGATCTGGAAAAGTATCAAGTGAAGCACACAATTCGAACCGGACCGAATTGATATACATTCATAACACACTACTAGTAATTGTGGAGATACCAAGCATTGTGGAGAGATACAATACGTTCTGAAAAGCTATACCATAAATTATGGAATAATACAACAAATTATGAAAATATATACATTGTCGAAAGAGAGATATCATAAAATCAATAGAAAGATTAAAACCATAAATTGTATAGATACATTTTACAGAAAGAGATACACAATTGTGATGGACAACATATAATGTAGAAAGATGATACAATCAGTCCATCTATCTATTCATTTATCTATGTATGTATCTATCTATCTATCTATCTACTCGTATGTCTATACGCTGTGACTCTTGTTTCCTATGCGGCGTCAGGGGTAGAAGAGTTCTCTGGAGTTGACCTTCTTGCCAACAGTCCATCAAGCCCATAATTTGCATCCATTGTGTACACATCCTCAAGTACATAAATCGCGGGCAATGATTTTCTATTTGTCCTTATCTTTGAATATCTTCTGAGCGTCATTTCATGTGATTACAATGTCTGGCATGTCCTTTATAAGTTCTCTTTTCCATGACTTCAGGGGTTTTCATTGTTTCTTTTTTCCAAACCAGTTCCGTGTCATTAATCGTTTAGTTATATATAAATTGAATTTTGTCCAACGGAGCCACTTTATTCTCCTTATTCTTCTGCTCTCATTCTCAAACTCCTGCAGATTAACATGATGCAGTCCATAGAACAGAAGGAATGGGAGTTGTATCGTAGTTTACAACATGAATGCAATATCCGTGCCTTTAATTCTGACTTACCGACTTCAGTATGGCTTCTCGGTGTCTTTGACTCATTATGTGATGGAATAGCCAATCCCACCCCAAAGTTTCTTAGTCATCTCTTATGACATGCGTGGCATATGACAGTGCCACCATGTTTTATTTTCATTTAGGGCTCTTGCAACAAATGTGCTAGTTTTAGATTCTCATATTCCAGGTTACGATTTTTAATGATGTCTTTGAAGTGAAAATAAATATTGGTCCGGCTTTCCGCTTTGCTGTTAATGTCATATTCTCTGTTGTCCAGTTGGCCTGGCTGTCGGCTGTGGTACTAATGTCATATTCTCTGTTGTCAAGTTGGCCTGGCTGTCGGCTGTGCTACTAATGTCATATTATCTGCTGTGATGGTCACTTCCTTGGTCAAGATCAAATGTGCATCTATTATCCTTATTTCTGCAGCCATGGAGATTGCACTTCCAAAAGTTGAAGATCACTAGGAATTGTCCATACATTGCTTAGCAATTAGGGTGGGGAGAAGGGGGGAGTTGGGAGATCTGAACAAGTTTCACATTTGTTGACAAGGGAAAGTTGTTTGACGAAAGTGGACGTCAACAATACCGTTTCTCATACACATTTCTTACGTTCCTTACACTTACAAAGGACACAGTTCCTTAGGTCTCTATGCAGTTGGATCAATTGGGGGAACACAGACATGATCACATGCTATTGTAGTAGCTTCCAGTAATCTGTAGGCCTAAGGGCACATCAGAATATATATATATATATATATGAGTATATATATATGCAATGGTAATGTTTCTTCTGAATGACGAAATATTTTGCGATTGTTATTTCTATTGATCAATGGTAAAATAAACTTTTGATTCAACATATTTAGACATAATCACTGATATAACACATATATATCATGTATTGATGATGTTACCGACTTAATTAACCTAAGGACTGTTACCATCTCGCATGCGTTGTGAGGCAGCGTTTGTAGTTCTAAGCTCTCCGAATGCTAAAGACGCTGCGATGTCTTGCATTTCAAAGTTCTCAGTTTGTGACGATACACTCCCACACTTACATTTATAATAACCACATGGATGAGCAATACAGGGTATGGTGCTGTTTATACAAAGTTCGTAAACTGTACCCCCAACTATAGCTCCAATGTGTGGTCCAACAATGGGAATCCAGAAGTAGCCGTAGTTGTTGTAGCTGTCAGTGGAAGAAGCGAAGATGTGAATTAGCTAAAATAATACAACAGACATGAAAGTGTAAACATGAGATAATAAAGATTTACGCATGGCTGGTTATCAATAAATATAAACAGAAAAACACATGAACTCGACGTTTAGTTCAATTGGACTTAACCAAGAATAACATATACGACATGAATAATAACGCATGTGGTTGCGTCTGTGGGTCTCACCAATGGCCCACTAGACATACCATCCATGCAACAGAAAACCTTAGTGGATGACATGCCGTTATATTGAGGTTATCTTCTTATAGAAGCTTCAAGTTATGTCATCTATACAGTTATGATTTTGTTTTGTTGTTGAAATGTTTTTCATGTTTGCCTGAATATATATGTATGCACCCTCTGTGGTTGGGAGGGAACTAGAGATGTACTGTGTAGCACTGAGGAGGAGGAAATTGACATTACTGATTTTACTATGGCTGAGGCCCATCATAGAGGCACAGTGACTCAGGACGTGTCAATTTTTTTGACTTGAACATTTGGTTGCATGCCTGGAGCTATAGAGAAGTTCGGCATAACCAGTAGTCAGTTGGTGGCGGGGAATGAGCACAGCGAACTCTATCTTGGCTACAGTGGCAAGGAGCAGGGCATAGGTTCAAACCTTCCTTCCTTGAGGTGTGTTAGTTATTCTCTGGCTCTGTCCCGGGGTGGCCCAAAAATCCACATACTTCCCATCAATATAATGTCATCTAATGGCATTAGGTCAAAGGGCATGAGCCCATGGACCGCTGGATCAGCAACCAACCAACCAACCAACCAACATGAATAATAAGACATCACAATATATAAACATATCACAAGTGAACACATGAAAAGCAAATGAATACCTTCCGAAATTTATCTCACAAAATAGATCCACATTCATAGACTCATTCATAAACTAGACATATATTAAAAAATCACTCACAAACTAGACATAGACTGACAAAATTAATCAGACATTAGTCACGCTATGAAAGACTCACAAACTAATTACGTATTCAAAAACTCACTTCTAAATACGACACGCAAACAAGCACACACAAACTTGACACAGATTCAAAGACTCACTCCAAAATAACACGCGCAAATAATCACATTAGATACCTCACTAAAGACTCACAAAATAGATAAAATATACACACAGTCAAAAGCTAACAAACCATATAAACTAGTAAAAACTCACAAGTTATACACATTGTGAAAGACTGCAAATATTTGTATATTATAGTCATGAGTAACCTTACCTGAAAACTTCCAGACCCCAACCTGCAGCGTATGTAAAGAGCCTTGGTGACAGGTCCCTGGCTGGGTTGATAGCGTATCCACAGTTGTGAGAAAACGTCATCCCAATAGCAACTACAACAAGTCCAACTAGCAGCGGAAGGAAACCTTTTGAAGGCGCCATGTTGTCAGGATCAGAAAGCGCTAACACTATTAACATCAACATAGCAGTACCAAATATCTAAATATAGAAGACAAGATGTGTGAAATATACAGGAGCGGCAATAAATGTTAAGTACAACAACAATATATATATATTTTTAAAAACACTATACATAAAAACATAACATTGCCAATGCTTACTTTGTTTTTAGTTTTTGTTTAATATTCTCTGCCTCTTATAATATCGTTCAGTATTTAGTACTTTGTTATTCAATGATAATATCCGCCTTCCTACGTAACTGTCTTCAACAAACAACGTCTATTATTATCATCTGTCCATAACTAGGCACTTTTGTCTTAAAATAGTTCTTTTGATGTTTTACCTATCCTGCCATATCTGTTTATTTTATACTCCATTTGTGTCTCTCGTTGTATTGAATTATTTTTACTTTGATTTTTACTATATCTCTTTCTGGATGAGAGAATTTCATCTGAACAATCATTAGTTGTTTATTACTACATGCGTGACAGGTTAAGGTTTTGTTAATGTGTGTTGCCTTATTTAGATAAGCTGATTCAGGGCATTAGATACGTATTTAATAAAATACGTATTAATATGGTAACCGTGAAAAAAAAACCAACAACATTAGAATTTCATTGTTTTTATGGGAGTTTTAACGACTTTTTTGAAAAATGGGCAACCTTATTGAGGAATGGAACAGAACGCTTATACGACCACAAAGCTTTCATATTTAAACACCGTCGCAGAAAACTGTGCATTTGGTCCATTCCAAAAGCAATGGCAACATACTGAGCGTATTTATATTGTCTAGCAAATCACTAAAGCCAAACATTTCTGGGTTGATCGCTACATCCTGAATATGATATGTTATTAATATTTTATTGGGATACTCAGTCAGGTGTTGGTTTTTACACACTTTAATTGCAATACTTCCAGGTACTCAGTGTCATGTTCTGACGCCCTAAGGAGGATTGCATCCCCCTTTTCTAGTACAGGCTTGTAGTAAAAAGAAGGAGGTATAATGAAATCAGAATGTAGACAAATGCAACATTAGTAGAGACATGAATGTATTACAGGCTACAATATAAACATATATTCTCCTATAATAACGAATTTCTAGAAATCAGAGCTTGGGCTTGCTGAACTTAACACTAGTCCGGCGCTCTGCTGGTGGCCCATGCATCATGTGTTGAATGGTTTTTATTCTAGTAGAAATCAATTTCAGATTAATTGGTTATGGAATATACCTTTATTAATTAAAATTTTTTTTAGCTGAATCTCAGCTGTAAGATGCCACTTTAAAAAATGATGTTTATAGGAAGGATGATATATATACAGCGGTGAAGTGAAGTAAGAAGATACTGTCATCTTTGTATTGAATTGGTATCCTATAAAGCACGAAATTAAAGTCATTTTTTAGAGTCAAAAGTAAATGCTAGTATCACTTGAATAACGTTTATTTCAGGTTAAAGCACATGTTTGATAAATGTATTTAAGCAGGTCCCTCTTAATCATAGTCATGCATGCTGATCCCAAACAGCGTCACATATCTTGGCAGATTCAACGTTTTTCCCGGGCTTTCATTGGTTGAGGGCACATAATGTATAAGCAGATTGATCAATCCTCTATTGCATCAGGCATGAAAAATGACGCTATGTTAGATCAACGCAGGGTTATTCTGAGGAATGATCTGATTTAACATATGCAGCACTGATTTTAAATACTGTCGCCTGGTTAAAATTGCAATACACATGTCAAAATCAAAGAAAAAGTTCTTTAGGCGGTCACCAGTTTCCACATTCCTGGGCAGTCCTTCCTCATAGGTTATAGATATTAACGTCAATGTAAAGAACATAATAGCTAAATCTTGTGCAGCAATTGAAAAACTACACACAAATAAATGACCCAGTATACATCTGTTAATCTACATTTGTTGATTCCAATTCGCCCGTGTGTTGCCAGGGCCCGAAAGGGAAGCAAAGAATAGCAACACTGTTTACCTTCCACGCATGTCGTAAAAGGCGACAAAGGAAGTTATGAGATGGAGTTGGCTGTCTCATCCCATATAGAGTAGTGACCCAAAGCCATGCTGAAGTCGGACATGTCAGGCCGAAAGGTGCAGATATCGCAGCAAACTGTACACTATGACACAACGCATTCCGTTCTCCGGACTACCTCCTGCTAATCTGCAGGAGTTTGAGAACGAACGCAGAAGAAGAAGAAGAAGTTAATTCCAATACCTCGACTTTTAAACTATATCTTTACACATTTCTGCTGCTCTCAGAAATCCATTTTCGATAGACTACTGAAGGGACGTAATCAAATTAATAAATTAGGAGAGTTGTTTTAGAGTTATCATTCATAATGTTATCACTCGAATACTCTTGTCCATTACTGTATTTTGAATGTTGGATCGGTGGTGAAGGTGACGGACAGGACCGGATTTACGTATACGCTAAACAACCTATAGATTAGGGCCCCCACTGTTTTGTGGATCCCTAAATAATTATATTTGGCACTGACATATAATATCGGGACTTATAAAGGGGCCTCATATCTCAAATAGCTTAGGGCCTTATCAAGTCTAAATACGACAATGGCGACGGATGTTCAAATAATCACTTTAACTGTGAACAATTAAGAATAATGATACAAGACTCCATTATTTAAAAAAATGCATGATATTCACAAAGGAGAAAAAAATGTTGAAAACTAGGACAACATTTTAAAAAACCCAGGAAAACAGCAAAAACACCAGTCATTCAGAAAAAAAGCTTAAGTGCTTTTCTGTTGCGTAACTAAGGTAGCATGCACACTCCTGTAAGGTAGTATCAAAGGCATGGTTGTGTAAGGGAAGTTTATGCATGCATATTAAGTCCCAGTAAGGAGCCAATATTCCAGGACTACCAAATTCTGTCAAGATAACATCACAGACTTCTGGAACAACTTGCTCGTCATTCTTCTGTGAGTTATGTTTACCAATCCACAGTAAAATCACATTTAACACTCCCCGTCATGCAGGTGTCTGCTACAAAAGGACACAGGAAAAATTTCCCACGGTCTGCTTCACTTCGACATTTCTGAGGATAGTTTGATCAAAAATATTTGAGACAAGATATGATTATGAGTATTTTTTCACAGGTTGCCAGCCTTTCCCTTAACATTCCTTAGTCGCTTCTTACGATATGCATAGAAACTGGTCCTTTTCTCTACACCATGAATCAGTCCAGGTTGCATTTGCCATAATGGTACGACTCAGTGGTAGAGTGAGTGATTAGTGTGAACGCCTCACAAACACAACTCTAACGAACATAGCCGTGGTTCGATACTCGATCGTCCACAGTATACTACTGGTGATGCGATTGGGTATAATAGTAATGTATAATAAAATTAATGCACAATTAAATCAAGTTGATAAAGTCAAGTACATTGACACAATTTGTACAGAAAATGAACGGCGCTCCGCCAAGATAAAGAGCTGAATAGCACAAGCCAAATCGGCATTTCACACAATGAGAAACATTATGTGCAATAGAGTTCATTATTGCATACATAAATTCCAGTACTAGATTGCTATAGCAGTCCATTTTATTTATGGATGTAATGTAAGGGCTGTAAAAAAAGAAAGCACAAAGTGAACGAAAATGTACTAATATGGGGTTTGTGAGAAGAATAATGAAAATTCAATTGGTAGATAAGAAGACTAATGTAAATGTTCTCAGTGATGACAGAGTAAAAGAATATCAAATATTTGATGCTGGCTGTCAAAAGCTTTATAGCATTTATTGTTTATTATTGTGTCATGAGAAAATGTCAACAACTAACATCATTAATGACACAGGAGACAGAAAGTTGTGAAGAAATATGATCGCCTATGTCACTCGGCATGTTACTTGTCTGATTGGTAAGAAAGTATATCAAATATCAGTCGTATTTAACAATTCAATAATAGTTGAATTGTATAGTATAATAGTATAATAGATAATATGGACACTAAATTTCTTCTTCTTCAGCGTTCATTCTCAAACTCCTGCCGGATCTCGATTGCAGTAGGACAATGGCCCTATTAGATTTCCAGCAGGATATAGTCCAGAGAATGGAAATGCGTTGTGTCGCCGTTTTATTTGCGCCAATGGCCCGACACATCCGTCTTCGGCGGAGGACACTAAATAAACAATTAGAAGACAGAGTTGATGCCTTTGAGATGTGGGTATATTGAAGAATAGGGAGAACATCATGGAAAGAAAAGAAAACAAATAAAGAGGTGCTAAAACACTTAATATGAAGAAAAAACTACTAAGAGAAGTAAAGATCAGTCAAATAAAATATTTTTTTCACATTAAAAGACATGACACCTTATTGAAGACCTTACTTGAGGGCAAAGTCAAAGGGAGGCGAGCAAGATGTAGGCAGAGATACAAATGGGAGAGTAACATCACACGATGGACAGGTTACAGTCTAGCAGAATGCACCACCAAGACAAGAGACATGGGATGGTGGAGATCCGTTGCGCCAACCTTCGTTGCGGAGACGGCACTTAATGATGATGAATAGTTGAATAGAAATGTTCAATACAGGAGATATTTTCATGAATAAAATTTGAAAGAACAATCTTCTGGATTGATCAGTGTCACGTGTTGTTGCATATCATTCCTTCCATACAGTATTATCCATTCAGTTTGTTGGTGCAAATAGAGATATGTTGACGACACCGTCCTGATGACGACAACACCGTCCTGATGACGACGACACCGTCCTGATGACGACGACACCGTTCTGATGATGGCTACACCGTTACGGCATCGTCCTGATGACTAAATGTGAAGAAATATACAATTCTGTTCAACCCAGTAATGAAAAAAGTAAATTAAATAAATGACAACCTAGATATGGAAAAGACAAAAATGATGGTCAATTCGTAGAACCAGACTACTCCAGCATGCAACATCAAAGTGAACTGCTCAACAACATAGCTGGTCCACAAATTTAAATCACACGGAGACATAATATCAACAACTCATGTCTCCATAGGCTGAAGTGTAGTACTGTGAGGCCTCTAACACTACGCACACTTACGTCATGATGAGTTTATCATTTCATTTGTATCTTCGTTGAAACTTATACTGTATGTTGTTTATTGTATTTACTTTCGCTATCTATTCTAAGAATATATTTACCTGATCACCTAGACCGTTTGCCATAGACAGGTAACTCTGTGGATACGTTGCAAATATGCCAGCAGTCTCAATTGTTCGATTACCGTCTTTGTATGTGTTAAAGGCATCTGCCGAGAGATCAGAAATTTATATCACATAGGGCTTATATGCGCAATAATACTGACTTGACCATGTTGATATTGTTAGTACCAGATTTATATAAATATCATACACCGATAACATGGAAGATCGAAAGAGGACAAAAGCGACGTAATTAATTATAGGAATTGTACTCAGTTTTCCATACATATTCTATGTCCCTCTCAACAAAGAAACATGTTCCCTGCTTAGAGTAACACTCGTAACACGTAATTCCGTATCTACAAGAAATCATCACAGGAAGCAGTAAAACAAGTTAATATATACAATTACCCATGATCACATCCATTATTAATATATTATAAATTAATATCTTGTTATTGCATACGGAAACCTAGTTACCAGTATCTCAAATGTCAGTTATATGGAAACTCAGAACGACAAGACAAACTGCAAGGTGACTTTATATTGTACCAACATGACTCAAGAACATCTTCAACAGCGACTGCTATGCGCAAAGGAACATAACAGATGCACTGATGTCAAATATGTTATAGCGCAGTGGAATGCTCTTTCATTCTCATACGAGAGTAGATTCAATGTATCCTTTACGGTTGTGACGTCGGTGTGGAGATCACTTTGCAAATTATGTTTGTCAGAACAATCGATTTGTTGCTAACAGTATTTTCATTTAGAATGGATTCAGTTCATTCTTCACATCTTCCGTCGAATTGTAAATCATGTGCCACATCGACGAAGTGCATTTGTTGATCACAAAATATACTGATTTGCAACTTCTCTAGCAGGGTAACTCATGTGGGCACACTGTACCCATTAAACAGCAATAGAACATTGTGAGGAATTATTTGCCTGTCCTGTCACCAGATATAACCCATAGAGAACATATAATAAGCTTGGTCAAAGAGTCTACACATTCGGTTCTTCAACTAATATGCAACAACTTAATGCTAGTCTTGCAAATGAATAGGACTGCATTCCCCGGAATTTCCTGCAGTCTTGTGTGGTACATGGTGGAGCCGAAGCCAAGGTTTGTTTTTTCAAGCTCACAGTGAACATGCCAGGTATTGAGAACAGTAAGAATGTAAAATAAAATGGTTGGCATATTTTATTTTCTCCCTTTGCACACAGATTGTAGCGTGTCATGTGACGTGTTCTTTCCAGAACGTTGCCTTCCCAATGAACTCTCTGAACCCCTCTCTGTCTTTGGCGATGCGGCTTGCATTTTCTAGCGATGTATTAATGTTATCTTTAATGTCGTCAGTCCATCGTCTTCTTGGTCTGCCCTTTATCATCTCCCAGGTACTCTTCCCTCCATTATTTGTATTTCTAAACAGTTGTTTCTTTATATGATCAAACAGGTGTAGTTTTCTTTTTTGTTATTGTGTTTAGTAACCAACACTCTGGAATCTTCAATGCGTTTATAATATCTGAGTTTCTGATTTAATGTGTTCTAATTAAGATGCTCGATTAACGGTTGTTCCTTCCCGAAAGTATTGGCAACCTACTGAAATATTGTGCCTATAAATTTCCAATAGATTAATCTAACCTTTTCTCTAGGATTATGGTCTTGCAGTGTAGCATTAGTATAATATTCATAGAAAATATCGGTGAGCAGTAGTAAGTCATTCATTCAACATCATGGATATCAACGTAAGCAGAAACATGTCAAACCCATTCAATTGGGAGCATGGATTGTAGTAAACTACATAAATATCAAATTTACAAATTAATGTATGGATTCACATGAAAATGAATACCGATTTCACGAATCTGAACGTGTATACACTTATATTTACATTTCATACTATCTTCTTGGATTATACAGGCGGTGTGTTTCTGTTGTGCTTCAGTATGTAACAATCATCAAACTGAGGAAGTGCAATCACAATTAATAACTAACACAGTAATCTCTAACATTCTAAACAATAAGACCATTAACTATGAAGTGAATCTAAAACGAGATATATAACTTACCATAATAAACTCCGAAGACCAGACAGGATGCAGTGAATGAACCTAAGTACTGTCCTAACCAATAAGGAATTAATTTTTTCCAGGGTACTCTTTTAAATAAACATAAGGTGAAGGTCACTGCAGGGTTGAGATGGCCACCTGTAAACACAACGTTATAAGTATACACATATATAGGCTGTGCACACATTTGTGCAGAGAAAACAGTCAAGTTACCAGTTAAAGACAAATTAAAAAAATTAAGACAAATGGGTTATATACTATTAAAAATTCTCCGTACCGTTATCATAGCCCAATAAATGGAAACCTTATGCAACACAAGAAATTAAACATATATATTCTACCGAAGATGAATGTGTTGGGCCATTAGCGCAAATAAAACGGTGAAACAACTCATTTCCATTCTCTGGACTACATCCTGCTAGAAATCAAGTAAACTTTGCTCCTGCTACAAGAGATATCCAACGGGAGTTTGAGAATGAACGATGAAGAAGAGAAATAATAGATAGATACACTGCCTGTTTGTTACCTCGGCCCGTAAAGGTAACACAGAATAGTAATACTGCAACTTGCCCTGTCGCATACAATGTATAACCTAAGGATCGACTAAGGAGGTGTGGGTGTGAGTTGGATATCGAATTACATGATCTCCACTATGTTGAGACCTATAGTCATCCATTCTTTGGCTGCAGGATGTAAAATCATCCCCATAACCTTGTCATTTCGAGCAAGCCGTGAGATCACGGGAAAAGCAATGCAAAATACAGAAGCAGAAAACTGAGAGCTTCTATCATTACTCCAGGCAGCCACAATGAGACACATAATCATTACTTCAGACAGCCACAATGAGGCACATAATCAGTACTCCACACAGCCACATTGAGGCAAATAATCATTACTACACTAAACCACATTGAGACAGTATAGTGAACAATAGTCGCAACAAACTCAACCAACCAGTAAAGGGAACAATAGTTACATTTACAGCAAATTTAACGACCCAGTATAGGAAACAATATTTTCAACAAATTTAACCTCCCAGTATAGGGAACAAGAGTTACAACAAATTTAACCTCCCAGTATAGGGAACAAGAGTTACAACAAATTTAACCTCCCAGTATAGGGAACAAGAGTTACAACAAATTTAACCTCCCAGTATAGGGAACAAGAGTTACAACAAATTTAACCACCCAGTATAGGAAACAATATTTTCAACAAATTTAACCTCCCAGTATAGGGAACAAGAGTTACAACAAATTTAACCTCCCAGTATAGGGAACAAGAGTTACAACAAATTTAACCTCCCAGTATAGGGAACAAGAGTTACAACAAATTTAACCTCCCAGTATAGGGAACAAGAGTTACAACAAATTTAACCACCCAGTATAGGAAACAATATTTTCAACAAATTTAACCTCCCAGTATAGGGAACAAGAGTTACAACAAACTCGATTTATATCGAGTGTCATGTACTACACACACACGCACATACACACACTCGCGTGCACACACACACACATATATATATCACATGCGTACATTGCTCTGAGATCACCTTGATCAAATCGATCATAGAAGTAATTGTGTCTGTCACGTTCGGATTACTTGCACATTTTCCTACAGTTACATGAAAATGCATTACTTTATTTTATCTGCAGTACTGTTCGGGAAAGTAGTGTAAGTATCAGATGGCGATGTTACTATGAGTGTTGTACAGGTAGGTGCAGGTAGGTCAAGTATATACTTCAGTGTCTATTGTCTTTCCACCAGGTGAATGATAGTGGAATGTAACCACATTTTCTGTTAAATGTGTTGGTTGGAGTCTCAGCTGTCGATCCAAGGTCAGATGAATCGATTTTATTGCGTCCTCAATGTGGTTTTATTTCAAGTTTGTCTTGAATTTTTTAATATCCACCGTATTCTTGGTCTACCTTTTACTCTATATCCATATATTATTTTGCTGTATACTCTTATTGTTATTTAGTTTGTTTTCTTTCTGATAAGGTAACCCGAACCATTTTACTTGCTGTCTTTTGACATGCACAATACATGATATTATACCTACTTGTTTCTTAATTCCTATATTTCTTATTTTATCTAGGCTAGTAACTACTGTATATTTTCATAGCGTAAAGAAACTTTATTTCACATGTACTTAGGCATTTGTTCTGAAATTCTGACCAGATGATGTCTCATTGGGAAAAAAGAACTTTGTTCTCATAAATAAATGACGTAGTAAGTTGAAAAACACAAGATTAGCAATGAGAGTGCGCATATCTCTTCTTTCACTTGATACTCTTTGGTAGACAGATCGTCATCTATACTTGGAGTTATCAGTTTACATTTAGGTATTCAGAATCTGCATACAGCTAGAACTTCTCACTGTATGTTATGTATAATCCATGTTTATGTATTCGTATACAACGCCATCGAATCTCATTTGTCGAAGTTCTTGTTGGAAAAAATGTCATTCTTGAGTTATCACCAAGAATTCAGCTTACATAACAAAACGGTTTGGGTCATAGAGCATGAGCCCATGGGCCGCTGTATCAGCAACCAACCAACCAACCAACAAAACGGTTCTATGGTGGATCCAGTCATGTATTTCCTGATACAAGGATACACCAAGAAATGTGCCACTTCACGATAACAGTTGACAATAAAAAAAACATTGTCGGGAATTTCTTAAAAGTGAGTTTTCTATAAGTTTTTGTGCTATACCACTGGTATCTAGATACAAGCAAGGATTAAACACGAGATTTGAGACGTCGCGGTAGCAGGCGGTTGTAAAGAAAATTCCGAGATTTCTCTCGGAAATCATTTTCTACCAATTGGAACCGTTCATAAATTACGTAAAATATTAGGGCTCATCTGAAAATATTTTCCTTTTGGGGGAGGCGATAGGCCCGACGCCAAACAAGAGTACCACTCATAAAAACCATCTTCGTAGTTTGAAATAAATAATCCACATGCAAAAGAATCTTAGAAAGAAATTCACTTTGTAAACAAGGTTGCACGAGCCGAGTTCGAACCGGGGACATAAAACGAACTTGACCGCTAATCCATAAACATACATTTTGCTAATAGAAAATGTGTGAAAACTAAGCAGACGATTTTCTGTTAAAAATTATTTATTTTTTTGTATGGCCAGCTCGTGCTAGAGCTTCCAAATTTCAGTCAAAGATCATCGCTTTTCTTTGTTATACCCGAACTTCCAACTTCCAAACTTCGATCATAGATCTTCGCTTCTGTGGGCTACATCAATACTGATCAAGCTCTTCCAACTCACTGTCTCATCCGCAACGATATGTGAAGGTCCTATAATGCTAAGAATGTATGTGTCAATCTATGTGTCATATGTATACACTCCGAAAAGCCTAGGAGTGGTAGCGTTGATTACAAACTATCGCAGGCAAGAAGTAAAACACCGCGCTAAACAGCCATAAAGAGGAAAATGTTACATCAAATCTGTGATGTTGCTAGGGTAACACATTTTTAGAACGAATAAAAAAGAAATTCGGAGATAATCCTTTCCTGATTAACATGAAAGGTGATACAAATATTTTACTTTCATCTGTCACAAACTCTATTGATTACGGGATGTACAACGCTCTTCATATCCAGCCGCTATTCCTGACTCATCAGCATGATTATCTGATTTTAATTCTCCTAACATGAAAAAGAAAAGTCGCCTTTGTACTAGAGATTGCAACCAGTGTATTAATTTGAAGCTCAACGTCTAGAGCGTAGGTATCCAAAGTAGTCTATATAGAACCCCCAAAGGTCGATTTCAACTTGAAGGAGAATAAACATTGGGGGTGTACGAGATGTACTCTTTTTAATACAGGTATGCACATTTCTTTTACATGTTCTTCTATTTTGTTTTAAAATTGTCAACTCTACAAAAAACCCGATCTCAGTGAGCAGCACTGTGTCAGCTGTCAAAAACACATTTGAAGTTAATATGGTTAGAAAAATTCAATATTATACTCTATTCACTATAAGAATGAAGTGGGTCAAAACACATTCCCATATTATTCCGCGACAACAGGTGAGTTTTAAACAGCTAATGACATGTGACAAAAATATTGTTTAAAACATTTAAAAACAATTAAAAATAGTATTTGAACAACATTTGAAACAAAAACATTTTCTTCTTCTGCGTTCATTCTCAAACTCCCACTGGATCTAACAGGACAATGGTCCTATTATATTTCCAGCAGGATGTAGTCCAGAGAATGGAAATGCGTTGTGTCGCAGTTTTATTTGCGCCAATGGCCCGACACATCCGTCTTCAGCGGGAAACAAAAACATTTAAAAACGAAATTAAAAAAACAATATTATTTGGCACTTAACAATCAATTAATGCGATCTGTGTCACATGTCACGATGGAAAACAATAAGCAATTGATAAAGGGGCAAGCATTTTATTTTGGGATTCACTGATCTAGAGCAAAGGAGTAAATATTTAAAAAAATAACATCTTTACAACCACGACAACTATGAAAGAATTAGACGCACATATCCCACATACAAATGTAAGCACAACACACGTGCATTCACGGATTCGTCCGCCATACACATAATATATGTATATGTTACATGACACGACTATTCATTTCCCTTGTCTTTATTTTTTATTTTTATGTAGGTAATATATGTTGATATGAGATACAGAAAGTGTTAAACATAAGAAGTGTTGCACATATAGACATACACATATACATACACATATACACATAAGCACAACTCACAAGTACAGAGGCAAGGTAGGTCTAGTCTTCATTATATGAAACAGAAGATCGAATAAAACCCACTATCAAGAATAAAGAACTAGTTAAATTATGTGGACAATCAAGGAAAATAAATTTGGCAGTTGGCAGCAGATGACTAATTCAATATGACAATGCGATGCCACAAGCTGGAAACATATGACTAATTGTGATGATGCGATGTCAATAGTTGGCAGGGGTGCAAAGGGAACGCATTGCTCTAGGCGGACCCAGGGTTAGCAGATAACCAAGATCATAAATGTACCTCCACGCGGTGCACCCTGGAAACAGAAATACAGCAGCTCGTGCTGATTCTGGCCAAATCATTTGGGGATCGTGTCCGAGAATGTGGAGGTAGCAGATGGAAAGAGATTTGACTGCACAAGAGACAGACAATATCTCCGACACCACCAGCAGCACCACATATAGCGACACTGTCGACATACAGTGAAGCTAGTCAGTCCAGTCCGAACAATGGAGGGGCGGCCAATGTAAAATGCACGTAAAGGTAGATGCATGGCGAGAGACAAATAGATTTCATACCGAGTACAATGAAACAATGAAAGGGCAGAACAGCGCTAAAGGGCAGCGCGAACTGCAAATAGAAAATGAAATGTTCCTAGGAAAGGGGAATTACAAGCTCCGTCAGCTCGAGTCGAGCTTCTAGTTATGTGTTCCTTACAGGCAGAGACCCAGACCCATTCATTGGCGTTTGGTAAAGCAAGAAGACCTAATCCAACTCTAATGTCGAGCCTTCCTAAACCGGAAATATGCTCGCGAAGAGAAAGGGTTCCGTACTCGATACGTTCAGGCACAAAAGGGACAACGATTTAGCCCTGGCCCAACTCTACTGTCAGGTTTTCCTACACCGGAAATACACTTGAAGAGAGAAAGGGTTCAGTACCTGATGGGCTCAGGCGCTATTGGGACAAGGACGCTCAGCTCGAGAACGCCTTGCTCTCAAACGCGTGGTGTGAGACTCGAACTTGGACAAGGGGTACACGATGTCGGTGAATGACACCTCGGCTAAGAGGGTGAAAGAGCCAGGGTCCAACTCCTCTGTTGAGTTCTTCCCCTTAAGGAACCAGGCTCACGGATGAGAAACGGTTCAGTACCCAATGGGCACAGCACGTGCAATTACACGAGGCAAGTTCATAGACAGTGGAACACCTCGTTCTCGAGTCAGACGATAGCAAAAAATCGTCTGGGCGAAGAGTCTCCACTACGCATGCCTGGTGACAGATATAGAGGCTGTCACAGGCTAAGGGTAGCCCACCCGAATTGTCAAGGCATGCCGAAATCGGATGTGCTAGGCCTACAAGGCGCATAACGGTGGCACAACGTAATCACGCTCCCGGCGGAAATCGCACGGATATCCGTGATGGTTACAATGGAGCGAACGAAAAACAAACAAACAAACTAGTTGGCAGCAGATGACTAATTCAATGTGACAATGCGATGCCACGAGCTGACAAGAGATGATTAATTAAATGTGATAATTCGATGTCACGATTCGATGTCACGATCTGGGAGCAGATGACTATTTCAATGTGAAAATGTGATGCCACGCGCTGGGAACAGATGACTAATTCAATGTGACAATGCGAAACCATGAACTGGAAAGTATTCTACTCCTGAGAGACAATGTTATACTATTTTTGCAATCTAGAGGAGATCTGTAGATATGGGATAAATTCCATCCCGAAACCCACACATAGGTCATCAGCAGGTTTCATCACAGAGACGGTTATGGGTAGGGTAAGACACACATTCCCGACCACTTTAATCATCTCTTATGACATAAATGGGAGATAGCAGTGTTACTATTGTATCAAATAACAGTGTTACATTTCTATCAGATAACAATGTTATAATTCTATCAGTAAGTAGTATTATTATTCTATCAGATAACAGTGTCACAATTCTGTCAGATAGTAGTATTATTATTCTATCAGAGAACAGAGTTTACTATTCTTTTCTCTTATTCAAGTTAACACATGGCGACAAACATCTGATAGCAGTTCTAAATTCTAGCAAACTACGGATTAATATAAACATTCAACTTCTTCCTCTGCTGTGTTGCAAAATTTCTTCTGTTGTATAGAATACACCGAAGAGAGCGGGATTTGGTGTGTTTACTGATTGGTTGTTGTGATTGCGCCTTTCGGTCTGACATATCCAACTTGAAAACTACCTTTGAGCTACCTTGACCTATGGCTCAGAAACATGGACACTAAATAAACAATTAGAAGACAAAATTGATGCCTTTGAGATGTGGGTATATAGAAGAATAGGGAGAACATCATGGAAAGAGAAGAAAACAAATAAAGAGGTGCTAAAGACACTTAATATGAAGAAAGAACTACTAAGAGAAATAAAGATCAGGCAAATAAAATACTTTGGACACATTAAAAGACATGCCACCCTATTGAAGACCTTACTTGAGGGTAAAGTCAAAGGGAAGCGAGCAATATGTAGGCAGAGATACAAGTGGGAGAGTAACATTACACGATGAACAGGTTACAGTCTAGCAGAGTGCACCACCAAGACAAGAGACAGGATATGTTGGAGATACGTTGCAGCCAACCTTCGTTGCGGAGACGGCACTTGATGATGATGATGACCTATAAGATGGGGCAGCCAACGTCACCTCCAAGTTCAAAATATGTGATAGACATACATATACAACTTTTGTTACTGCTTATGAAAGAGTGCAGGAAGGTTTTCCATCGGCTTTGGGAATAAAGGCCGCTTTGCCACAGCAGACGCAGCGACATGTACAAGAAGGCTTTGATTGTAACGCCGAAAGAAAAATACTGTCCCAACCTTGTCTATATATAGTAAAAAAAAAGTAAAGTAACTCATAGCATTTATTAATGCCGTAGGGGTGTGAGATGTTAGCGATTTCACATTTCACAGGCTCTGCAAATGAGGGCGGTAGCCATCTCCTCTCCCTCGCAGTCTTTACTTCCCGGATTAATCCGGTACCCATTTAAGGCTGGGTCGACCTGGGAGCCGTTGCGATCTGAAAACATTTCCGCCTCAGCTGGGGAATGAACCCAGGACCACTCATATGCGAAGCCAGTGCAATATATTTATATATATATATATATATATATATATATATATATATATATATATATATATATATATATATATATATATATATATATATATATATATATATATATATATATATATATATATATATATATATATATATATATATATATATATATATATATATATATATATATATAAATGTGTGTGTGTGCGAGTGGGTGGGTATATAATTCCAAAATATACATATACTATATGTTTAAATTATATATGTGCCTTTTTAATTGTCTCAGCAAATTCAGTTGTGTGTTTCTTTACCAGTATCATCGACGTAAGTCTATTGTATTTCCTTTTCCTGAGCTGTACCAAGCTTTATACTAATATTCCACAATCGTGACAGCTACCATAATCTACACTTCTGAAAATATTCTGATGTACCATATGTGCGCAGAGTAGATCACAGTTTTGCCATTATGCAACATCATCCTCTCCCTCTCTAGCGATCTCTATCAATGCAATACCAATACAAATAATAAGTCTGTCAGTTCCTCTTTTGCCAAGTTTGGCACATAGGGCGGATGTCATAGTTCTCCACGCCTGTCGGTCAATTGCTAGGGGTTGCAGATCTTGCGCATTTATGCCCGTTATTTTAATTCATTCATAAATGTTCTTCTGAGCGTTGTTTTTGGTCTTTCCTGTTTTCTGTTCCAGTCTGGTGTCCACATAAAGGCTTGTCGTTTGATTCTGTCTTCATTTATTCTAAGTACGTGGCCGATGTATGTCCAGCGGCGTTTTCTGATGATGTCCATCACGTATTTTTGTTTTGCGTCCTCTCTTAGTATGTCGTTTGATTTGAAGTCTTTCCAATTAGTATTTGTGATTTTTCTGAGGCATCCATTTTCGAAGGCAACTAACGTCTTATTCATTATTGCGGTTGATTTCCAACTTTCACATCCATATGATGGAATCACACTTGTATTGAATAGTCGCAGTTTGATGTGTTTACTTGCGATCTTCGATCTCCAGATGTGTGAGAGTTTGTTAAAGGTGTTGGAGGCGAGAGTGATTCCAGTCTTGATTTCTGAATTGGTATCTCCGTCTGCTGTAATCTTACTTCCCAAATATACGAAATTTGAAACGTTGTCTAGTATATTATCATCTAGTTAAATTGGTTCTGTCAGTCTGGTAAAGATCATGATTTTATTTTTATGTGAGTTTGTTTGAAGGCCTATCTGTTGTGCAAAAAATAAATAAGTACAAACCTTTAAATCTATGATTTTATTATAATCCTGCCCACACAAGAGAGACAACGGCAGTGAATTATATGGAGATTGTATGGATCATTCAGCCATGCATATTTTCAAATATTAGCAGGAATATAACTAAGAAATAAGCTAAGATGTGTATTTGTTTTGCGCTCGCTCCATTGTAACCAGCACGGATATCCGTGTGATTTCCGCCGGGAGCGTGATTACGTTGTGCCACCGTTATGCGCCTTGTAGGCCTAGCACATCCGATTTCGGCATGCCTTGATAATTCGAGTGTTGTATGTGGTGACTCTTCGCACAGACGATTTTTGCTCCCGTCTGACTCGCACGAGGTATTCCACTGTCTATGAACTTGCCTAGTGTAATTGGACGTATTGTGCCTGTGCCCATCAGGTACTGAACCGTTTCTCATCCGTGAGCCTGGTTCCTTAAGGGGAAGAACTCAACAGAAGAGTTGGACCCTGGCTCTTTCGCCCTCTTAGCCGAGGTGTTATTCACCGACATCGTGTACCCCTTGTCCAGGTTCGAGTCTCACACCACGCGTTTGAGAGCAAGGCGTTCTCGAGCTGAGCGACCTTGTCCCAATAGCGCCTGAGCCCATCAGGTACTGAACCCTTTCTCTCTGCAAGTGTATTTCCGGTATAGGAAAACCTGACAGTAGAGTTGGGCCAGGTGCTAAGATAATAACAATGAGGAGATCAGAGCTGTAATGTTTAGAGTTGAGACGTGAATGGTCATACCTGAAACACCTCCGGATACATATACTCCAAAAGTCACACCTAAACCCCATGACCACCTGATTTGTTCAGGACTTCCAGTTGTACCTTCACTTAATACATATTGTGCTACGGATCCAATGCCAAACACCTGAAACCAGAGTGTAACAAAATTTCAGTATCGTGACCAACATATGTACAATGAAAATGTTTAACTTTGACACTGGATGATTAAAAATGGATGATGTTTTAGAAATAACCGTCACATGACTCAACTTCTATAATTTGGTGAGTCTGGCTGAGTACCTTACATTTACTTGCTCTTTCTAGTGTATTAATAGAAACTGCACATTATTGTCTCACTTATATCCGGAGTGAACTAAATAGGGCTTGATATTCAAATTCGACCCGCCATGTCATTTTTCCTAGCCCACTAAACTAATTTAGAAGAGCTATATATACTGCCGACTCTCTCGTGCTCAGAAAACGTTACGTGGACCTATAACTACTAAAAAGAAACGATTTTTGTCCCCATCCTATATGAAGAGTGCTTAATCTGGGCCAACCACCTGAAAAGGTTTACCATCTCTGACTTACAACAATCCTAAAGGTTATATAGTGTTAATTGTATATCAAAGGAATACAAATTACTTTAGAAAATCTAATTGGGAAAATATAAATCAAGCGAATGTGAAAAATTTGTGAAATGATTCTTGATAGAAGCAGAAATGAAACTATAAGTCCCCAAAGCCCTAACATAATCCATATGATTTTTATTTAGGGTTGAAAGATTGTGTTTTCTACGAAAAGCTTTAATTCCAACTCTAACAACAACAAAACAACCACAACTTCTTTTCTGTATGCTACGTAATGAGGTTTTACTGTTGTTCATTGATCCGTTTGTGTTGACGTATCTTATGTTTTTTTTCCGACGATACCGTTGATGTGAAGCAAATTTCATAGTTTGGTTAGTGTACATTTAATCAAGTATTGTGTTTATATTTATTTTCTCCGGACAAGTTGTATGTTGTATAGTCTTTGGGCTAGTTATGTTTCCTTTATGTTTCTTGTTACATAAGCGTAGTTATTCAAGTTGTTGTTACTCTAGCGTTTTTCTATTATGATATTTTACATACCACTCTTCGCTTGCTATTTTCGTTTCCCACATTTCTCATCTTCCGATATGTTTGTTGCTGGATCCATTTTATGTGTGTCACCAAATGGGTTCGCCGTTGTTTGTCGCTCCGATGAAGATCGTTTAGTCAAAACGTCGTGTCTTTGTATTCCATTGTCAGTAAAAAAAAAAAAAGTAAAGTAACCCATAGCATTTATTAATGCCGTAGGGGTGTGATATGTTAGCGATCTCACATTTCACAGGCTCTGCAAATGAGGGCGGTAGCCATCTCCTCTCCCTCGCAGTCTTTACTTCCCGGATTAATCCGGTACCCATTTAAGGCTGGGTCGACCTGGGAGCCGTTGCGTTCTGAAAACATCTGAACCCAGGACCACTCATATGCGAAGCCAGTGCGCTAACCACTGCGCTAACGCGGCTCCATTGTCAGTATATCGGGTTTAATATTGGTATCACTTTAATTTACCAATCTCCTTTTATACTGACATTAGCTCTGTTGTTTCCGGCAAAACCCCGATATTTCCAGTTAATGTGTCACACCTACCACTGTAATGATTTATCGCTGTCCTCTTGTGCTGGTATCTGACGATTGTTTTTGAGTATCTGTGAATGTGTGCACACATTCTGGTTGCTGTGTGTTCAGATGTCATGTTATTGTATCAATATGTCAAGGAAGAACATCCGGTGTACTTAACACTTTCAGGAATATCGTTATCAAGCGCAAAAGATTACCGTAAAACGTCTTCAAGACACATTACGAATCAATTTAAAAAAATGCTACCGTATAGAAGTGACTTTATAAATTATCGTTCTTTTATTTTTTAAACCTTTTATGCTTTTTTAACAACATTTGAAATCCGGTAAAATCGCTTGAAGTGACATCTGTGTTATTTCTTGTGACCACAGTTGGAAGCCAGTTCAATGTTCTGGACAATTGGCATGGAATATGTGGTTTCTGTCTTAATGTCTTAGAGATTGTAGCCTAGTGGAATTCCTGTTACACCACTAAGATAGGACTAGTAAGGCTTCAGTAATAAAAAAAAACTGTTCGTAGTAAAAGGAAGAGTAATCTGAAGACCACTACTAATATTAGACAAAGAAGGAAAAAAAAAACAATATATAAAATTTGCTACAATCAACATCTGTGGAATACAAAGAATAAAAAAGAAAACAAGACCTAATAGATGAAATGAAAAGGACAAACATCAATATCCTAGGATAAATCATCAAAATCCTCCATTCAAGGATTAAATACAGGGGCTTTAAGAAACTATAGCAAAATTACACGTTCCTATGATGTTCGTCCGTCGTGATCGACGATGACCAAAAACTCAACCATAATAATAATAACAATAAATAATAAAATAATAAAGTTAATAGTGCGTTTTTAAATGACTAGCAAGTCCAATGCGCGCACAAAATGTTCTTTTACAGAATTGACAACAATAGAAGGTATCTGTGTGAGGTTGGGATGTTTTTTCTTTTCTACGTGTCCGCTTCTGTCTTGCAGTTTCTTGTCTGAATTCTTCTGCCGCTAGTGCTCCCGTTCTAATGCTGTAACGCCATGCTGTTCTATCCTGAGCGAGGCTCTCCCAAGCGCCTACGTCAATGTTAAGATGTTTCAAGGATGACTTGAGCGTGTCTTTGAAACGCTTTTTCTGGTACAGAACGTGTACAGTTCCTATACAGTATAGTTGACTCAGTTTCTAGAGCGAAGCACGGAGTGAGCCTTTTCGTAGATCAGATACTAGCTAAGAACATTGTTCAAGTTACACATCAGAATTTACGATCAATGTCGATCACAATTACAATGTAAATACCACATTTATACAGGTCTATGCCCCGTGTGTCACGTTCGGTGACACAAGAAACTAGATTAACGATAACGAATATAAAGTAATAGATACATGCAGCCAACATCATCATCATCATCATAAATTGCCGTCTCCGCAAAGAAGGTTGGCTGAAGCGTATATCCAACATCTCCTGTCTCTTGTCTCTTGGTGCACTATGCTAGACTGTAACCTGTCCATCGTGTGATGTTACTCTCCCACTTGTATGTTTGCCTACCTCTTGCTCGCTTCCCTTTGACTTTACCCTCATGTAAAGTCTTCAATAAGGTGTCATGTCTTTTAATGTGTCCAAAGTATTTTATTTGCCTGATCTTTATTTCTCTTAGTAGTACTTTCTTCATAGTAAGTTTCTTTAGCACCTTTTTATTTGTTTTCTTCTCTTTCCATGATGTTCTCCCTATTCTTCTATATACCCACATCTCAAAGGCATCAATTCTGTCTTCTAATTGTTTATTTAGTGTCCATGTTTCTCAGCCATACGTTAATATGGAATAGATGTAGCATTTTATAATTCTCATTTTAACTTGTTTGTAATTTGTTTTGATATTAATAATTTCCTCATGTCATTTAAGGTACTTTTAGCCATTCCTATTCTCCTTTTAACTTCTGTTTACATCTGCCATCATTTGTGACTATGTGTCCAAGATATTGATAATGATTTACTTGTTGTAGTTTCTCTCCATGTATGTTTATGTTTACCTCCTGTTCTTCTGTGTTTTTGCTGATTATCATGGTTTTTAAATTTTTTATATTTATGCAGCCAACACAACCTCTTTATAACGAACACTTTCTTTAAACATGGCAGCCACAAGTGTACAGATGGTATAAATGGAACAGCTTGAAAAGCGAGAGCCATATATAATTTATACTAACAAAAAGAAACAATAGAAGAAAAATAACACGCGCACGAGTAATATCTAATATGTGTGCAGACACTGACAACAAGTCAATAATTATAACACTCAAAACAAACATAATGAAAAATAACGAGCACAAGAAGGCACAAAGCACCAAGAAAAACTAGTTATACAGAAATTAGAAGAACCACACATGCGAGAGAAATATAGCCACAAAGTTAACGAAGAATTAAAAAAAAACCACCAGAAAATAACCATCACATAGAAGAAGATTGAAACAAGTTCAATCATTAAAACAACAAGAAACATATGCGGATATACAAATCATAAAGCACGAAACTATAAATAAGAGATTGGTGGACAGACGAAGTAAACAATGCAATTAAAATATACATATACATATATATATGTTTATTATATATATATATATATCAGAAATAAGCAAGACGCAAAACGCATAAATACTATTTGGCTTACAAGACAGCAAGAAAATCATAAACTATGCAAATATTAAAGCGTGGCAAGAATATGGAGAAATGCTTAACTAGGATAAACAAAACGCACCAAAGATACTTTACAAGAAAGTACAAAATATGAGAAGTAGAAAAGACATATATGAACCAACGCAACCAATCAACCTTGAACACAGCAACATACTAAATAAAACCACAAGAAATTATGGAAAGATGGAAAAATTACTTCAATCAGCTGTTAAATGTAAACGAAGAAGTAATAACAACAATACATTCAATAGAAGAATACCTGGAACCATGGATCCTGACATCCGAAATTGAAGACGCAATTAAACATGTACCAAATAATAAAACACCAGGAATAGACAGAATACCTATAGAACTAATACAAATGATAACAAAGAATAGGTATAAAGTTTCTACACAGACTTTTCAATGCAATATGGAAGACACACAAGACACCACTGCAGTGGAATACGACAGTGACTGTAACCATCTGGAAGAATAAAGGCAGCAAGTGGGACTGCACTAAGTATAGAGGCATATCATTCTTAAGCAAAATTGGAAAAATCTTCAGCAACATAATATAGAGAAGGATGCACGTATATATAGGACCACAGCTCAACAAAACACAATTGGACTTTCGGAAAAATAAAAGCTGCATAGATGCAATCTTTGCACTCAAACAACTTTCAGAAAGAGCTACAGAACATAACCAAGACTTATATTTAGCTTTTGTAGACCAAGAAAAATCTTCCGACAGAGTAGATACAGCACAGTTAGGTATACCACTAACGACATATGGAGTTTCTAAACACTTGATACATCTTTATTTTTTAGAACGAGCACAGATACATCAGAAAATTTCCAAATTTGCATAGGAGTAAGGCAGAAATGTGTAAACCCCACCCCCCCACCTATTGTTTATAACATACATAGATCACATCTGCAAAGTAGCAAAGACAACGGAAGAAAATAACATGAAGGATAACTGAGACGAATTGCCATTTGCAGACGACCAAGCATTAGTAGCATCATCAGAAGAGCAACTACAAAGACACATAGACAGATTACATCACACATTCCAAATTTTAACAATATGATAAATATAGAAAATACCTAAGTAATGAAAAAGGAAGAACAGAAATAAACACCGTTATATATAATGGAAACCATTCACTTAAACAAATGACAGTCATAGTTTACATGCATCGGAAGCGATATAACAATAGACGACAAGAGCAACAAAGAAATACGCAATAGTTGTAGTGAAGCATATGAAGCCCTAGGACAAATGACACTAATCTTCAGAAACAAAAATGTAGACTTAAACACCAAAATAACACTATTCAAAACGATTATTATGCCAACACTGTGTTACCAATGCCAAACGTGGCACAAGCCAAACGCAAACATGTGGCCGCTGAAATGGCATGTTTGCACATAATCCTAGGGATATTACTAAACGACATAATGTTAATATTAGACAATGAACTCATTGACAAATTGTTTTTTTGATATGTGATCTTAAAATGAAACCCGACTAGAAAATGCGTCTTCACAGGCATCCATAGAATATGGTTGTTGTTGCTGGCCGTCCACCATAAATGATGATGTCCATTTGTTTATACCACATTTTAAATTTAGTTCGAATTATACCCATGACTATGTGGTCGTAGATGGTTAAATAGCTTTATTCTGGCCTCGAATGTACTTGGGCAGTTCGGGCGTGGGATGACCACTGTAGATGATTTTTGATCTACTATGACTATAACCACTCTTCGCCGTTGAGATGCTGCAATTCTGCTCTTGCAAAGGACGTTCCGCCTTGACTGTAGAGCCCCAATGTAGCTCTAATTTGTGCGGCGTCTTCCCATGTATCTTGGATTATTACAAAGGCTTCATTGAGGTCTTTAACGAGTCCCAATTTTTGTGGATGTGAAAATGAATCGCACTGAAGATTAGTTTACAAGTCTTCTTCTTTCTTCTTTCTCAAACTCCTGCAGATTAGCAGGATGTAGTCCGGAGAACGGAATTCGTTGTGTCATGGTTTACAGTATTGCTGCGATATCTGCGCATTTCGTCCTGACACATCCGACATCAGCATGGCTTTGAGTCACTGACCCTATATCGGATGGGACAGCCAACTCGATCCCATAACATCCTTAGTCGCCTTTTACGACATGCGAGATTTTAAGTGATGAAGAGTTGTACAATGCGCAAAAATCAGAAATACGTGGCGAGACGAATGAAATGAAGTTCAATGCAGTGAATGGTCAAGTTTTCTACGTGTCTTATCATTCTATGTATGGTCCACACAGTTTAATTAAGTAAAATGTTCCTCTTATGGTGAGGTAAGCTTCTTTCAACCGCGGACGCTAGTCCAATATTGTTATATCGTAGCTTTACAACCTTAAAAAATAGTGTAGGTCACGATTATGGTAATCCAATCTTCCCGATAACCGGAATTATTATGACGAACCTTCATTTTAACGATTTGGTCTGCACCTCTTTTCTAGAAATCACCTTTATACTTAGTGGGTTTATGCACGACCGTGCCTCATACGCGTAAATTCGGCGAAAAATTAAAATATACGTGAATTGGTTGACAAGACCGGTCATGCTTTTGAAGATAATCTAACATAAAATCACTAATTTTATGATTTCCTAACAGACTGTCAGTCGAGTGTGGAGCCTGAACTCGTCTCAACCCGTCCACTGATAAGAATGTTCACAGGATACGTAAAAAATATCAGTACATAACGGACGGTTCAATGTTGTTGATATTGAAATTAATTAGGTCATAACACAATCTTCACATTATGATACAGAATCGCTCTTTATAGTCACAAAATTACATCCAGTTGACATCATCATTCTATGTGCTCTTGAAAAAACTCTTGATGCTATGCAAAGGCTATGATAATAACCCACAACTTTGAAAACTCAATAGCCTACAGACACACGGGGAATAACAATAGCGCCATATTGGCATGCCGAAAGGCACAGAAGTTTTTGGTAAAGCGCAGATGACTGTTTTATGCTTGCTGTGTTTTTGACAAGTTTTTGATTTTTTTCTCCCAGAATTTCAGGTTTTTCTGTAATTCCCTATCTTGCGTTGAATCATGATATGTGTCTGTTTTCTGGTATGTTTAAGAGATCTTTAAAATATTCTTCATACCTGTCTCTGATCTTGTCTTCTTCATGTGTAGGTGTACCATGCCTGGCATGTATATATATCCTGTTGGTTGAAAAGGATCGTCTCGTATTCTCATTTTTGCTATATAGCTTTATAGAACAGTCTACTAGACTCTATACAGTCTGCTAATATTTTCTCCATGAATGATCCAAAAGTGTTCCTTTTTTTTTTGTTTGATACTCGTATAACTTCTCATCTTGCTAATCGGTCCCTCATACAGTCGTCTTCTGTTCGTTTTCTCAGTCAAGTCTTTTGCTGTTTCGTTTTAGGTTTTATTGCTTCTTTAACTTCAATATTCCACCAGACTTTTATTTTCTTAGGTACTCCTATATATCTAGCGTTGCAGTGCGTTGTTAAGCATTCTAGAATGGTGTTTATGAATGTGTGCCATGCTGTTTCTGTCATCTTCTGGTATGTAGATCACTGCTATAGATGTCGATATATCTGTGCTTATTTTTCGTTGTGACAGAGTCTATCAATTTTTGTGCGTCAATGGTTGTTGTTTACAATAATTTTATTTGTTTCTTATTCTGTGTTGTTTTCCCATTGTATGTTATTACAGGTTGGTGCTGTGTAGTTACCGTTGTTTTGGGAATGACCTTGACATTTCTAACATTGTGTATTCCTGCCTCTCGTGTCGGTATGAAATCTAAATGAGCACAGTGATCCGGATTATTCCATTTATAACATGTGTGTTGTTTACTATTTTTATACTCCTAGGAAATGCTGGTGATGTAAAGCCCGTGTTAGCACATATCTGTAATATGTGTTATCCATTGTAGCTGCTATCTCTGTTGTTATCTGTAAATGGGCCTAGCTAGTTTTCCCACGGTGTACGTCTCTACGCTACTTGACCATTGAGGACTCCCATTACAAATATTTTGATTTGGAACCGATTTAATGACATCTGACAGCAAGTCGAAGCAGTAATATTACTTTTTCCTCCGCGGTGTACCCATCACTTGTGGGTACGTAGGTTTGTATGAGAGTAGTATTTGTTCCCTTAAAATTGCATAGCTATGTTCTGCTATAAATTACATTATATGCGAATATAATGACGAACTATAAAGTCAAAATAAATAATGAAATGATAAGATGCACGATAAAAAACTACGAAATATAAAAACATGGCAATAATGGCAAGATCAGATACAAGATAAATGATGACGAAATATGAAGATAGAAACAAATAATGAGGAAGTAATAAACACAACAGTGTACAAATTAGCTTTCGAAAACAATAACATTGACATGCTAGGAAGTAAGGAGATATATCTGAAAGGCAAGTAAAACATAACAGCAGAAAATACGATAAGTTAAGATTAGTGCAGGAAACGAATTTAAATAAGACGAGACATTTTTCGACACGATATATAATATAAAACATATGTTGACAAGCACATATACAAAGAAACATAAGAGAAATAACTAGTTTCCTACACACGAGAATAATATCAATGGCAAAGCACATTGTGTACTCACCATTAACACAGTCGTTCCTATATACTCCGCTAGTGCCTCTCTTAAAATACATATAATCACTGAAGGGTAACTGTCTTTGGACGTTCTCACCATGTTCCTCTTTACTGCCGCCTACAAGAACAGTTAAGTTAGCTGTTTTATGTTATTAGCGTATTAATGGTGAAATACATCACCAGATGCTTCTGTGCTAAACAACGTTTTATACAACAGTCATAGATTGTAACTAAGAAATTATTATACTGTAATCTATTCAAATGTTGAATGTTCGTATATTCAGGGATAACGGTTAAAGACATGAAAACTTTGGTCCCAAGATAGTACGTGATCAGCACGGGTTTTTTTTAATAGAAAGTAATGTTAGTATTTCCTAAACACTATTGTCTATTGTCTTTCCCCAGGTGAATGATTGTTGATCGTATTTACACTTGCAGTTAAGCGTAGGGGTGGGAGCTTAAGTTATCGTTCCAAGTCCAGATGTGTCGCTGAGGTTGCATTTAGTCCATGTTTGTTCAAGGCTGTCTTGATGTTTTCTATCCACCGTTTTCTTGCTCTGCATTTTGGCCTTACGTTCGGATATTCTTTTGTTATATGCTCTTATTAGTATTTGCTTTGGTTTCATTCTCATAAGGTGACCGAACCATTTTACTTGCTGTCTCTCAATATGTTCGATACATGATATTATACCAACTCTTTCCCTAATTTTTAATTTCTTATTTTATATAGTTTGGTAAACATTGCAGCTTTTCTCAGACACTTCATTTCACATGTAACGATTTTTCTTTAATGCGAGGCTGTTAAAGACCATGTTTGACATTGGTAGCACAGTGTTGGTATAAAAATTGCAGATATTATCTGTTTTTAAATTTCCATCTTGAACTTTGGGTGAAGAAGTAATGGTGAAAGTTGGTAAGTCACTGTGTTTGCTTTCTGGCACCTTGTTTCTATTTCACTGTCTAGTCTTCCAATTTCGGAAAAAGTGCTGCCTAGATATTTAAATTCTTTGGCTTTATCAACTTTGGTGTTATATATTGTTATATTCATTGGTGTTGAAGACTTGCTAACTTTCATAACTTCTGTTTTTTTTACATTAATGTTCATGTTGTACTTCTGACATGCTAACAACAATGCATTGATGTGGTTTTGCAAAGTTTCCTCATCTTTGTATATTAGACTTTGATCGTCGGCAAATAATAGTTCATTATTAAGTTCTTCAGCAGGTTTATTTGCAATGTTTTCCTCTTTGTTGATGTAAGCTTGATGTTGAAAAGTAGGGGTGAAAGTACGCATCCTTGACTTACTCCAGATCTTGTTTCAAAAGGTTCAGTCATTCCATCTGTTGTTCTTACTGAGCTTTGACATTTTTGATATATCGCTTTTTTTCCTAAACACATTCGAGTAAATTCGAGCAATTTCTAATCAAGTTTTTCTCCTTTTATATAATGTAGATGACTAAATAGTTATATTCTGGCCTCAAATGTACTTGGGCAGTTCGGGCGTGGAATGACCACTGTAGATAGTTTTAGATCTACTGTGATTATATCTACTCTTCACCGTATAGGAATATCTCACAAAACAAATATATGTAATTAAGTCTACATGTAGCTAAAATAATTTACTAATTGTACGTATTGTGCTATATCTTAAAGATTTATTCTAGTAGATAAACGATCATGAACAGTTTTGTCTTAAAGGGTTAGCAAAATATGATTCCGAATTCCGAAAGTGAGTTACAGCAGCAGAGATAAATGCTATTGAAGGATATGTAGCAGGGGACGTAAATCTAATGCTGCAAGTGATTATTACTTCCAACGTAACTGTTGTGTGATCGTTACATAAACACTGTCACATAAAATGAGAGTAAATAGACATGGATTAGGCATGAGCTCAGAGATCAAGTTGATGAGAAAATATTGCTAATAGATGAATATTATGAGTCTCAAGGGGAAAAAATAAACAGGGAATACACAGGAACACACAGAGAAGAAAGAAAAATAAAGGTTTGACGGAGATGGGAATCGCATGTAATGAAATTGAGAACATATCCAACGACAGAGACAAATGAAACATCTGTGATCGTGGCCTATGCATCCAATGATGCGTCAATAGCCTTGGGTTCTCAAGGATCTGATCGATTGATTGACATATTTCTTGACGAATTGTCATTGAAAGCTGGTAGAGGAAAAGTGCGTTTGAAAATCAAGATACAGTCCTCCTGTATGGCGCAGTTGTATAGAGCGTGTCACTTAGTGCTAATGCACCATTTTAATTTTAAGCCGAATGCAGCTATACCTCCTGACGGTTGAGACAGCAAAGTACGAGTAAAGATTGCCTCTAAGTTCATTGCAGCCAAATATGTGCTTGGTTGATAGCTACGCGTTGAATAGAAAATGCTAACAATATTTAAATATATCAAATCAGAATCAGGATTGTGCAACTGCTGTAAATTTAAGTAGGAAGCCAGAGGACAATTTTTAAAAATTCTTGAGACTAACGGGAATTGAACCAGTCCGTTCTACGGCACCAAATCGCCTATCAACTATTGAACACGCGTTCTTAAACGGACTGGTTCAATTCCCGTTAGTCTCAAGAATTTTTAAAAATAGTCCTATGGCTTCCTACTTAAATTTACTTGTATAAACAATTATTTGAAGCAAAATTGTATTGTCTATATATGTTATCCATGTTTACAAGAAGACCTATCGGCCCTTGTATAACTAATACGGATATTATGTTATGTGTTTGTTGTTACTGAGGATATTTCAATACCTGTACGGGATGTTTGTTGTTGTTGTAATAGTCCTTGTCTCGATTGGTCCGTTCGGGTGACTTTGTGTGCACGATTTGAATGGCTTGATGAAATCGCATCTTTTTTTGGAGATGCGGTTAGTCAAGTGCTGAAAAACGCGTGTGCAATTGGTGCTAGGCGATTTGGTGCCGTAGAACGGACTGGTCCAATTCCCGTTAGTCTCAAGAATTTTGCAACTGCTGTAGTGGGTCTCAGGGTAGAGCTCAACATATACTCGCTAAAAGTAATACAATCACTGCTCATGACATACACACTACTACCTTACGTGTTCAGAGTGTGAAATGAAATTTCATCACATGATTAATGTGCCACCCAGCAGTCATGATTGGTATTATCATGATCTCAGGGGAGTCCAGATGGTAATCGGATGAACAGAATATTAAATCTTAACTAATTGCCCTTGAAATATGGTAAAAGGAATATGGCATTTAATCTGAATATTACAATATAAGGAGATGAGTCGAATAAATTGCGCATGCGGTTGTGTCTGCGGGTCTCACCAATGGCTCACTAGACAAACAAACCATGCAAAAGAAAACCTTAGTAGATGACATGCCTTTATATTGAGGTTATCATTTTATAGAAGCTTCTTGGCATGTCATCTATACAATCCCGTAGTCGTAACCTTCGATAACAATTACCATGATGTTCCGACAGGCCGACGTTGTGCTTGAACTAGTTACGGGCACGGCGTGGGTGGGTGGAACAACAAAGACACCTGTCGCAAGGGCCAGAGTTGTGACCTGATGTCGACGTCTGTTTCAGCAATATTAGACTCGAAACACTATCGAGTCGAGTGGCTGCTGGAGCAGAGGGCGGAGCACATATGGGAATACCCCACGAGCTGTGAGGCCAGTTTCTAATAAAAAATCAAGAATCAAGAGTGGAATATAAGACGCTAATTACTTACTAATATCTTAAGAGACAATCTTTACTTTTTCACGTTATGAGACAGAGGCAAATAGAGAACATAGTCACAATGAGGAAACTGAAAAAAAAATCCGTAAGGTAGTGATTAATCTGTCACTTTGTGCTCAAGAGGTCACGGGTTCGAATTCCGCTCGTAAACGTCTTGTTTATAAATAGCATGTATTCGGAGATCTCTGGGGGTTGTCGATTGGAGCTGTGTCATGTGACGTATTCCTTCCAGAACGTTGTCTTCCCAATGAACTCTCTGAACCTCTCTCTGTCTTGGGCGATGTGGCTTGCATTTTCTAGCGATGTATTCATGTTATCTTTAATGTCGTCAGTCCATCGTCTTCTTGGTCTGCCCCTTCTCCTCTTCCCAGGTACTCTTCCCTCCATTATTTGTCTTTCTAGACAGTTATGTCTCTTTATATGACCAAACAGGCGTAGTTTTCTTTTTGTTATTGTGTTTAGTAACCAACACTCTGGAATATTCAGTGTGTTTATAATATCTGAGTTTCTGATTTTATCCTTCCATGATATTCTAAGTATCTTTCTGTAGCATTTCAGCTCGAAGGCGTTGATCTTCTTTGCCGCTGTTTTACTTAGAGTCCATGTTTCACAGCCGTATGTTGGAGCTACCGAATTATATTCTATAATGGGTACTCTTATCAAGCTACTTGCTACTTCTTTGAGAGGGACAGAGTGCTTTAGGGAAAACCCGAGTACTATGAAGTTAATTCTCTATGCCTTTTGAGCGCTTGTTTAGTATTGAAGAAATTGAGAGAGGAGACGATATAACCAGAACATATTAGATAGTTTAACAACGGGGCATTACAGCATGTGAACATAGAACCTGATTTGAGATAGTGCTGCTGTAGATATAATGATAGCGTAACCAGATTGATTTACACTTGATAATAATGAAGAAATTAAACAGTTGTCTATATTCGTTTTTGTGTTACCAAAGCCCAAAAGGGGAGCAAAGAATAACACTTTTTACCTTTCACACATTGTTTTTTACAAGCGATAATGAGGTTATAGGCAGACGTTAACTGTTACATGCCATTTAGGGTCAAAGTAACCCACAAGCCATGTTGAAGACCGAAATGAACATATATCGCAGCAGAGCTGTAAACCATGAGACAACGTATTCTGTTCTACATCCTATTAATGTGCACGAGTTTGAGAACGAACTCAAACTCAGAAGAGCGATAAGTTGAGTATTAATAAGACATAAGCATGTGCTTAGTGTTACTAGATATTTGACTCATACAGCGTGTTCTAAATATGAGTGTGTCGGTAATTAGGTCATACACTTGAACTATATTAGAATGTGTAGTTTACTTACTGAATAAGTCTGCTTAATAAACATAAGCCAGTTATGTATGAGATCACGTATCTTTGTTTTGCTGTAGTCGTGATATCTCATTGTGAATGGGACATATTGTTGTTTCCAAACATAGACGGAATAGTGGCTTGATCGGCGCGCACTTGAAAAGTTTGGGAAAATAATGCGATATTTAAAATGGGTGCACATCTCTGTGTGTGGACAAAGTGTGCAAAAATGTTGCAATTTAGGAAAATACATGAGTTATTAATATTGACTACGTGCAAAATTTTCGACTTCGGGAAAAATCAATATTGTTGATTCTGTAAAGTTTTTGTATATTGTATAATTGTGCAAACAAATATTTTTGCACCTTTTTAATATATCATTTCGTTATGGAGAAAATATACACAATATATGGTTACTTGTTTCGGTTTATTTAAAAAAAACAAAAAAACTCGTGCACCTTAAAAAAGAAGTTTAAAAGTGTAGGGGATTGACTACATTGTGCTCGGGTTCCACAATGTTTACTACCGGTACGTTCCGCTCAATATATCCGCAAGTAATCTGACAGGAGCACCATTCATTGAACATGACTCCGTAGCTTAAAGCGGTTATTGCCGCTTAACACCGTTTATATTGGATATCTAGTCAATGTTTTGTCTTATCTTTGATCCACTGGTCGTTGAGAATCTGGTGTTGATGACATAAGATCACTGTAACCACATGCCCACAGTTCTTATTTTCATCAGACTGTTTCAAGCATCTTGGAGATTACACTATTAGCGCCAATGTTGTCTTTAGCAGAATTACCGTTTAATTGAAAGCTAATGAACATTTGCAGCAAATATTCTATAGCATATTGTTATTCAACTATTATTGGATTATAGTCACCAATAATACAACAAATCACATGACAAGTACAATGTGTTTTATCGAATTTCGAAGCAATAACACAATGGCCAGCTACTAACAACTCTACCACCGAGCCGAATGCATTGTCTCTTGCTTTATTTATGCTGTGCTGTGACTTCCTTCTGTGATTATGACTTTTATCTAGTTTTGCAACATGTTCTTTAAGATTATTCCATTAAAGGAAACTCTTATGTTAAATATGTGTATGATGAATACTGTTACAGACCATTGTAATGTCTATTCTGAATCTTAAATAGAAAATCAATGATACAAAGTGTTATTAAGTTCATCTTCTGTGCTTGTTCTAACATTTATGCCAGGTCTTATAATTTTGTATGCGTTGATCTCAACCTCCCGCTGGATTTCTCTTCTGTCAGGACAATGCTCAATATTGAAGAAGTTGATATAGCTCCCCATAACAGACCTGATATTCTGCACTCCAGAATTTGCCGCAGTAGTGTAAAGAACAATATGTGAATAACTTGATGGCAGTGATTGTCGCCCAGTCATCATCGAAGTAAACAAAACCGATTACTTACAAGACTTACTAAGCCAAAATGGAACTACAAGATAGTAAACTAGAACATCTATAAACATAGAGCAAACAAACAAGAAACATATAAGTAACAAACAGAGATATCAATATATTTGTCAGAGAATGTAATAAAGGAATATATAAGGCAGCTCAGGAGACAATTCGAAGAGGAGCAAGGAAGAAATATGTACGATATTGAACACGTAATATATCAAAGACGCAACCAGCCCAACAGAACCACATCACATTACAAAACTTAAAAGCAAAATTTACTAAAGGAAAAAAATACAGAGAAGAAGCTGCAATGAAAAAAAAACCGACAAATTAAACTATCAACTCTCAGCAAAAAATAATTACACTAGAAGATACAGGTAAAGAAACTCTATATCTGGAAAACAAGCAGCAGACATGCTTGCAGAATCCTATAGAAAAAAGTATCATTATCAAAACATGAAGGAATATTCGTTTCCTAAAAAACCCCCAAAAAACAACAACAAAATTCCAACAGATAGAAACAGTACAAAATGTCCATGTGTCATGCCAACGCTATTCATGTTAAAAAAACTAAAAGTATCTATAAGATAACTAAAAGATACAAAATCACCAGTACCGGAGGGCATCACCAATTAAATGCTTAAGAACTTAGAACACCAAGCAATGTATAAATTACTCCAGATATATAACGACATTTCGGATATATGCAATGAAGTACAGTAATAATCCGGGTTGTGATGTCTTCCTTGACACGACCACTCCTCCAGTCGACTCAGCTGTAAATGCATACCTGGCGCATTATTTAGGGGAGGTAAAAACAGCAAGGAAGGGAACTGGTCATTCCACCTAATAGTTTCCATGGAGATTTATCTTTATTTCCAACGGCACATAAAAAGGGACTTTCCTTTATCTTTGCTACAGTCATAGAGAAAAATGATCGTGTGTGCTTTCATAAAAAAGGCAAGGATAAACAAAAACTTGACACCTACAGACCAAGAATCCTACCTAATAGTGTCTGCAGGACAAAAGAAAAGATGATTAACCGAAGATTGCAATAATACTTAGAAATATATAAGTTATTGGTGCCAGAACAAGCTAAATTTAGAGAGTGCAATAGCACAGAAAACCAAATAACATTTCAGTCCCAGATCATTGACTATACGTTTCGAGAAAAGAAGAAAGTTTTCACCCTGTGGATAGATCTTCCTTAATCTTGTGTCAAGGTCTGGAAAGATGGACTAATAGTAACGCTGAAAATAAACGAAATCATGGGTAACACGAGTAAGTGGATCCTTCCTAACAATAAAATGCAAGGGTCACTATAGACGTTCACAACAGCAAAAAACGTTCTCCAAAATCATGGAGTTCCTCAAGGCATAATACTGACTCCAACACTGTTTCTTGTGTTCATATTTGATCTAATCTGAGAAATGCAACGTCAAAGCCGCCATGTATGTTAATGGCTTGGTGGTGTTGTGTGCAGGAGAACATCTAATGATCGCCAACATGAAAATACAGAAGCATCAGACATCACAGCAGTATGGAAAGATAACTGGATGGTAAACATCAGTGCTGACAATTCCTCAACAATACTCTTCACGCTCTTAAATAAGGACAAAACAGGAGAGGTCAAGCTTGGAAACGCATGTATCCAAACACAAGAAATAATGTACCTATGAACCACACTAAACAAGAGATTAACTTGGATGACTGACAAGAAAATAGAAGCAAAATCAAGAGAAAAACTTTCTATTATGAGGAAATTGGCAGGAACAAGCTTGTGGGAGGGGGGCAGTGATACAACTTTAAAGTAGGTATATACAGGTGCAATTAGACAAGTACTAGAGTAATGATCGATATTACGTACTTCATAGGGCAAATCTCATCTAGAATGTCCCACTTAGACAGTGCTCCCACTTGGGGAGCAATAAATATCACAATTTCACTATCAGAACCGCTATAAACATCACGTTCACTATGAGAACTGAATACTCTCCAAAATAAAATATAATAATATTCGACATGATTGAAAATATGTACCATACATGTATGGATACCATACACATGTGGCATCCCAGAAAGGGAAAAAGGCAGATATGCTAGAAAAAGTTGGAACAACATAGGAAACAAAAGTCACCAAAAAGAGAAAAACAAAACCCCCATAAAAACTATTAGGAAAGTCGACCACCACAAAGACAACTATCACTATCTTAACAGAGCTGAGCAAGGTATTATCTTCCGCATCAGGACAGGTTACAGCAGACTAAACAACCACTTAAATAGAGTAAGAGTGGTCCCATCACATATGTCTCCATGTGGGCCGGCAGCACAGACCACGGAGCATATGCATGCGTTGTGTCTGTGGGTCTCACCAATGGCCAACTAGACAAATCACCTTCTTCTTCTTCTCCGTTCAGCATCTGTGATCATGTTATATTGTCAGGCCTGTCGTCAAGACGAAGTCCACTGTCTTCTCCAGGTCAGAGCAGCTGCCCCATAGCTTTTGCCTCAAGTCTGTATCCTCTGGCCAGGTCTGCTGTCTCTGGTCTCTGCATGTTGGGCTGTCCTGAAGTGTGTGTTCCTGAATCTGGATTCCAGATCCATATGGACATTCATCTGTGTGTGATATCCTCAATCGGTGAAGGTGCCCCAACAGTCTGCAGTGACCTGTTCTAAGGCGAGATATTGTGGTCTGTTGATATCTTTGGAGGAGATGTATTGCATCATGTTTGTATTCCACTTTCATTTGGTTCTTCCACTTTGATGTGTTGTGGATTATTGTTTTTGCTTCTCCGTAATTAATTGGGTGTCTGTGTTGCTCCATTTCGCTTCCTGCTTTTGACAGAGCATCCGCTTTCTCATTTCCCATGATTCCACAGTGTGATGGTATCCAATGAAGGGCAGTAGCTGATGATTTTTGGATCTGTCTCAGCTCATTTCTGATGTTGTGCAGAAGGCTTTCGTTTCTGTTGCTCTAGATTGAGTCCAGTAGGGATCTACAATCTGTGAATATGGCTATCTTCGTTGGTCTTGGCAGTAGTGATTCGGTGAATGATTTCAGTGCTTGATGGAGTGAAACTGCTCTGCTCTAAAGTTAGAGTAGCATTTCCCGGTTGGAAAAGCTTTTGATATTGTCTTCCCATCTTTGAGTCGTATAAAAATTCCACCTCCTCCATTCCTTACTGCTCCTTCTGCCGATAAATGCAACAGAAAATCTTGGTAGATGACATCCCGTTATATTGATGATCTCTTATGGAAGCTTTGTAGCATGTCATCTATACAAATATGTATCTCCTCTGAGTAGAAGGCTCCTTTAATAGCATTGCACTAAGCCGAACGCTGAAGTTTCCTGAGTATGAAAGACAGCTCAGAAAAACCACCCCACTGCACATAGGAAGTAAGAGCTAATCGTTCGCAATTCCTGGGGTTCTCAAACAAACATCCTACACGACTGTATTACACTAAACCCTTTAAGAGAAGCATACTGGCCCACAGAGACAGTTATCTACAGACAGCTGTACGGAAACACTGAAGCGCTCTCAAAGACCGCATCATTTATCACGAAACCGGACTTGCTGTATAGACATTGCTAAACACTAATAAGAAAAAGAATTTAATAATGGTCCAAATACATTTCAAGAAGGATGTAATCAGAAAATAACAAGCCATTTTGTTGCTGTGCTATTTTCACCAATGACCTGACTTACTGACCTCTGCAGGTATTAGAAAAATGTAATCAGGAGAACGGATTACGCTGGGGCGTAGCTTAACTTCAACATCGGCATTTCCGACCTGATACATTTAACTTCAGCTATTTTTTTGAATGGCTGTTAACTATGTGATGAAAGATCCGACTTCACCCTCAAACCATAGTAGGCGTCTCTTAAAACATACACAGTAAGGTCACACATTTTCTACTATTGACTCTTATTTAAGGTTCCCAATCAAACAATAAACCCATAACCTTTCAGAGTCGTAGGGGTACCATATTAGATGCTTCAGCACACGAAGTCCTCCAGCGAATTCTATCAGCGATGCGGATGAGTATGGAAATATCTTGCCCTCTCCATTCCTTGATATTGTCTGTCCATGACTTTATTTGTCCTCCTCTGCTTCTTCCACCCTCGACAGTACCCTGCAGTATTGTTTTTGACAAGGAATCGTGCCTGCATACATGTCCGAACCAAGCTAGTTTTCGTTATTTCACTATTGGAAGCACTGGCTCCTGAACAGCTGCACACATCTCTACTTTATTTCTTACGTACACATTGGTATTGTGTTCCCTATAGGCAATTCGTCGAACTTGTCTGTAGTATGGCAACTATTTCGTGCATTGGAATACGTTAACGCCTAAGTGTAACAATAGAGTGCACTAAACTACTTTGAATCTTAAGTCTAACCATGATGTGTGTTGAACTACTTTGAAGCTTACGTGTAACTATGATGTGTGTTGAACTACTTTGAATCCTAAGTCTAACCATGATGTGTGTTGAACTACTTTGAAGCTTACGTGTAACTATGATGTGTGTTGAACTACTTTGAATCCTAAGTCTAACCATGATGTGTGTTGAACTACTTTGAAGCTTACGTGTAACTATGATGTGTGTTGAACTACTTTGAATCCCAAGTCTATCCATGATGTGTGTTGAACTACTTTGAAGCTTACGTGTAACTATGCCGTGAATTGAATTATTTTGAAACCTAAATGTAACAACATCATGTATTGGATTGCGTTGAAGCCTAAATGTAACCATGTCATGTATTGAAATACGTGGAAGCCTACGTGTAACCATGCTGTGTGTTGAACTACATTGAAGCCTAAGTGTAACAATGGTGTACATTGAACTACTTTGAAGCCTAAGTGTAACCATGATGTTTGTTGAACTACTTTGAAATATAAGTGTAACCCTGATGTGAATTGAACTATTTCGAATCCTAAATATAACCATGTCATGTATTAAAGTACATTGAAACCTAAATCTAACCATGTCATGTATTGAGGTATGTTGAAACCTAAATCTAACCATGTCATGTATTGAAGTACATTGAAACCTAAATCTAACCATGTCATGTATTGAGGTATGTTGAAACCTAAATCTAACCATGTCATGTATTGAAGTACATTGAAACCTAAATCTAACCATGTCATGTATTGAGGTATGTTGAAACCTAAATCTAACCATGTCATATATTGAAGTACATTGAAACCTAAATCTAACCATGTCATGTATTGAGGTATGTTGAAACCTAAATCTAACCATGTCATGTATTGAGGTATGTTGAAACCTAAATCTAACCATGTCATGTATTGAAGTATGTTGAAACCTAAATCTAACCATGTCATGTATTGAAGTACATTGAAACCTAAATCTAACCATGTCATGTATTGAAGTACATTGAAACCTAAATCTAACCATGCCATGTATTGAGGTATGTTGAAACCTAAATATACCAATTGCGTCTATTAAACTACTTGGAAGTGTAACTAACACGTTTACATGTGTTCTCATCACCTAAAAATCTACCATCAGTTTATGAACACCCTTTCTGCACCCACTAACAGAAATATTTGCAGTAACAAAAGATGTGTCTCTTTATTTTATTCTGTTGAACACTAAAACAATTTTAAACAATTTTAAATCTGTCAATTTACCGCAAATCTGTTACCGCAGTCAGATGCATACCAGGAATATATGAACCTTGATCGACCCTACCAGCTAAATGTTTTAGCCTAGAATGACTTATAAGTTTATTATTCTTGCTACGACCTATAACCCACGGTAGTATAAATCAATATACACCGGGGGAATCTTTCAAAGCGTCAACAGTAACGGACACAAAATGCTGTATAATAAACGAGAAGAATATATGTTTACAAAGTGTAAAAAAAAACAACAGAAAAAACGTTTAAACTTCTTGTTGTTATGAAGCAAATCATGTAAGAGTAATATAAATGAGAATACTGATTACTCAGGAGGATACAGCCGTGCCGTAATATCTGATAACTGTTTTTGTTACTGATATTTTGTTAGTGACGTGTTTGTTACTGCTCAGTCTTTTCTGTGGATCTAATGTTAAGACATTGCTGAATATTCTCAAACGACATCACTTTGTATTTAGTAATCTAATACTTAGAAATCGTCAATGTGGTGTCCAATGTCAACAAAGAATAGAAAAACTTCGACTATTGTATAGGAAATCCCGCCGAAGTCGGATGTGTCGGGCCATTGGCGCAAATAAAACGGCGACACAACGCATTTCCATTCTCTGGACTACATCCTGCTGGAAATCTAGTATGGATCATGGTCCTGCTACAAAAGGAGATCCAGCGGGAGTTTGAGAATGAACGAAGAAGAAGAAGTATAGGAAATATGGAGATTAAAGTCGGATGTGTCAGTCAGAAATGTTCATGTATTGCATGCAGACGTTATCTCATGCCACATACCATTCGTTTCCTGCACCATTTCCGTATAATCAGCTTGAAAAAGAGAACGTTAGAAGACATAATTCTTTAGAAATATCAATGACAACGATTAATAAAATCGTTTAGAGAAATATATTTCTGGTCTAGCTCAGTGGCGGGAAGGCCCACCACGCGATCGGATGGCTAAAGTACAAAGTACAAACACCGTCGCAGGCAACTGTGTATTTAGACCGTTCAGAAAACAGTGGCAACCTACTAACGTATTTATATTACCTAGAAAATCATTATAGTAAATATTCTGAGAGGACCGCTTTATCTGGAATAGGATATACCCCCAAATTGAGAGATATTAAAATACTCTCTAACTGGAATTATATTTGTGATATTATACGTGAAAATTACACTCTAACTAGAAACATGTGATTTAATATGTGAAAACACACTCTAAATGAAAATTATTAGGGGGATATACTATTTGAAAATGTACTCTTTTATAACTACGTTAAATTGATATAATGTACTAAATTTATAAGTACATTACTATTGATATATGTTATTTGATATTGATATATACTATTGATGGATGCGAAAGTTGGAAAGCAACATCACATCTAGAACAAAGATTAAACGCCTTTGAAAACAAGTATCTTAAACGTATACTGATTATCAATTTTTCAGACTTAAAATCAAATACAATTGTTAGGCAAGAATCAAAACAAGAATATGTATCCACCTATATTAGAAGGCGTCGCTAGAATTACATCTGACACTCGCTGAAAATGGATACCAAAAGACTCCCCTGTCAAGCTTTGATGTGGTCAACAAGGGGAAAGAGAAAACGAGGAATAACAAGAGAAACGTTACGTAGAGCTATTACAAGAGAACACTTCACCATTAGTATCAGAGACAATGAAGACCTAAAACAAATTGCAATGCAACGCGAGATATTGAAATCTATGATATCCACCGCAAGTTCCGTCTCTGGCCCTAGAGGAATAACTTACTTTTTATAGCATACACATAAATCGACAATGGCCACAATAACAGACAGTAATAAAAATACAAATTGACCAATTTCACAGTAATAAAAATACAAAAAGGCTCCAGAATCTAAATAAAAAATTGACAAGTGACAGTAATATAAATACAATTTGGCAAGGGCCAAAGTAATATAAATATAAAGATCGCTCTTGTCCCTGTGTTATCTTAACATAATTACGGCCTAGTCATTTATAAATGTCACTTCAAAACTTCTACTCTTTTTTGAATAAATTCTTCTTTTTTCAATGAACATCTGAATTTGTTGAGACTGATTCTGTTCATTTATCAGTTCGACGTGTTTTTGTTATTGTTTCTTGATAAAAACCTATATGTCGCAAAGTAAAATATTCTTCAGTTCATATCATTTCTATTAATTACAATATTAGTTATACTTTTTATATTAGATTTGTTTAATGGTAACATGTAACTACTTATTGTTTGTATCCTTTGGCAGAATCAGTTTGTGTTGCTAGAAACTGGACACGTTGGCTTTGTGATATAGTTGAGTGTCTTGTGTATTAAGATTTCCCCTTACTTAATTTTTTCAAACTTCTGCCGTTTAATATAGAGTAGTCTAGAAGCATGTAATACATTGCATAGTTGATTTCCAATTACACTGCAAAATCTGCGCCTTTGAAGCCAACTATAACTTCCTTCAACATATCCGTCTTCATCGTGCAGTTTTAGTATTTTGATATTTTGTGGATTGGTGTAATCAGTCCCAACCCATTCCCCCCTTTGTCTCTACTTCCAATATGAATGGTAAATCAAAGTTTTACTATTCTTTCTTTCCCTGTCGGTCCAATGGAACACGAGCGCTATAAAAATATAGTTGTATGATATCAAGTATATCTCGCAGCCTGTACTTCTTGATAAAACAATTGAAACTTTAAAACAAACAGGTACAGTTTATGCAAATGTGGCCTTTTTTTAACGAAACAAATGCGTATATTATTTAACGAAACGTAATATCGATAAATACTCACTTCACAGAAGCTAAGTGTACTTGCGGATCCATTGACTTACTCGCTACACACTGAGAGCCCCCCACCACCACGATTGGATAACCAGGAGGGGCGGGGGGGGGGGGCTCTCAATGTGTAGCACGCATTTCAAGGCTTACATAGCAAAGTTTTAATTCTAGATCAGCTAGGTCACGATATCTTAATGAAACTATGCGTAATATTAAAATGTTAAACTTATCACGTGATGAGTTCACATTACCTTAACCTGTACACATAGTCAGTCAGTCAGTTTCTCTTTTGCCAAGTTTGGCACATAGGGCGGATGTCATAGTGCTTCATGCCTGTCGGTAGTTGCTAGGGATTGCAGGTCTTGCGCAATTGTACCTGTTGATTTTAATTCATTCATAAATGTTCTTCTGAGCGTTTTTTTTGGTCTTCCCTGTTTTCATTCCCCGTGTGGTGTCCACATGTAGGCTTGTCGTGGAATTATGTCTTCCTTCATTCTAAGTACATGCCCGATGTATGTCCAGGGGCGTTTTCTGATGATGTTCATCATGTATTCTTGTTTTGTCTCCTCTCTTGTATGTCGTTTGATTTGAAGTCTTTCCAATTAGTATTTGTGATTTTTCTGAGACACCTATTCTCGAAGGCAACTAACTTCTTATCCATTATTGCGGTAGATTTCCAACTTTCACATCCATATGTTAATGATGGAATCACACTTGTATTGAATAGTCGCAGTTTGATGTGTTTACTTGAGATCTTCGATCTCCAGATTTTTGAGAGTTTGTTAAAGGGTACACATAGACAAGACAAAACATATAAAAACTATTATCCTCTAATATATATATATATATATATATGTATGTATATATACACACACTTCTTATTAGTAATAAGCTGAATGCCCATTTACATCCTTGAAAGTGAACGTTTATGGTTCTCGGTGAATTTAAATGCCATTGTAAAGTGTGTATTGTTTTCTGTGTTCCAATCTACCGACCTATATTCATAGTGACATGAGACAACATAAATGGAAATACATAATAACCTTCAAACTAATGTGGAAAGAATAGTAATGCAATAAGTAATGTTTAAAACCAGTGTTTCAAAACGTGAGATATATGTACCACATGGGGGTATGGTGGGGAGGATTTTTTACTTTTTAGAGGAACACGTTGAGAATTATCACCTTACCCAGTCTTGTAACATCGATCCCAAAGAGAACGAAAACGGTTCCTCTTTCTCATTAGGAACCAGGAGGGGGGGGGGGTGAACATTTATTTCAATAGAGGCCACGGAGATAAAGTAATTGAGAAACACTAGTTGAAATATTTCAATTTGAGACTGCAATATTCGTTTACGTATTCAATGAGCGCAACATGCGAGATGGTCACTGTGCTTCGAGAGTGTACAAAGAATGAACATAGTGCGATTATGAGTATTTTTTTTTGGTAGCATAATGACTATCTGTCAATGACATTAATAAGATGTTCGTTTTTTACACTGACATTTGTTTATCGCGAAAAGCGGTGCATAACTGGGTAAACCAGTTTTAACATGGAAACGTCATCTGTTGTTGTCGTGCTCTTAGAATTGAAACATAAATTCCCGCTGAAGACAGATGTGTCGAACCATTGTCGCAAATAAAATGGCGACACAATACATTTCCATTCTCTGACTACATCCTACTGGAAATCTAGAATGGATCATGGTCCTGCTACCAGAGAGATCCATCAGGAGTTTGAAAATAAACGCTGAAGAAGAAGAAGGAATATAAACGTAAAGCTCATAGGGTGAAGGATATGATTTTAGCTGAAAGGTGAATAATGGTAGACACAATGGCAACCGCAAGGTGTTCTCACGATACACCGGACAGAGTAAAGCATGATCATTTGAAATTCGTGAAAGTGTGCTCACAATGGGAACCCAGAAAATTTACTGATAAAGCTATATTACCCCAATGGCCCAATGGTTGTAGCAGTTTGAGACGTCTTCCAATGTTGAACGAAATTACGTGGAAAAATATAAGAATAATGCCAGGCCAGTCTTAAACTGGTTTACGTTTTCACTTTCGTATCGTATGTATTTATTTTTACAGCCAATTGTGACTTATTTATAAAATCCCCTCCCCCCTTTCCATTTCCACTCCAACATTCCAGTGATGAGGATTGAAGACGAACAATTGTGATTATTACAATACTATTCTTATTCCCTTTACTGTGTTAAGTCTGATAGAACGGTATTTCAGTTTATATTTTTGTAATGTTTGCAACAGTATACCACACATGATGAATGGCCTGTGCAGTGCGAAGGCTTTTTAGAGGGTCTTGTTTGTTTATACGTTCGTTGTATTTGAGGAATTTACATTTCTGTTCAGAGTATGTCCTGTTTATGTATCAACCTACTGGTCGGCATTCGTATTAGATTGAGAATAGATAATTTGATGTTTTAACTGAAACCACGTCTGTTGTTAGGATGAGAATCAACCGAATTTGGAAAACGTGTTGGAAGTTGCGAGGAGCAACAACTGAAAATTATATTGGGTGTCTATGAAGTCGCTGTGAACTATCATCACATATTCGCACTAAATACTCTCACTCCATTTGACGTAGTGTCGTAACCAAATTTATAAAATGCACAATTACGTTGTAAACACCATATATTATTAGAAGATATATGTTCAGTTGACGTTCAGTAAACCAACTACGAAGCAAGTGTACTAACCTCTAAGCATTCGCGGGTCTCCATCAGTAACGCATTGTCTAAAAAATATCGTCTCATTATAACAAATAACTGGTAGACGTATATGTGTTTACAAAGTCCAATGTACAAAACACCATCAGCACTTTAACAGGTTTGTTTCTCTATCTCATCAATGGCTAGACTATCTTGATATTTGTATCGTTTTTGAAAACGTCATCGGTTAAGGGATCAATAGATAAATTTTACTGTTAATTTTCTATTACGCATACTTCTGTACAGTTTCATTTTTTATTACAGGATACTTATTTTCTAGATTACAAAACAATAGCATTAAATAATATCCATATTTGCAGTTAATATTGACAGAGAAAACGCTTTTTTCCGTGATGATTCCACCATAAGTAATAACATGTATAAATAATTTAGGGGTTTTTAAATGATGTGATGAAATTAATTAGACGCTAGAAATAACATTAAAACACGTCATATGAAATAGCGGAACGGGAGAAGCAAGGAAGGACAATCAACTAGAGATACATTTTTTCTGACTGACAAGATTCAAAGGGCTCATAAGTCGTAGATGATTGACTTCACTCTACTCGGTTTCCCATATGTTCTCGTCACTTTCAACGAAGCAGCACGCCGCTAACCGAGAGTATCACTCATAGCACGTAACTTCGTAGCTTCAAGTGACAATCCACAGTAATTTCCGGCAACATCCACCTTGAAAACAAGACGAGACGAGCTGGATTCCAACTCATGACCACTTGAACACAAGGTGAACATCTTAACTACTACACTAGGGAGATCCCCGCCTGATAAAATTATTATCAAGACTGACAAGATTTTAATCGAGATCGTCAGCTTCCAATTTGTATAAAAATTTGTAAAACATTCATATTTCATTCCAACAATCAATCAATCCATCATTTTCATAAACCAGTAACCCGACAGGGTCTTAGGGTACTTCAGTGCATGCGTCGAAAACATAGAGCCATCCATAGATTTATATTCCTATTAGACTGTGCAAATGAGTGTGATGTTGTCTGCATATAATGTTTGATGCGTACATCTGCTTCTTCCAAAATCAACTATACCGTGCAGGATCGTCAACTTTATTTCTCACGGACACATTTTTCTTATGCTCTCTATAGGAAATACGCAAAATTCGCATATAACACTTGCGTATTGATTCTACATATGTATTGGCTATACTTTACAGTATTTTTGTTGGGGCCAGGTATAGTTGGCTGCGCAAAGCTCCCCTCCAATAATCATTCAACAGCTAATAGGCGATGAAGCTATAAATAGCGCCGCATTCTATCTATCTATTCGCTGAAACCCTTTGTTGCCTTTCAGTGTCAGGGGTAGAAGAGTTTTCTGGAGACGACCCTCTTGTGTGCCGCGTATATTGTGGAATTTTTGGTCTCTTTTATTTCGATTGCCCATCGTTTTCGTGGTCGGCCTCAAGGTCTGCCGTCGCTGTATCTGTGTAGCATATCTGTGGTATAGTGTCTGATGATAGTATGCTGATGTGTGTAAACCATTTGATCTGTTATCTCTTGATGTATATTAAGATTGGGGTGGTACCAGTTTTTTGTCGGATGTCCTCCTTTCTCACCGTCTCTTAGCGATATTCCTAGGATTCTGTGTAAGCATGTCATTTCAAAAGATATACTAAGAGAGAATACAAAACAAGAATATGTGACGAACATCATCAGAAAAAGTCGCTGGACATACGTTGGTCACATACTTAGAATGAAGGAAGACAGAATTCCACGGCAATCCTTCATGTGGACACCACACGGGGAAAGAATACAGGGAAGAACAAAAACAACGCTCAAGAGAACATTTATGAATGAATTAAAATCAACAGGCATAACTTCACAAGACCTGAAATCCGTGGCAACTGACCGACAAACATGGAACACTATGACATCCACTCTATGTGCCAAACGTGGCAAAAGAGGAACTGAATGATGCCATTTCAGCTGTCACAAGTTTACGTTTATCTTGTGCGCATCCTGTTATTACAAGTGAAATGCAGCAACTCTACAGCTGAGAGTAGTTAGAAAGTAGTGAGCAGAAACAATAAAAACCCATACACTGTGGTCATCCCATGCCCCACTATCCAAGCATATTTGAAGAGGCTAGAATATGGTTTAATATGGTTTACGAAATCATAGTGAAGGACATACCACCAACACTGAATTTATAAACTAAGTGGTTGTATCAAATGGTCATTATCATGTGATGGACTAAAAACATATGGATGTGAATCTGGAATAATCACCAATAAAGTGAGAAAACAAAAATTGCAGCATTTGAATGAAAATGTTACAGAAGAATCTCTAGAAGCCATGGATCTTAACAGATCACCAGTATGGTGATTCTGAGAGAATTAAAAGTAAAAATAAAAACAGGATAAACAACAACATGTGATTACAATAAATCTGAGTGAAATAAATGAGAACATGGATGCCTAATTTATGTTAAAACACTCATCATGAATGTAAATATCTTATTTAGCATGATACTGCTGTTATAAATTGTTCCATCTTTATCAGAGGTTGGCAAAACACAGCTGGAAGACAAAATCATGAGAGCCAATCCTGTGCTGCTAGTTTGGAAATATGTTTTAGAATGCATATATACACTGTCCCTTTATCCTATGGCAGTGTTAAATGGTGAAGAGTCATCGAGTCATAAGTCATGCCTTCTCTAGTTATAATAGTGTTAAAGATGATACCAACACCAGTTTATGTATCTTCAACACAAACTGTGACATATAAGCCGATGTAGTCTAATATAGTAGCGTATTCAATAAGATGGCGACAACCAGAGTTCTCATATAAATAACCTGTTTATTGCGTCATTACAACGTCCAGGTTTACAATATCAAGTTTACAACATCCAGGGTTACGACATCAATAGGTCAATGTACAGCTTCTTAAGAAATTAAATAGTTCTCGGGCTTTCTTAGAGACTTAATCCGTCTCTCAACTGGGATATTTTCATGCTCTACTAAAACTTCCAAATTACCTTTGAAACTAAGCTTCCCTACCTATTACATCTAAGTAATTTTTAGTTCGGGTCGCAACCTGAGTCCCGAACCTAGTCCTGGTCTCTGTACCTCGTCTACCGTCTGTACCACCGCTTCCTTTATCCCAGTAAAATCAGAGTTCCCTAGTATTTGAGGAAAACCTTTGACCAATCAAAAAGCTTCCCTCGGACATTCTCACATCTGTTTTAAAGTTCCACTCTCCTTGTCATTAAATTGATGATTGCAAGTTACATACATCCAAGACATTCCCTCTGCAACTCTTGTGTTCAAGCTGGTCGCATGTATCTTTTCCCACCAAAGGTGACAGCCACGCCTCTATACTTTAGCACTTTGGTTTCTCTATAATGATCAAGGCGAATGATACATTGTATATGGTATGGCATTACCTTGCCGAATGAGTGTTCCTTTCCAGACGAACAATGCCCCTTTGTTAGGCAGTCGTACATCGGTCGACTTGTTGACCTATGTTGTCTGCTTGCTAGCTTCGTGGAGACTGACGTTCTTAAACATGGGTTATGTGTCCTGAAGACAGGTTTGTGACAATATTGTTTCTACACTTTACTTGTTCATATGATTCTGTTGGACAGTCTTTCTGGATGTGACTAAACAGTTCTATTGTACCGGTCTGCCACACCTCTATCTATAATAATCTCACAAAATATAAATCACAAGTTCTCACAGTCAAACTATAAATATTGATGTTAAACAATGGAAATGTTTTCGTCATAACCCGGAATTGGACACAAGACGAAATAATATTTAGTAAGACAATATCCGACGGTACCCTTTTGATGATTGATATGGCAAACAACAAAACCATAAATTTGATCAGATCAATTCTTCTGATTGAAGCTCTTTAAGTTAATTTTTCATCAGGAAGCTCCGGCGTTAATAAATATGATTTCATCTCTTCTAGAAAACCTTTTCAGATCTTCCAAAACAGATGGTATGAACCAGGGGTCGGCAACCTATCGCACGCCAAGCAATTTCAAATAGCACGCAGGCTCTTCACGTTTCCTGTATAAAGCTGATTCTAAATCGATTAGCGCGGTTTCCTCGCTCATTTCGGCACTCTGAATAATTTGAAACCTTTAGTTGGCACACAGTTAGAAAAAGGTTGCCGACCCCTCGCATGAACTCAGCTTGTTTCAACAGCCATATTTTTGCTCGACGACAAGAAGATACTTCGCAGAACGGATCGAGAGGGTACTCGGTGGATAATGTTTTAAGGACACAGAACAGTGTTATCACTCAAAGGATTGAGAAAAAAAATCAAGAAAAGCCCAGCTATTATATGATGATGATGTTCCTCCTACGCAAGCCACGAATGTAGGTCAGCTTGAGCCTCTACGGCATGGGGCAACTAACTCCACCAACAAAAGTTCCTTAGTCGCCGCTTACGATTAGCATAACAAGTAACAGTTTCGTCATTCTGTACTTCCCTCTGGCCTCAGCGACACACTGGTGAAAGTTTTATCTTTAATAACATATGCAACGGTCACTAAATATAATTTTAGAAAATAAGAGGGCAACAATTAGGAGGATTACATTATTTGAGAGTTGTAGTTTGACCCATATTTTGAAGCCAGGATAATCTAGCATGTTTAAAACAGAAGACTGCGTTATGTTCGTGAGTTTGCCCTGGCGTGTGTGAGCACGTGTGTTGAAGATAAGGAACAATACTACTAGGTTTCTCATGTGTCTTCGCTGCTGTCAGACATGTCTCCAAATGTAGCTCACATATTGTGCGTTTGTTGATATTAGTTGCATCGGTTGGATATTGGAGAATGGGCTGATTTTTTGTTTGTTACGGAAACATGAAAGAGATTGTGTTCCTCATAGCACGATAAGATATCACAATAATCTCAATTCTCGAGGTTTACCCATTGATATTGCAAATTTATGACAGTTTGAAGCGAATGCATATTTCCCTTCACCATCTTTCTACAATTACTTGTGAAATAAATAATCATTGAAAGTCATATTTTTAATGCGGTTTTCCGAATCAATAAATTAATAGTGATTAAGCACGTGGTTAATATTTGCAGTGAGGTGTTTTCACCAGAGCGTTATGTCATACGCAGTATGTCCACCACCGTCGGCGATATAGAAAACCTGTCAACTAAAACGTAACATGAACTAGTTTCCTATTTGCGTGAAATCTATTGGTTACCCTTCGCTATTTTGGACATGCTACTCAAAGTATGTAAGTAGCGACCAATTAAAATTTCAGCAAATATTAAACACGTAACGAATGGGGTTCAAATTAATTCTGTCAGAAGGCCTCTACTCAATTCACAGCGGTATGCTATGTTTGGAGGAGAATTCTAGTAATCAGAGAGGATCTGTGTGTTAGGTATAATACATGTTTTACTATTGTGTATGCAGATATTCCATCACATGTGAGCATACATCCATGTAGTGATATTCATATTGACTACTTTTGACCGTATATCCTATAAAGGTGCATGGCTTCAGCATGGACATCGACAATGGTATATAATATGACTAGCACATCATAGATTTTCTTATGCGCTCAATACTGGATAAGTTTGATATCGTGGCATGGTTACATATGGATCTGGTACACGACGCTGTGGATCTGAATTCGTGATGATCACTAATCATCAAAGTTCCGTCTCGCCACATGATGATTGTTATTTTTTAATACGCATAATCTTCTATACGCAGATATAGATTCAGAGCTGTAAACCATGAAACAACGAACTCCGCTCTCCGGACTACATCCTGATAATATGCAGGACTTTAAGATTGAACTTTGAAGAAGAAACAGAGTTAATGAGTGTTGTCACCTTTGTATGTTTTGTTATATATTTTCAATTGTTGGCGCATTTTATGAAAAGACCCTTTGCAAGAATAAAGATAGTGTTCAGATCTCATACTGAGTTATCATTTTTTTTCCGAGAATATTTCGTTAATAGTGAGTATCTGTCCATGATACACGTTTTAAAACCATGTTCTTCATACCGTAATGCTAGGCAAACGTTCACTAACACAACTATAGATTGAAATAATTCCGCAAGTTTAAAAAAAAAACCGAAAAGAAAAACTTTCGTTACTGCATGGTTTCATGTGAAGTAAGGAGGCGTTCTGTGGTCTGTCAAAAAAAAGGCTGCTATGCAGTCACGAGTCTAAAATGTTTTAAAATCAGGATATTCTTGCAGACCCTTAGAAACCTCTTCAGTACGGGGAGGAAAGGGTTTATGTAAAAAAAAAGTAAAAAAAAAGAAATTCGGCCATTTTCTTTACATTAACCTATGTTTTATTAGACTGGTGATGACATTTTTCCTTTCTGGAATTAAACTTTAAGTGGGTATGTGAGTGTGTATGTGTATGTGGGTGGTTGAGATTAATCACCGTTTGAATAAGATGCTAGTACTAAATGTTATGCACAGATTCAATAAAAGCATGCAGGGGTGGGAGAGCTTGAACCTGTTTATGGGCTTGATAATTTATAAATTTATGTCAGGTACAAGTTCTCTTACAAAACTGTAAATTGGTAAAATTCGTGGGTATAACACGTTTCAAAATCAGGGTACTTATGTATTATCCCTGGTATCTGTTTTCTTAGAAAACTATAAAGTGGGTATAATTCGTGGGTATATCACGTTTGAAAATCGGGGTACTTATACATTTGACTAACATCATTACGTGGATATAACACCTTTCTAAAATCAGGGTACACATAGATTTACCCAAGGTATATACAAAACGATAGATTAAGATAAAAGTCAATAGCAGAGAAGAAGTGTATTATATTGGGTTTTATCAATCCACCCTTCGATTTTCCCATATACTTATATTGTTTTCAAAAATTAAATGCTTCCTTAGTTACAACATTAACATAAAATCAGGGAAAGATAACTAAATTGAACGGTACTGTTTGGGTGTGATTGACAATAAAACGTTAATTTATTAGACTGCAAATCAATGAACATACTGTTTTTGTAGTCTTTATTGTTTACTCCGTCCAGTCTAAATTAAAAATACTCATTTGAATTACGATGTTGATTTAAAAAGTAGAGTAAACAACACACGCATAAAGCACATGAAAGCAATCCAAGATATAGAACACTCAATTAGAATATGAAAAGGAACAGACAGAAAATTAAAAAAAAGAAGGGGCGTGGATGTTGTGAAATGGACATATATTAAATGTGAAAAATATAATAAATGTGTTTGGAAAAGATTATTACCCGAATGAGATATCTTAATTATTAAAACTAAATCTTAACAAACATTCAACTTCTGAAACATTAAAAAAATTGTTTTTAAACAAGTGAGATTAAGAAATCTCTGCATTTTGTAAATGTGGTCACGAGGAAAGTTTATCCTATTAAAAAAATGTAGTAATTCTTGAAAAAACAATGCCTATTAATACTGATAACAGAGATCAAGATTCTGAGCAGCTAATCGGCTGTAGTTATCGTTTACAACTGTTTATAATTATTGTGTGTATCAGAGCCAGCAATCCTGGGTTATCAAGACATATCAGAGGCATTACCTCGGAAACAGAGATACTTGTTTGCCATGCCATAGCAAAGAACTTGCATCAGAGTCAGTGAATCTAGGTTGTGAGGAATCTGTTTTATCGTCTCTGGCGTTCATGATTAATATACAGCAGAAGGACAGTCCGATCAAGATTAGATCTGGAGAAAGGAAACATATTCGCAACTATCAAAAATTTTCAAGTGTGCTTAAATCGGATGTACCGGTTAGAAAGACACATATATGACAGGCGGTTTGTAAACAACGGTGAAACGCGTTGTGTCCTCTGGACTACGACATAATAACTTATGCGTTTAGGGTGGAAGAGCACATATAAAGATACTAGCAGTTTAATGTGAACAAGCTGTTACAGACCACGAAGAATTCAGGTTATAGTAGCGTAACTTCTAGATCTCTCTAGCGAAGTAGTTTAGCAATTTCTGCCGTTTTTTCTCCCTGGCGAAGTGGTTTAGCAATGTGTCTTTCCTTTCATCTCCCTGGCTAAGTAGTTTAACAATGTGCCTTTTTTTCATCTTCCTGGCGAGTGGTTTAGCAATGTGTCTTTCCTTTCATCTCCCTGGCGAAGTAGTTTAGCAATATATATTTTTTTCAAAAAGTCGCGTATGTAATACATGGCTTCGACGTCTTGTTTATATGTGATTTTGGCTAGAAGTATGTGGGATTATCATTTGGAGCTATAATGTTACACTCTATTAGTGGAGCGTTGTTAAATCTGTTAAAAATAACAGAAAAAATAGACTGGACTGAATGCAATCAAATATAATCAACGCCGTGTGAGATTTATTTTATGTCATAAAAAATACTATAATAACGTATACGACATTAAACTAAACAATTTCCTCGTGGTACCAAATCTAAGCGCGCGCACACTCGCACGCAAACACACACACACACACACACAAAACAACGATAAGAATAAGTTATTATACATTAAAATAATAAATTCTTCTATTTTACTATATTTGTACCAAAAGAATATTAAGAATACATTTACGGCTGTCCATATATTACGTCAACAATTTTTATTCTATTTTCAATTCCTGCCTATTCCCTATGTGAGCAGTTGTCAAGAATTCAGCCCCCACCCCTAGCGAAATTATGTCACAACATGTTCCCTCCCCTCCCCCCAGCCTAAAACATTTTATAATTACAAAAGGTAGAAATACCTATGTGATTTTGTTTCTAATGTTTAGAAATAATGTTTCTAATTCAAATAATTTCTTGGTATTGACAAAGAAGTAGTGTTGTATAATAAATATGTGTCCCCATCCACACATTTTGTGTGTCTTTCTTTGTGGTACTCTAGCTTGAAGTTTTGCTCCCGGGGGAGGGGGGGGGTGGATTCATATTGTTTCATTTCTAAGAGCCACAACCCTAGGTCATCGTGAATACCGATGCTTACGATGGCCATATTGAGACTGTACAGTGACATGAAGAACGGATACATAGCGACCAACAACTAATATCACGTAATGGTGACGGCTTTCATGTATTTGGGTGTCTGTATGCACAGACTCTTTCTCCTCAAAGCATTGCATAACTCTGAGAGTTGGAGCCGTCTGGATATGAAAGAAAGCTGTGGAAAAATGTCCTTATTGCAGATAGGAAACAAGAACGATATTGTTCACAATTCATGCGGATCTAAAAAGGAAAACAAGCACACACACACACACAAATCAACAATCCAATGATTAAGATCTATAGCGCAGAACACATGGTCGTGTTCCGTACTAAAACACGAAGCACTTCAGACTTAGTTAAATTTATATAAGACCTATAGGTATATCAGATTGTTAGAAATTAGATGGCGACTGATACCATTACCTCTGTGCTCATGTGGACACGCAGCACAGCCTGTTGACAACATTCTACTTCGAGACTGCAGTTAATTGTACCTGTCGCAGAATGAGTACTGGCACTCGGAGATAGCCATACACAGAAAGCTGCAAGGAGGTCTTGAGAAACTTTCAAATACAACAACATTTATCAAGAAAACCAGACTTATTGTGTTGATGTAGTTAAACAACCATGATCGAGAAAACGGAGAAGAAGATGATAGTGGATCTGGATACAAATCAGATATATAGGAAACCATTTAGGATAATTTCGAATTTGTAATAATCATAACTGAAATGTATTAAGAGTTTCATGTAAGGGTTGTTCAACAATTCGGTCAACAATTAATAAGTCAACAATTCGGACAAACGTTTGACAGTTGTTGACAAGAGGTGTTGAGGTTAATAAAAGTTGATGTCAAGAATTATAATTTCATACACAAATTAAATTGTTTAGATGTGAAAGTTGCTTTTAAAAAGTTAGAAAACAATTCGTATAGTTTTTCCGTACCTTGTGTGCTTAAAATATGTTTATGGTGGAGGATGGGAAATATTTTAGTGAAACAATTCACGCAGAGGGGTTTTGTATTCTGGACAATTGTTGACAAAGTGTTGGAGAAGTAATAGAAGATTGGCAACAAATTGTTGACAAATTGTGGACATCTGCTATAACTAGAGAAGTCTATTATTTTAACAGTCTTGAGAGTTCTTAAATGTATCCAAGTGTTTATTTCTTGGAGAGAAAAATTTTCACTGAGAATAATTAAAGAAGTAATTTTGCTCAACGATGGTAAATCAGAAACACAATTCAGGCCTAAAATAAAATAATAAAAATTGGACGTGTGTGGTTATGCCGATAGCTATCCCTACATTGGCGAAAAGGTCAAGCATGCGAGACTGTGATTGCTTTCAGTTAGTGTCCAGTATACAGTACAGGCCTAACCATCAACGGTACTATAAGACCTAACTGCAAAAAGTAAGCAGACCTTCATACGGTACGTTTTTGATTATTGTCATATTTTCCATTTGTTACTATTTATATACTTGGAGTAGCTTTCTATATTTTTCGCATGCGGTTATAAGTATATAAGTATGGACCAACGGAAAACACAGGAATAATCAAGATGAGAAGCGAATGAAGGCCTAATTAATTCAGAGACCAGATCTTCTACTGGCGATCGGTCGCGTTACAGGACACTAGTTTTCTTGTATAACTGGTCGACAACTAATATGACTAAAGACGTCCACTTTCAGTTGAAGTGGTAAAATAATGACCGCACTAATTACCACACCCAAAGTAGGATGTCTCGGGTCATTGGCGCAAATAAACGGCGACACAACGCAGTATATAGTAGCGCCATTATCCTGCAAAAATATATATCCAGTGGTTGGAGAAAGAACGAATATATATATATATATATATATATTGTTCCGTATTTGCATTTATGATTCCCTCAGAACTTTCTTTCATAACTAGAAGATTTCAACTATAAACGGTATGTGATGATATCGGTTACCTATTCAGAAGATGTCTAAGTGTGCATGGTAGAATGCATTATTAAAGCATGCTACCATTGTGATGTATCATTGTTGAACTTCTTTAGCATCGCTGTCGAATCCATCGATAATACAGTCACGTGAACTAATTAGAAGTCATCCCTGCATAATGACGCAATGTGAGGTCTTTGTGATTATCATTGCTTAATGTTTGCATACTTTGCTTTGAAAGCCAATGACAATCAGGGAAGAAGGTAAATTGTATCACTTTAGAAGTATGGTTCTCAATAACTTCAAAGGACTGTATTGTCCAGGGATTAGACACAGCTCATATGACTTCATAGTTCTATTACGGTCCTAAAAAAAGAACGTAAAATTATCGTTTAAATTGGATGTAAATGAAGTAATCAAAAGACAATATTATTCGTTCTGTATTTCTTCGCAAAGTCCTACACATGAGGATAATGTAGTCTGATAACTTCTTCTTCATTCGTTCTCAAACTCCTGCAGATTCGCAGGATGTAGTCCGGAGAACGGAATGCGTTGTGTCATGGTTTACAGCAGTAGTCTGATAACGAAATGCACCGTTTATTCGTTTACAATGCGATGGCTGTTCTCTTCATACTAACATATTTGTCCTCAGCATAGTATTCAGACAAAACACACTGTAGAATATGGCAAATAACTGAATTCTAAAAACCGTCTTTGTTATGTCTTACGACATTCGCTATAAGTAATGCATGTATTCTTTGGTTCCCTTTCAATCCCCGCAACGCGCGATGAATAAGACAATGTAAATTTTTAACAAGATACTTGATGTCGACCTAAAACGTTATTGTTTAATATAATGCACGTATTTTACTGCGCGTCCAGTATCAATTACTTAAAAAAACACCTTTACCTTTAAGAGATGCGCATCAAATCTTGAAATTTCGGATTGTGAAGAAAAAAAGTAAACACTCGATATTCTTTGAACGATATTCAGTGTCGTCCAAAATGTCAAGTTCAAATACACACACTTAATCTTCTTATCGATGCACCGCAGAGATACGATGAGTAGGCAATAACCAGTGTTAAACAGTTCGAGCGTTGAGATGTTGAGCTACATATGTATAAGTATCAACCAGACAGATAAAATCCGACAGTAGCGTAGCGGGCTGTATTAACACAAATGCGAAAGTAAATAGTATAAATAAGTAAACATGTGCTACAAAAACCTGCTACTAGTAATAACATTATGATAGAGACAATAAAAATAGTAATAAACATAAAAGTAATAATTATACAAAGAATAGAAATCTAAGCCATAATAGAGGCAGCCAAAATGCTCATACATTTCTTGTCGAGTCACAGCAGACATGTAGTCTTTCTAACTGATGCACAGGCAGTATTACAGACAGTGAAAGATTAAAAGAACACAAGAATGAATGAACATATGGCTTGCTTACTACACTTCAGCAGTACTACAAAGAAACAGTGCTGCAGTTTCCCTGGTCACCGTGGCACACTTGGAAATGGTAATGCTGATCTCCTGGCAAGAAAAGGGGGATCAATAGAACAAACAAAAATTGATAATACGTACTATGAATGTAAGACTACGATAAAAGCAGAATACAAGAAAAAGTGGACGCGGATGCACGCAACTGCAGAACCAAACGACCCAATCTACCAAATGTCACGGACGGAGCAAACCATCATCCTCAGACTACGAACTGACCACAGCAGACTGAGAAGCCACATGTTCTGAAAGCTGAAGATTGGCGAGACAGACCTGTGCAACTGTGGACTGAGCCCAGAGTTTACAGAACAATTTATTCATGCCTGTCAACTCTACCAAGAAGATAGGGAGAAAATTTCAAGTGAATAAAAGAAGAAGAAATATATATATTTAGTACGCACAATTTTGCTATATTTAGAATAGGGGAATATGCTGTCATCACAGTAGGTAGAAAAGTATATTCTAGGGTTAGACAGACTATGAACGCTTTGTATGTATTTGGAGACAATGTTTACCAATTGTTCTAACATTCAGCTGTAACATTTTAATTGATTCTTAATTTATAGAAGTCAACATGTTGCTCGTAATTGTAATTTGTTATGTAAAGTTAGATTCAATATGCATACAACTCATTCATAGTTGAATTTGGAAGATTGTACAAAAATCAATATTCTGTATAGGAATTCTAGCAATAAAAATGTATAGCTGTGCTCGTACTGTTCCTGCGGTGACAATTTGAATGAGACTAGATTACTGGACATATAATACAATATATACTGGTGAAAATAATAACTAGAGACGTGACTTGCTCCATAGATCAGTGACAATCTTGTTCATCCTCTGTGTAGACTGCCAGGTCTCACATTCAATATGCTTACTGAAGGAAGTAGAATGTTAATTTTAGGAAGAAAGAAAATGGATGAGAAAATATAAGAAAGATTGATTACATACTCTATCTGTTACTCTCTTTTCTGTTGTAACCTTTCTTCATTACATGTTCGTTTCATCTGTTCTCATCTTCGTCTCTGATAGTTTATTACTGGTTATCATCATCTAAAATGTCACCATCGCAACAAAAGCTTGCTGTAGCGGACCTCTGACATCCTTTGTGGCCTGCCTTGGAGATTCACTCTGAATTGATTGTACGCTGCTTATCTCGTGATATTTGATTACTATACGTATCTTTGCCTGCTTCTTGCTTGTTGTCGCAAAACTTCACTTTTAAGTATGGCATTCATCATCAAGGCACCATGTCTTTTAATCGGTCAAACAAGTTTTCTTCATTTTTATTTGCTTTACTACTTCCGTTTTTCAAACGCAGTGTTATCAGAATCTCTTCGTCTGTTGCCTTCTCTTTTCATGAAGTTCTCCCTTTTCTTCTATACAACCGTATCTCTCATGCGTACCTTCTCTTTTGTATACGTTTTTTTCTGCCGTGTGGCATCTGTAGTGTCTAAACCTTTAGTTTGGTGTGAAAATAATAGGGCTACTGTACTCGAAACTGCAAAGCAGACAACCTTCGTTGTGGAGACAGCACTTAATGAACGAATTCTTTCCAACATGCCGTAGGAGGCGACTATCGGTAGTTGAGGTAACGGCTGACAATCTGTCACCTGTGAAAAAGCCATCATTGTTGCATATTTTCTCAATTTCTTACTTTTGTCTTATATCAAATTATCCCCAATGATGACGAAGAGATGGAAGCCAGTTGTCTTTGCCTTGTTGTGACTGACTCCTATGTGACAGGGATTGCTAGATGTGCAATCACTGCGGATACGTCAACAAATCTGAGAGAAGAATGATGAACAAGTTGGCTCAGAAGTGTGTGCTGTGCTTCTGGCAGGACGTGGTAATCACGGGATACAGCCACACTAGATTGCCTTCCTTCGGTGATTAAACACACATCCCTAAACCTCCCTTACACAACCACGCTTTCAGACAACTCTACAATTATACAACTCCAGGTGTCACCTCAGTATGAAAACTGTAATAAATACGTGTGTTTGTTACTACAAGACTATGGGCTGTAAAGAGCTACTTGATCACAAATAAAATCATTTTTTAATCATCATAATCTGTTACTTCATGTTTCTGAGCCACATGTTAAGTAGTAGATGAAAGAGTACTTATGTACAAAAGAGTACAAAAGTAGTACATAAGAGTAGATGAAATATTTTTGCATCGTCAATTTTAGTGTAAACTTGTACCATATGTGTACTATGTATTACATTTACTATTTCTGCATATTTACTATTATATATGCTATATTATACAGTTATATCTCTAGACAGCAAAAACAGAGATGTACCTTGAGACAGTCAGAAACGTTTACTTGCTTTCTTATATTCAACATATACCGTGAACCACAGCCAGCTCTGTGATGGATTTAACGGTAAAGTTAACCCATAGCATTTATTAACGACAAATGATGTTAAAGATCTCACATTTCAGTAGCTCTGCTGTATAAGGGCGGTAGCCATCTTCTCACACTCGTAGTCTTTGCGTCCAGGATTAATCCGGTACGCAATTAAGGCTGGATCGACACAGAAGCCGTACTATCTGGAAAATATTTTAGCCTCAACTGGGGAATGGACACATGACTACTCATACGCGAAGCCAGTGCGCTAACTACTACGCTACGTTACCCCATCTGGGGTGGACGGAATAGTACTGAAAAGAGATAGCATCGACTAAATAAATGCAGTCGTTTATTACTAGAGATTGAAGACGGCGTCTATGGAGGTGATAACTTGCATATATAAAGAATGACAGAAATGACCAGGAGTGATAGAAAATATGTCCTCTCTGGAAAGATCCGAAGATCATATAATAAACATCTGACTGCTACATTAAAACTGTATAGACTTGGATGGTTGTATACTTGAAGGTAAAATTACTAATAACCCTTAGCACGTCTTGTCGACAGCTAAGGTAAAGCTGTCGTTATTAGTATATAATAATACATCCCTTCCCGCATTCATTAACTTGAAAAGATTGCAGTTATTAGAAAGTCAGTATAAAGTTTTTGTCTGTGACTTACCCATACTCATCACTTTTCCACAACGTCAATCAGTTGACTCACCGCTTTATGAATATACAAGGATATACGACGGGATTTGTGACGTCACGAAATGGGTCAATGGCACATATAAGAAACACATGAAATGCTTTTTTAAGTTCATAAGAATTTTATTTAAATGTGTATATTATACAGTTACACATTTTTTGTAAAGGCTATTGTTATTATTATTGATATTTTTTTATTATGATTATTATACTAAAACTGAGATTACTGGAAAGAGCAGATATTATCAAAGTATTGTCCATACTTAGACTACGAAGAACACACAAGATTGATCAGAATATGGCAGAATACAAAAATGAGCTAATTAAAAGAGACTTAAACTTGATATAATATTTCAGAAGAAACATATATTTTGGTACAAGTATCTGCCAATGTGGAAAGTGAAATACATGACACATGATAGTGAAATAGTCATGGGGGCATGATGTAATGGGCCATGATGTATGGAACGAGAAGAAATATTATAAAGACAAAGGTTACATTGATCTCAATTATAACACTGACTATATTCTTTAGAAGTGACATCGCAGCACATCATAAGATCATAACGTGATCATAAGATATAAAGTACATATTGTCAATAATCTTTGCAGCTCACATTGGTTTTACTAGTCACCTTGACTACCATCATGCATTGTTATGTATCAATGATACCAATAATCACATAATCTGTCAAGGATATGGAAAATGCAGTTATGGTATATGGGTAGTGCATTGTATGCATTAACACAGTTTCCTTCAGATATTTTTATGTTCAATGTTGCGGATGAAAATAGAAACAAATTTAATGATCCTGTCTTTGATGTCTGTCCTGAATTATCTTTTGTGTTCGTTCGCTCCTTGAAACATCGACTGTGCCGTGTTGGATTATTTTTGACAGAGAATCAATTTGGTTGGAATATCCAAACTATGCATATTTTCGTCTTTTAACTCTTTGAAGAAATAATTCTAGGGGACCCGTATTCATCACAATCTTACACATAAACTGTATTAAACATTTGTCTTGTTTTCTCTCTAGGTAATGTGTAGCAGTTGTTTATAATACTAGTATTCACTGATCTGTTTATAACGTCACACATCATGGTATGTTATACAATTCTGTAGTGTCTTTCCTGTGGTTTATTTCTTGTTCAAAAAATTAGTTTGTTGTCTGATCATAATCACTACAAACTGGACACGTCTATAGTTGCTCAAATCTCTCCTTGAGTGTATCCGCCATTACATTTCTACTGACAAAACCGGTCCTAATCTGGTTGACCATCATTTTTCTGCGGCCTTCAAAATGTTCACGTCTTGCAATGCCGCATTTCAAACCATGATCTTTAATACTGGCCATTGAAAAAGAATCACCATACCACTAGTATCACTCTCGTGTGCTATATCTCCTAAGGAGTTCAAACGTCAGCTCAATACATTGCCCCATTTCCCTTTGCCACAATCGCGCATGACGTCAGTTGATCTGCTTTTTCATTGCCCCGAACACCCACATGTCCCGACACGAAAATAAATGTAATCACTTTTATCACCGCCTTTCTCAAAGACTCAATCCACTGTTCGCGAACGAGACCCACTTGTACCTTCATAATCATACTCATAGAATCATTCAAGGTGCAGACCTGTGTGACCTTCTGTGTGCATACCCATTCAAATGCCATGGTCACCGCCATAGTCTCCATGATCATGATACTCGTAGTAACTGCAAAGGTTACACGTCTGAAAAAATACGCGAAAATTCGTTTGTATCGAAAAACGCACATGTACATGTAAACACGTCTACTTTGTTCGAAAAGTGTAGAAATGTATAGTTTATGACACATCGGTAACGTTGTATATATATATATATATATATATATATATATATATATATATATATATATATATATATATATATATATATATATATATATATATATATATATATTCAAGTACTTATTATTTCATGTCACCCTTAGTTTGTATTTTAGCACGTTTGCTTTCTTGCATATGTTTTAAAGTTTTCTTTGCTTGATCTATTCTCAGGACTTCGGACTTCGCAACCCTCCTCCATGAAATGTTATTGAGATAATGCACAGACATCTTTTCGAATAAAACCATCAGGATGGAAAACAATGGGCACATAATGTAAAAACAACACGGGGTAGTTTTGACTTGTTTATGTTTTTTGTATATCTAGTCCTATACTGAGAGTTGCTTTCACTACCAACATGTTTTTCTTTTCATATCTGGTCCCGTACGGAGAGTTGAATTTGGCTACCTACATTTGTGCACATCTAATCCCGACGAAGAGTTAATTTAGACTACCTACATGTTGTTTTTTTGCATATCTGGTCTCATATGGATAGTTAAATATGGCTACATACATTTTTGCATATCAAGTCCCGTACGGAGAGTTGAATTTGCTAACAAAATTGTGCCTTTTATGCTCTAAATGTGTGTGTGCTATTGAGCTCAAGTACACTATTACACATCCATCAGACATATGCAATGTACAGCAGACATGCAAGAAATCACGTGCAGTCATGCTATATTCACATTGGCCAATCCACATACTTCTTAGAATAAAGTGGCAAGATTGCGTCCATGATACTGATATTCTTCATAAAGAGCCAATAAAACAAGGATTTATAGAATACTGAAGAGGACTCAAATAAGGTGGTTCCGGCATTTTGTGGGCAACCTACCAAACGCATCCCAAAACATCTGATATACGGTGGGAAAAATAAAGAGGTATGTAAAAGGTGGTGCAGGAAAATACAAAACACACATTTTTTGCAACACCCATTATGTATTTCTGCTTTTCTCCTCATTACGCTGTGTTGCACCAGCCCTCACCTTCTTAGTACATTTGGTTGTTCCCTAGCACTGATGATTTATCGTGATATATAATGGGCTCTTTAAGCCCGAACGAACTGTCGACCTCAAGGAGCTCTTCAGAGTCCCACAGTTTCTCTAAATACTGTAACGTCCCACCCTAAGCATTTATCGCTGAGAATCGCTCGATGTGACCTAACATACAAGCAATGGTGCCCACATCGTTGAGAAGCAGCAAATTGTAGAGGAAAAAAAACATTCTACCCAAAAGAACAGTAAATCAAACAAACAAATGTGCAACTATGCGTGTCCCAAATTTGGCATGTGATCCTTTATCAGAAGAGAAATTCGTAATCGTCAACACGTACACAACCCATACGCAACAACACATCTGCGATGTTATCAACACATGCGAAGGTCGGTTACTATGTTCTCAATTCATAACAACGGTCGTCATTATGAGGATATATGCTGTTTAACGTTTCATAGTTTGAAATTTAACTTAATAACAAGAATCATGAGACTTGACGATGTCTTGTTTCATCGAGCATCGCTCCAAAGCTGTAAATATAACTAAGGTGGGAGGCAGTGTTACTTTCTATATCTGCCCATCCTATGTTTACATATGGTACGTAAAGGAATACAGTCAATGGTGCACTGGGATCATTTTTTGGCATCACCTGTAGATTCCAAGCGTAGTGTATACTATCTTTCCTTGGGTGCTCATCTACAGGGCAGTACACATTGGGCAGAGAACTAAAGACACGACATTATACGTTCATATTACCGCTGCCCAGACAAAGCGAGCCATATAAAACTGACCTGCAACTTGACCGTCTGTAAAGACACAAAACGTCATTATCAGTCATAAAGTGGATCTTAAATGCGTAGAGGTAAAGCCATTCTCTTTATGCTCAAGAGGTCTTGAGTTCAAAACCGGCTCGTCACGTCTTGTTTACAGGATGACTGTTTTTCGAGATCTCTGTGGATTATTTCTTGACACTTCGGAGTTATGTGTTAAGAGTTGTACTCTAAGAATGCGGTGTGCCACTTTGCTGAGAGGGACGGAGCACATATGGGGAAATCTGAGTACAATAAAGGTAATTCTTCACTGTTTATACCTTTTCTTGAACGTAGTAAGGTTTGTCATGCGTTGGTGTGCGCACATTCTTCGTTCCTTACCCTGTATATGATATCAAATTGTTTCACTGATTGTTTCAATCTGGAATACTAGATTGAAATACTGAATATGAATTGTGCACACATTCTCTGTTTCTTACCGTATTTATGCAATGTTCTCCGTGAACTCAAAATACAACTCGGTGAACGTAATGAACTGATTACAGAGAATTGTAGAATGCCCAAATGTCCACCCCCTCCCAACTCCGTATCTACATGCCTCCATTGCTCAATTGATTCGTCTCTCCAATAGCCCTTGATGGAATTGGAATCTTGTAGGTGTCAACATTTTCCCAATTCCCAGTATTTGGCTAACAGCTTCATTGGATACTAGAAATGACTCATTTTCTCTAGGAAGCTACTGTCTTCTCTAGGTTGTATTGTGCAATTGAATTTGTAACTCAGTTTGGTATCTAGGATGTGCGTACGTCAGTGATCGCAACTGTGATCAACTTCAAAAATCAATATTGTTGCTCCTTCAAGTTTAATCAGAAAAGATCATTTGATGATGTTACAAGAACTGTTAAAACAACGTTGCTGTCAATTAACGTTAAAAACAGAATGGAATGGTTTGGTCGCTTAATGATAATGAATCCACATTGACCAACAGCAAGAGCATACAATATGAAAATGGAAACAAGAGGCACACCAAAAAAAAAAGGTGAATTGAAAGAGTCATTTATTTTCTGAGACGTCACACTATTACAACATACCCGGTGACTAAACGTGTCATAGCCGGAAAACTGATAGAAATCAAACAATTCTGTAACGTCTGATACAAAAATCAGAGAAAAGACAATATAAAAGAAAGACAAGTTTAATTTACAAAATACAGAAAATAGAGACATACGCTAAAGTAATATGAAGTTGAGTGCAACATGAGTCCATACGGATCAATTTAAAACATATTTATTTGGAAACATTGAATTAAAATACATGCACAATTTGAAATGTAAAGTGAATAAATATATTAATTTATAAATTAATACATAACATTATAATTATATGAAGACACACATGCATATATTTTTATCCGTGGAACATGCAATGTTAAACAACATGGGCAGTAAGTAATAATAGACATTAAGTAGTGACAACAAGAATATTTTTACAGTTTCTCAAGCCGACGTTTTCGATGGTTAGGCCTTAATCAATGCCTGCTCGCAAAGTCACATATTATTTTCAACAGTACCACACATCACTCTATTATGATAATATTTTTTCAGGTTACATAATCTTTTCAGAAAATTGTCTTGTTTATAGATGCTCTATGGGTGCTCACGAATCCAGACGAATTCATCTGCCGAACACAATAACATATTTAAAAACTCTACGATGTCTCTTGTTGATCGTAGTCTTCTAAAGCCATTTCCCTATTATCGGCAATCATGTCTTCCATTATTTATTTTGATAAAAGAAATTACCAAAAAGGAATAGAAGAATAATTTTATTGTACTCAGCTTACCCCGTATGTGCTCCGTCCCTCTCACTGGCGCGCTTGAAGAGCCTATGAGCATAATGTACAACTCATAGCACCTAACTACATAGTTTCAAGTGATAATCTTCCGAATCCTATAAAATCCACTTTGCAAACAAGACATTGCGAGCGAGACTCAAACCGGCGACCTTTTGAGCAGACAGAAAGGTTAAACTACTACGCGGGGAATTTCCTCGCTAATAATGTTGTAGGTTGGGAATCTCCGAGACGTAGTTTGGATCGCCTTGTACTGAATATGTAGTTGCTTCATACTCAAATCACATCTTGTTTACACAGTTGATATTTTAGAAGATCTCCGAGGATTATCACTTGAAGATACTGAGTTACGTGCTATGAGTAATTCTCTTGGCAGGCCCACAATGGGAACTGTGAAAGTATAATAACTCGCTCATACGCTTATCAGCAAACTCTGGTTGCGAGACCATTTATAATTTGTAATAACATTTCTGCCGTTGTTCAACAAGGCACCAGGAAGTAGTTTACCATGACTTATAATCTTGGAAGGTCTAGGGATGGCGTCATCTCTACTGAGAAAGTTGGAAAGTTTTTATCTTTTTATCTAAGTTAGTCTTGCAGTTTTTATGCACTGACTAGATAGCTGAGTACGCATAGGAAACCATGTGATATAAGGTGTGTGGTTTATAACTCACATTATGGTTGCCAAAATTTCCAAAAATTGGTATTTTGTTTTCTTCAAATAAGTCAACAACATATATAAATTTAAAATTTATTATTATCTACAGTATGAAGGCTTTTTGGTATAGGTTATTGCGTCTGAAATTATAAGTTTTGAAATTATCATTCATTATCGATAACTTTGCATTCCTATTGATAACGTAGGTCGTCTACGCATTATAAGAAAGTGACGATTGGCAACAGCTTCCTATACATTTTGGGAATAATATCAGAATTAATGACCCCAAGTACAAAAAGTTCTGTATTTGTGTTTATTGACTATTTCAATGCATTTAAAAAGATAAAACATCAATAAATAATTAGAATGTTGGAGAATTTAGACGTTGATTTTAAAGATATGGAAATAATAATTAAAATAAAATTATAAATATTATATTATTAACAAAGGGCAGCCATACGAATCGATAACCAAAAGGAAACTTTTGAACACATTAAACATGGGATTATGCAGGCTTCTGTGCTATTAATCCAGTTTGCTAAATTTATATCGTGCTTCTTCTTCTTCGTTCATTCTCAAACTCCCGCTGGATCTCCCTTACAGCAGGACCATAGTCCTACTAGATTTCCAGCAGGATGGAGTCCAGAGAATGGAAATGCGTTGTGTCGCCGTTTTATTTGCGCCAGTGTCCCGACACATCCGTCTTCGGCGGATATCGTGCAATAATGAGGTCCATATAAGATATGCCTTGATTATAAGTTGGACGGCATAATATAAAGACCTTCGATTTGTTAATGACACATTTTTGAAAATAAGACATATTTTCAAGAAATGATGAATGTCAATGAGTAATAAAGTGAAAAAAAGATGAAGAGCAAGAGAGATATAAGAAAACCAAGCGAACAGATCATGTGAACTTTGAGATCCGTAAGTTGGTGAGCATTTTTGTAGAAGATTGGCAGTACACGAGACATGCGACTGACGAGACACTTGATAACACACGTTTTGGGTTATAAAACGCGGATGGAAAATAAATTCCATATTCTTGCGAGACACTTTTCAGCTGTAACTAACTACACTTGATGTCAGCGAATATGTGCTGAATATTATTTTTAATAATACGAAATACCTGCAGAAAAACCGTACAACGAGATGCTGAACCTGGAAATGGTTGATGAAGTTTTGCCAATGGCTGACAACACACATGAGGAGCATACAAAAATAGACGTTTAAAAAATTGACCAACAGGTCTATATCAAGAACACAACATAACACACAACAAGTAAGGAACGTCACTGTCTACGTTCACATCATTATGGTTATATTGGATAAATCCTAGAAGTACGGAAGAGAACGACTAATATAGCACTAGATATATAGATATAGAAGAAAATGTCAAACATAAAATTGACATAACAAAATGGAATATCCACAAAACTAAACAGTAAAATGACATCCCATAACATGATATCTATACATAGACGGATCTCTCAAAAAGTTGTAGACAGATCTCCCATATCGATAACGGACATCACAAGAACAGGATATAATGACAGTTCCATTGATATCCCGGGGATATACCGCTCTTTTTGATTGAACGTGGATTGTTGTATGTTATCTCGTGTTGTAACAGGGATTAGCAAAACATCATTCATCGTTTTTTTCACTTTTCGGTTGCTGGATAATATATAAATAATTTATGAAGTTCCTGTGGCAATATACGACTGGGACATGAGGAATCTATCTATCTGTCTATTGTCTTTTCTTTGTTTATGCTGTGAGGCGTCGTAGGATTGAGTGCTGATCGGTTTTCGGGATATGCACGTGTGGCCGCTTGATATACAGCGATACTGTGCCGTGTCAGAATGTTCGTAACTCCTTCAATTCACCTTCTTCTTGGTCTTCCTCTGTGTGTCTTGCTGTTTCCATTTTCATGTTGTATGCTCTTGGCCAATAAGGGTTCATTCTCATTAAGTGCCCGATCCATGTCAGTCTTGGTTTTTCAATGTATTTGACAACTGATGTTGTTCCAACAGTTCTTATAATCTAATTTACCACATGATATCATCTTGTTCTATTTACTGCTTTTCTTTGACATCTCATTTCACCCGTAGTAAGCTTTCTCTCTTGTTCTTTAGTTACTCTTCATGTCTGCAATTTATAACACAGTGTTGGGATGAATATAATTATATGAGTTTGATTTCCATTAGGATAGATATGTTTTTGAAAATTGGTGTAAATTCGTAATTTACGTAGTTTGCTTTTATCCAGCAGATTTCTGTGAACACTCAAATCTCCTACCGGTTTGCTGGACCTGTGGTCATCCATGAATAAACACTTAAAATATCGTAAAATGACAATTTATATATTCTCCAAATTTGTCACTCTGTTTACTTCACCATCTTGGAACCACTAATTGTATACACCAATTAACACATTATAATTTTTAAACATATTTCTGCACATGTGAAATAAACCATGTAGTTTTTCAAAGGTTTTCTGCACAAAAATATATCTAGAATGTGAAGGAGGCTGAAATGGTTAAAATACCTAAGTAGGATGCACCAACTGAATTCTTAATATACCTTGGCTATTTTTAGCATGCGATACCAAGTATATAGTAGTGACCAACAAAAATGATGACAATAATCAAAATAGTGACGAAAGAAGTCCTAATTTATACTTTGCAGAGGTCTTTTATTTTAAACGGTCATGATGGACGTCAGACCTTACCCATGGTCACCCAAATACATAATATCTGCGCAGACTCATTTAATTCTGTTGCAGTACTATTTCGCTACCATTGATTCTTCTTCTTCTTCAGCGTTCATTCTCAAACTCCTGCTGGATCTCTATTGCAGTAGGAAAATGTCCCTATTAGATTTCCAGCAGGATATAGTCCAGAGAATGGAAATGCATTGTGTCTTTGTTTTATTTGCGCCAATGGTCCGACACACCCGTCTTCGGCGGAGCTACCATTGATTAATTTAGAGTATTTTGTTGACTCATGGATGTATGTGAAAGTAGTATGTAGTTGATCTATAATTTACTGTATCTTATTGAAAACGATATAACTCGATGTAACAATGTTGTATGATTTTCTTTGTTACAATGAATTAATATATATTCAATTACTTGTGTTAAGTGAAGAGTACCTGTCATGGTGAAGTACTAACGTTGCAAGTGTTAGTTCAATTTGGTTATATGGGAGATTTTAACTATCACAAAATACTTCACGTTCTGGCGATCCAGTAACTACGATCTTCGTATAAATTAAACATATTTACAAAATATGCTAACATGTGACATGATGTAGTAATGCAAAATAAGATAAACAGGTTACAATGAATACCTAACTATGAACATATCTAGATAAAATATCCGACCATTTGGTTATTTTTATGTGAGATGAAATCCTTGAGGAAAGCTGCATGGGTCACCAGGTTCGATAGATACGAAATGAAGACACCAGGGAAAGCATATGTATAAATGCTTGCACAGAATACGTAGAAAGGCAGCAGATCAAGTGGTTTGGCCAGATTATGAGAATACATCACATGTTGCCCGTACAGGCATATACCCAAATGAGATCAGGATACAAAGCCAGAGGAAAACCACAAAAAAGATGGATAGAAAACGTCAGCTACACCCTCAACAAACATCGTCATAGCAAAGCCGAGGCCACACACCTAGCCTAGGAACACAAGCTCGAGCTCCAATCACCCCTATGAGTAACGACACGAGAGGATAACAAACCACCTGGGGAAAGACAGATAAAATATGCATTACAGCGATATCATAGTGCACAGACAGCCCATATAGCTGTCCATATATAGGCTTTCCATAAATAAAATCGATAAATCGTGGCATATTTTGTAACACCTTCTCCCCCTTTCTCATGTCAATAACTGTGAAGCATAAAATGACCCCATTCCATTGGTTATCTAACTTTCTTTAGTGTGCTTGAGTTGATTCTGTTGACGTACAAGATAGTCACCACG